>JABFTP020000165.1:18936828-19506787 GCA_013387265.2 Cryptolaemus montrouzieri | reverse complement strand
AAAATAATTGAAGGATTGACATTTGAAAAACAATACTGCAAAAGAAGACTGCAGGAACTGAGAAAATTCTGAAGGACTTCCATTAATGCCAAACTGTTCGAAGAAAAGTGAGAGAATTCTATGTAAAATAACTTAAGAGACACACACTTCATATGAGTAAGTAGTGTGTTCAGGATCTGAAAATATATAATATATATATATATATATATATATATATATATATATATATATATATATATATATATATATATATATATATATATATATATATATATATATATATATATAAGTAAAAGATCAAAGAACTTAAAATTGGTGTTTCACCAGGATATATAATAACAAGACCTATCATAAGACAATACATGGTACATAAGGGAAGAAAAGATCTGACTGCAACATTCAGAAGGGCTTGAGAAAGTTTAACAGCTCAAAATAATTGAAGGATTGACATTTGAAAAACAATACTGCAAAAGAAGACTGCAGGAACTGAGAAAATTCTGAAGGACTTACATTAATGCCAAACTCTTCGAAAGACTTCTTCGAAGAAAAGTGAGAGAATTCTATGTAAAATAACTTAAGAAACACACACTTCATATGAGGAAGAAGTGTATTCAGGATCTTATTTTCACGATTAACCACCTTATAAAGAACAACAGACTGAATATATAACTGAAAATATTGTGGTTTAGTCTCTATACATTTAGAATATAAAGTTTCTTTTTTATTGGTATTGGTGGGAAACTCGATAAAATCAGGATATATATATATATATATATATATATATATATATATATATATATATATATATATATATATATATATATATATATATATATATATATATATATATATATATATATATATCCACAAAGAAGCAAAAGATCAAAGAACTTAAAATTGGTGTTTCACCAGGATATATAATAACAAGACCTATCATAAGACAATGCATGGTACATAGGTACATAAGGGAAGAAGAGATCTGACTGCAATCTGCAATATTCAGAAGGGCTTGAGAAAGTTTAACAGCTCATAATGATTGACATTTGAAAAACAATACTGTAAAAAAGGCTGCAGGAACTGAGAAAATTCTGAAGGACTTACATTAATGCCAAACTCTTCGAAAGACTTCTTCGAAGAAAAGTGAGAGAATTATATGTAAAATAACTCAAGAAACACACACTTCATATGAGGAAGAAGTGTATTCAGGATCTTATTTTCACGATTAACCACCTTATAAAGAACAACAGACTGAATATATGACTGAAAATATTTATGGTTTTCCCTCATCTGGAGAAGGCTTTTCACAGAACACTGAGAAGAGAAGTATGAGAGTCTCAGGAAAAAAGAAGTTATTTATAAACGGAGAAAGAGTAGCGAAAGCTTTATAATATACAACGGTGTGTGAGAAAGTTTGCCTTCTTCCCAAATTTTTTTGTCATTAATATATAATACCTGTTTGTGTTTGAATTAGAGAAATAATTGAAAACAACATGGAAACACTTCAAGAAAGGAAGAAGTGTTCAGGATTACATTCTCACCATTGACTAGCAAATAGAGAAGAACAGACTTAAGGGCATAATATAATTATTATAGGTTTTCTCTGATCTGTGGAAGTGTTTTAACAGAGAACTGAGAAGAACTAAGGAAAGGAGAAGTGAATTATTAACTGTGAACGGTTTAAGATAGATTTAAGTCCTGTCCTCTTTTATGATGGCAATACTTTGGAAAATGTGCCAGCTCATAACAATTACAGTATTGACATTATAATTCCAATACTGAATAGAGGAAACAACAGTAAAAGAGCAAATTTTAGGGGATATACTTTATTGCAAAAGAATTCTTGGAACCAAACTGAGAGGATTAATTGAAAAACAATTTAAGAAACGCACTTTTCAAGGATGTTACATTTTTTTCATAATAATTCTTCTGCTTTCAAAATGAAATGTTAATTTTTTTCAGATTCTTTCCAGCTCTATAATCGTTCAGTAACTGAGAAACTGATACAAGACCAGAAAATGAAACTTCCATAACAAAGAGCAAATATCCAGCAATTTTGGAGCTACATTTTTTCTGCATATTCCTGTACATCACATACCAATTAGTTTTAATATCAACTATTAAAGAATATTTTCTCAATTTGAATTTGTGTAGTATTTGAATTTTTTTAGAAAAAATTTTCATATTCATATAGAAATGAGGCTTTATTCCCAAGAATACGATATTTTACAGTACTCTGTATATTTCAATATCAATTCGAAATAATTTTTTAATTTTCCATCAGTTTTTCTTGCTTCTGTAAAGAATATAGTTGTCTGTTGCTTTGAAAAACTTTCTTGAATATATTATCCATATTTATCTTTCATCTCATGTACACTGAATAACTAAGGAATTCTCACTAAGTATATGTATTCAGAACTCTCAAAATAAGATATCTATTATCACATAGTTCTTGAAATCTTGAGAAAATTTCTGTTTTTGCAATATAAATTTTCAACAAAACATATCTTTCTAAGAATACATTTATATCTCTGACAATTTTGTGTATTTTTAACATCCCCTATAAATATTGCAGGATCATAATTTTTTAATTTATTATTCATAAATTTAAATTTAACTAAACATGCCTATCTCAAAGGCGAACAGGCGAGACATTCTTCGCAATGATTAAGCCTCTGCTTTTTCATTGTTTATTACTCTGTATGTATGAAATCAATTGTAATAAACTTTATTTTTATTATTATTTATTATTATTAAATTCCTCACTGGAAATTAAAATTTCTGAATATTTCAAGACCTAAGAATTGGACTCACTACATGATTCTGTTAGTCTTAGGATCAATGAAATTCCACTTTCTGTTTAAAAAGAATTATCTATATTGAGTGAAATGTATGGGAAAAAGTAGGAAGAAGAATTCTGAGTACAATATTGAGAAAAACTTGGGAAAACTAAACTGCTCTTGATGATTCTAGGCTTAGCATAGTTCTTATAGTGAAAAAAGGGCACAACATTAATTGCAAAATATGGGAGAATTACATTATTGAGAGTGGTTACTTTATGAATTAATTCTAGAAACCAAACAGAGCAATAATAAAAAACATCTTCATGTACATCACATTCAGTAATGGAGCAAGTGCTGAGGATCTAGGTGAAAACGATTAAATACATATAGCTTTCTAATATGAAAAGTCCAATATATCCAATATTCACATTCAGTTCACATCAATGGCTCCTACAAAAAAAAATGGCCTATGACAGCAAAAAATGCTGTATAACAGATTTTTTGTGGTTAGTTTTCAAGAAGAGCAAAATAGATGCAAACAAAAAAATTATTGAATGAATTTCACATCGTTCCTGAATGTTCTATTATACTTATAATCTATACAGATTTAACTTTGATGAGGGAATATATCTTCAAAACACAATTAAAAAGGAAGTGTGCGTCTTCAGTACAGTTAAATTAAATGTGAATTAAAATGGTGTTTGCCCTCAGCTGTTCATATTTATACTTGATACTCGAAAAACCTAGGAGAGTAAAACGAAAATTAATCTAAATTTTGTCATCAATGATTTCTTAAAGGTATACTTTTCAATATAAACTGTTCAGTTTAGTACAACATTGATTATATACTCATGTAATTATGAATACGAATTTTTTCTGTCATAAGTTAACAGAGAAATTATTAAAAATAGCTTTTATGTCATCGGTAGTTGCACGGTTAGGTTAGCATATTGGAACTGCTAGGTCGAGGTACCTGGTTCGAATCCGAGTTCAAGTTATGAATGTCGTTCTTAAACAAAAAATTGATATATGGAAAGAGTCGCCTAAAGAGGCATAAACTTCCGAAGGCCAGATAACTGGCCTTCCTTGTGGTGGCAGTTATCATTGCACGGTCTAGGACAGCGGTCCGGAATCTATTATAAGCTGTAGGTCCCTGTGTAAAAGCAGCAAAAGAATAGATATCTGTGTGGACTGCCAATGATGTCAAGCACATAGTGAAAAGAAATGAAGAAGAAGAATCTTATAAGTTAAAGCAAAGAATAATAATATTTAATCTATGGATAAAGGAAAAGGAGTTGTTCTTGAAAATTTTTGAAATTCTGTAATAATTTTTTATTTCATCGATTCTCTAGGTAGGTGTCCACTGAAACATTATTTTCTCAGAAGAATGTTCCTTCATTACAATAGTTTTTTCATGTTCTAGGAAGTTAGAGGTTAGCGTTACATTGACATTTGGCTATATTACTATTTTCCCGCTATTCATCATTTTCAGTTTTCCTCTGAAAGGCACTGAAGACAGAAGAAATAATAAGCAAAAGTCGGTGAAATCTTTGGGTGTTGTTAATGTACAAGCCATCCCTTGATTTGTAATCACAATGTAAGCCCTTTTTATCACTTATTAAAGTAGCAACCTCTGTAAACATATGAGTCAATTTGATATCGTCTAATACTGTGTGTATCTTAAACTCAACTTCATGTAGGTATTATTTTACGAACTAAAGTGAGTACCAAAATCCCCCTTTATATTTTGCTGCTCTAAAAGCTTATTAGTATAAGAAATGAGATGATTTTCATCTTTCGTTAAACCAATTCTAATAGTTTGATACCATAATGGCTAGAAGTTATTGATGCAGTTGTATGATCACAAAAGGTATCAAAATATAAAATCTGTCTCATCCTTCATTTAATAGGCATCATGAATCTGCAGCTTCCTACTTTAGTACGATTATACTAGCAGGCGGGCAGATCTACCTTGTATATCAAACGCCTATCCGGGCAGATCTACCTTTTATATCAAACGCCCAGACGGGCAGATCTACACTCATAATCATATAATATATATATATATATATATATATATATATATATATATATATATATATATATATATATATATATATATATATATATATATATATATATATATATATATATATATATATATATATATATATATATATATATATTATATATATATACTAATACCCAAAACGCATTTTGTTGGACTTTTTTGTAAGCTTTGGTTCGGCAATATAATATAATAATAGTTATATTTGGCAGATGCATAAATTTATGCAATTTCAATATGTCAATATCAAACGCCCAAATACACCGGCAAAGGGATTTGGGTCAGCTCTACCTTATATTAAACGCCTAGGCGTAAAGATCTACCTTGTATATCAAACTAACCTTGCGTTATGAACAATTTTACGCTCGTACCCAGAATGCCCTCAGGCAAACCCTCGATTTACCTTTGTTTTCTATTGAAAAACTTCAAACTAACCTGTCACGTGTGAATGTCGAAAATCAAGTTCGAAACTTCGAAAACGACCCGATAAGTTGTAGCCAAACGTGATATTAACTGGTTGATGAAATCAAACCATTTCAATAATTTGGTGTGATCTGAAAATGATTTGGAAGCCTGCCGAAATGGTCTTAGCTACTAAGGTCGTGTTAAAGACGGAGTTACCGTTTCGATGTAAGCATTATTGAATTTCAAATTGACAAATTCCGACAACAGAGTCTGGGTGGAATGCTCGAAAGCTGAGCCTATTCCGTATTCCTCCATAGAGTTGGTGATAGTTACCAAGAGCCAAGTAAAAGTAGAAGAAAGAAGAAGATCAAATTGACGACTGTTTATGACATAACCTATATAAAATTGAAGTTGTTTTGCTTTGTATTCACAAAGATTAATGAAAGATTTAAGATGAAGTAATGCATAAAGACATATACAATAGAGAAAGACATCAAATATTAGTGAAATAAGCATACTTAGAAGACAGGTACCATTGATATATTGCTATAAGTAATTTCTTGGACGTAAAGACAACCAAGCCCTGTTCAATTTTGAAAGTTGAAGTTGTCAGAACCGAGGGAAAGACACTTGAAAATTCGACAAAGGCAAAATTCAAAACTGGGCTTCACATCAATTTAATCATCAAAGTTCTGAATAACTACAATCTTCAAAATAATGGCAAACTGAGATGAAGTGATGCAGGAAAATACCATCGAGAAAGACATCAGAGGTAATACAAATAAACATAGTTTAATATGGTTTCCATTAATTTTATGTTGCTGTAGGTCGTTTGTTGAACACAAAGAGCACTGAACGTTATTCGATCTGGAATGTCTTTCGACCTTTCTTCCTGGAGCAGTTATTTTGAATCTTAAATGTTTGAAAAAATTTTCATAGTGAAGCAAATTTCAAAATGAAACCCAAAAAGTTAATGAGTTCAGAGTAAAAGGAATTCTAGATACTTTAAGTGAATGATATGCCGATAATGGAGAGTTTTTATGTCTGGAACTGTCTTTTTTAATATATTATCCTTACCGTTTTGTATTGATACCTCGGTCTGATTGTCTCTATATTTATACCATGTTCTGATTGTTTCTGGCTTTTACTCCTATTCTGACTATTTTGTGTTTATATTGATGTATGTTTGCCATTTTGTTCGGATGTAGTTAGTGTATACACAGTGTTTGTCTCAATTCAAGTTCGAATCTATTAATGTCGATTTTTTGAGTGACTTGTCATGAATACTCTCAACTTGTATATTGATGACTAATAAAGAATATATTAATTAATTATATCAAGAATTCAAGAACTATGTGATAATAGATATCTTATTTTGAGAGTTCTGAATACATAGACTTTGTTAGTATACATGACATGGAAGATGAATATGGATAACAAATTCAAGAAATTTTTTGAAGAAACAACCAACTACATTCTTTACAGAAGCAAGAAAAACAGATGAAAGGTTAAAAATTTATTTCAAATTGATATTGAAATATACAGAAAAGTTTATTGTGAAAGAATTCACATACTACATCAAAATGCTTGACACAACTTCCTATTGAGAAAATATTCAATAGAAATTTATATTAAAACTGATATATAATGTACAGGTATATGCAAAAAAAAGGTTCCTCCGAAATGGCTGAATATTTGCTCTTCGTTCTGGAAATCTCAAATTTCATTTTCTGCTCTCGTACCATAGGTTTCTCTGTTATTGAACTATTAAAGAGCTGCCAAAAATCTGAAAAAAATTAAAATTTTATTTTGAAAGCAGAAGAATTATTCTGAGGAAAATTTAACATGATTTTTCTTTCTTATATCACTGTCGAAAAGATAATTCTTGAATCTGTAATTGATGGATACAATAATTTTCTCCCAACATTCAGAGCATTTCAAGTTTCATTATCGGTGTTGCGAAATAGAGTTAAAATTGAGAAATGTTGAATAAGAAATTTAGTCTTAAACATGCACGAAATTCTCTCCTCGTGACAATTACGAAACAGTTTCAAGATGAATAAACACATATTTTTGTCAATGCTTGTACAATGTGAAAATAAATAAAGCCAATACTACTACCAACATTTCAAATTCCATTGAGGTACATACTTCAGCGCTTACCCGTTCAGTTTTCATTCTTCGGCAAAAGTTTGTCTCATCTTGTAACGATAAACATTGCATTTTTGTACAATGAAATGTGTTCAAAAAATTTTCTTGGTAAATATCAAATCTCTCCTCAGAAATTGTTGCTGTGAAAAATTTAAACCAATGAGTAATGTAAGAGTCATAACGTATCTCAATGAGCACTTATTATCAAGCATATTCTTCTCACTTTCATAAAAAACAAAACCTTACTAACCTTAATATAAAATAGGCCCATTCCTCCTGCTCGAAAATTAAGTTGTTGAAATTTATTCCACTCATCAAGAAACAGCAGTAAGACTGTTGCATAGATGTTGTTAGTGAGGTTTCGATTAACATAGCTCATATATATCTGCAAAATATTCATAATGTTAGATTAATGGTTTGCTACGATTACTACATGCATTAGAGAGTTGATATGTAATTGTGAGGAAAAAGAATGTACCAACCTGATATATTGCTGAGTACTATTCAATATTATCGTATTACAATATAAAGGCAAACAGGATGCATCTGGTTCTGTTACTATTGCATCTTTTGAATAACCAATTTCATTTATGTAATGTTAGGACTTAAAAGCTGCTTTCTGTTCATTGTTTTTCTTAGACCCGTGCACTCTTCTTCCTTCAAAATAGAGCCTGTTACCACAAAATTAAGAAGTTTTTTCGACCTTGCACTTGTGAATACTTTAGACTGAAAAAACCACATTAGGTATTCGTTAGATTGCCTTCGATAAGCTGTACATTACTGATTTCATTGAGAATATTGAGATGATTCATCTTCGGAGAAAACGACAAATAACGTACCTTCAGATACCAAATTATATTCTCGGTTGGCTTAACCTCTTGGGATATTCAGTTTCGTGTGCATATTAAAACTTGTTCCGTTCTGTATTGCACATTTCTTCGTTCTACTTAGTGGAATGAGCTGAAAATTTTCGTGTTATTATTGACGAAAAAGATCGTGCTGTAAATACTTACTTTTCGAGTAGCTTATTTTTCTAATAACATTGGAAAGTACGGATGGTTTATATCGCTGGAATTGGTATCGTAGGTAATAACAATAGGCCTTCACTCGTAGCGAAAATAAATGTACAAATCCATTTTCGAAGTTCATTTTCGTTTTCAAGCGTCCCTTTCGAGAACGTCGGACAATATAACCGACTGACTGGAATGTAAACAATCTACTTCATCTTTCGTCATGAACGCTGTGTGCATGGAAATGAAAGAAAATACGTATTTTAATCCAGTAAATAGGTGAAAATACGACGTAAATGAAAATTTAGACGAATTAACGCATCGTTTGAAACGTTTGTTTCGTGAGAATATATGAATTTTCGTGCAAAAACGAACCAAATACGTAATGTTTACTTACGTTTCGTAGGAGTTCTCCCTTATTCGTTCCAAATACGACGTTTTTCTCGCGATCGAATCGAAACCTTTTACGTTCTACGTAACCGGATAGGTTCGAGATGATTTCGATGTACCTTTATTGATGAGATGATTGATATATTTCTTAAATTAGATGTTATTCCACGATCCAAACCCTAGAATTTGTTTGAGAAACGTAACGTCAACGTCGACGCTCGGTTATCGTCGTGTTCCCGACGTGTTTCGTTTCCTATTGGTGGAAAAGGAAATGAGGACGGCAGGGGTATCGAGCTAATTTGTCGTTTTTCCGGAATTAATTAAGAATACTGGAAAGCCCTTTCCGCAAAAAAGAAAGACGTGAGAATAAAATTTCGTCTTTCTTCTCGGGTTTCGTGCTATTTCCCATCTTTTGCCGATAGTTTTAAACCTCGAACCGAAGCGTTTACGGCGACGACTTTCGATGGGCGTGTCCGTTTTTTCGAAAATGTGGAAATATCTTCCGCGTCTGAAAATGGACCTCTTTTCTGACGCGGATTTATAAGGTTTCCCGTGGAAAATACGCGATAAAAATTTCGGAAAGCAAGATGGGAAAGACGAACGCTTCGTTCGGTAAAAAGTGCGGGACCGATTAGAAGAAGGAAAAAATTTGTATAGCTTACCCGTTTGGGTAATTTCCTCCTTGCCGTTTCGAGAAAATCGTGGACCTTTTTCTTTTCGGCGTTTTCGAAAGGTTTTTCTGTGAATTTCGAGATTATCGCCGCACGAATCGTCTTCCGAAAGACGAAATTTACCGATACCGAAGGAATCCGGCACTCGACTCTTTCCGTTTTCGAGATCTGGCGATATCGCGAAAATTTTCGAAAATTCGTATCTCCGCCGTTCAGGGTCCCGCGGCCTCACGATTTCGCACGCGCCTTCGACCGACTACCTAGTTTCGATCTTTATAGGTACATTTTGACGGAAAAACGCCTTTTTGTATTTGCTCAATTGCATTTGCTCACATTCTTTTTTACACCCATCTTGAAACTATCAAAGAATATTGATAAACTATGTTCCAACAACCTCAGAGAGTATTGGAAATTTAAAAAAATTGATTTTATCATTCAGTTTTGAATTCATTCTAACATTTTTGTTCTATTTTGTTTTGAAATAGATACCCTCAGTCCAAGATAATTTCATTAGAATGATGTTTGATACCCTTTAGGTTGGAATTTTTTATTGTTGGATTATCTAGAAATATCAGATAAATTCCATTTTAGAATATCCCATGTAACATCTATTGTGAATTATGATGTCAAGCAGTATCATTATATATATACTTCCTGACTTTTCTGTTTTGATTATTATATATTCTGAGAGGTAAAAATCGAAATTACTTTGATGAGACCTGCTATAAACCTTTCAGAAACCGATCAATGGGGCATTGTCATTCAATCTTAGAATAAAGAGAGTATCTTAGTAAATATTGCAGTAAGGTAATTTACTGAAAATAAATAGGCATAGGTGAAACAATGTATATATAGCAGTGATACATATTTGAGTTTCTACACCACTGCACATTTTTGCCTTTTCATTTATATTTTCTTTACTTGCTTTGTCTTTTATTTACAACTATCATTAGAAATGCTGAAGCAGATATTTTGTGTGATGTACTTTATTAGCATAATGCTTACTGATCCATTTGTATGAGAGAATAGTTGAAGTTGAAGGATCTAACTGTTGATTGATTGAGTGCTTTCAAGAATATAAGTTAACATATATATTTAGAAAATAAGCAAGGCTAATCAATTCAAATGTATTACATTAAAAATATGTATGCATTAATATCTTCAAATTTTTTGGATGAATGGACTTCCAAGGAAGGAATTCTTGACTGAACTATGAAAGGTGAAAAGCTGTTTTTGCTTTTATAGGTTTTGATGTTAGACAATATCTGATGAATCAAAGGTTCTCTAGGTTTAAGAATTTTATACAGTAAACCATAAAATTCACTCATTAGTGCTTTCAAGCATTCATCAATAGCATCATCAGTAAATATACAGGATTTTTTAAAGATAGCAATAATTCTCTGAAGAATTTATTTATTTGGTAAATCAGATACAAAAGATTGAAAAGGTGTGTTGCGGTAGCTCTTAATTTAAGAGAAAATTTGTGGACTGTACTTTTGAATTAAAAAGATTGATGTAAAAAAACAGACAAAACAAAAAATACTCGCACTAGAAAACTCACCGTTGTTCTGAGGATGGACTTCTTGAGAGTACTCTAAGCTGATCTTGTGAATCCAATCTTCTTTAATTTGTGGTGCGAAATTTCACTGAATTTCTATAGTTTATAGCACTAATAGTCTTTGCGGTTTACACAAGCCGTAAACATAAAACAAATTGTGGATCTCAAGTAGAGAAAATTTGGGAGAATATTCGAAAACTCAAATAGCGAAATAAGCGTAATCTTCGAGAGCTGAAGATCAAAATCGGAATGTCACTTTTTGAAAATTGCACAGAAATGTCTACTGCGTACTGCAACACGCAATCCGACGAGTAGTCTAGTGCTTGAAATATTTTTGAAATAATAATAATTAAATTGCAGCGGCTTGCCGCAACATTTCCTGCCCCCCAAAAATGCTCTAGCATTTTTTAATCAAAGGAGAAAGAAAAAAAATATGAAATTGATAAAGGAATGTTGTGGAAACTAATATGCAGATATGTACACATAACATTTATGTTAATGAAAGAAAAAAATATATTAATCGCTATCAGGTAGCGGACACAGCTTCACAAGAGGCCTTGTAAAAACACCATCACGAGTTTTCACCTCAGCCACTCGCGAAACTCCATCACCCCCTTTGAAGAGTGTAACAATACGACCCAGACGCCACTGATTGGGAGGAACATTATCAGCTTTTATAAGAACCAATTTTCCTATATCAACTGGTGTAGCAGGATTGAGCCATTTACCTCTTTGCTGCAAAGTGTGCAGATATTCTTTTCGCCATCTCGACCAGAAATGCTGATGGAGATTTTGTAAAAGTTTCCAGCGAGACAACCGACTCATCGGTTCATTTGTCATATCTGGAACAGGTATAGCAGTGAGCGGTTCTAATGTTAAGAAATGACCGGGCGTTAAACAATTCATGTCATCTGGATCAGAACTCACCGCACAGAGAGGTCGTGAGTGGAGAATTGATTCAATCAATGTCAAAAGTGTGTAAAATTCTTCGTATGTTAAAATCTGCGATCCAATGACCCTGAAAAGGTGCGTTTTCACTGATTTAACCGCTGCCTCAAAATGTCCGCCAAAATGACTTCCTGATGGCGGGTTGAAATGAAATTTAATAGTTTCTTGCTCAGCCGCATCATTCAACAATTTGATTAATTCGCGATTTGCGCCCACAAAATTAGTTCCATTATCACAGTAAAGATCCGTACAACGGCCTCTTCGAGAAACGAATCTTTGAAGAGCGGCTAAAAATGACTCGGAGGATAGATCGTTCGCCAATTCCAAGTGCAGAGACTTGGTAGAATGACAGACAAATATACAAATATACGCTTTCGAGGTTTTTTGTCCTCGATATTTTCTCATCGGAGCTATATTAAACGGACCTGCATAATCACATCCGGAATGTAAGAAAGCTTTTACTGTGGAGAATTTGGATTTTGGCAGATCACTCATAGGAGGTTGATAAGCCGTCGGTTTCATCTTAAAACATTTTATACATTTTGATAATACAGAGTTGATAGCTCTCCTTGGAGACAATATCCAAAATTGTTGCGTTAACAAAAACTGTAGTTGGCGTGGTCCGACGTGGAAATACTTTTCGTGATAGTGGTTTATTGAATGTGTGGTCAATAAGCTATTTCTTGGTAAATGGATGGGATGTTTTGCGTTATAAGGAAGATCAGAATATTTTAGTCGTCCTCCTACACGAAGCAAACCGTCATTATCTTTGAAAACCTTGAGTTTTCTAAAAAATTTTGGAAATTTTTCCATCGACAGTTCGTTAGAAAATGTAAATTGCTGAGTATGTTTCGCAAAGATTACTATAGCAGATTGAAGTTCTGCAGTAGAGAGAGGACCATGGCGCTTTTCCTTAACATGAGAGATATTATGCACGAATCGCAAGACATAAGCACAAATGCGTAATGAAGTTGAAAATTTGGAGAATGATTTTAAAATTTCTTCACAAAAATGTTCTATTTGCGTAGATGTAATTAAAGAAATTTTCTTTCCTCACTATTCACATCATTCGATACTGAGGTTTCAGAAGGTTCATCGAAAACACACTGATAGTTTGATTCAGATAAAAGTTTGGACCCTTCAACCAAAATTCATTATTAATAATTTCTGAAGGAAAAATACCTCGGGTTCCAATATCAGCGGGATCATTGTCAGAGTTCACATAATTCCAGTGAGCAAATGGAATTTTTCCTGTATATACGCAACTCTATTTGCAACAAAATTCTTCCATCTATACGACGGTGAACGAAGCCAAGCCAATACCACTTGCGAGTCTGACCAAGCGCGAATGCTTGAAAAGTTAATTTATTAGAAAAAGTTCTAAGTGAGATAAAAAAAAGTTTAACTTTGATCTACACTTTATTTGAAGAAATTCGACGACGTTTCGCTGACACAGCAGCTTTATAAGAATTCTTCTTGATAAAGCTGTTGTGTCAGCGAAACGTCGTCGAACAAATAAAGTGTAGATCAAAGTTAAACCTTGTGTTTTTATCTCATTTATATCATGGATCTACATCAAGTAACGGCCTCCACAATTCAAAAAAAAGTTCTAAGCAGAAAATCGAACAATTTAGCGAGAAGAACTGCACCACATAGTTCTAATCGTGGTATGGAGATTTTTTTCAGAGGAGCGACTTTACTCTTTGACATAACAAAATTTACAGAAACATTGCCATCCGAGCAAACAGTCTTCATATATGAAACAGCACAATAACCTTTTTCGGAGCTATCGCAGAAACCATGTAATTCTAAAATAGCGAGAGGCGAAGTGGTTAATAGTTGTATTTTAATAGAAAATTCAGACAAGCATTGCATTTGAAATTTAAAGCGATTCCAAACAGGTGAAATTTCATTTGGGGGTTCATCATCCCAATTTAAACCGAACATCCAGAGCCGTTGAATGAGATATTTTATAAAGAAAGTTACTGGCGATAGAAAGCCTAATGGATCATATATCCGAGTGATAAAATTTGTCTTCTACTACAAATTGCGTTGTCATGACAATCAACAGAAAATGAGAACATATCTTTGAGGGGTAATCCCCTCAATGTTGTATAATTACAACAATCCCAATATTTTAAGAGATAAGGAATTTGATTCAGTTCCAAAATCTAAAGGATGCATACTGCACATAGATTCGGGGAGATCTTCTATTAGGGTGAGATTATTACTCGACCATTTTCTTAATTGAAATCCTGCCTTTTCAAATAATTGGAGTAATTGGGTTCGTAAGATTTTGGCTTCCTCCAGAGAAGAGGTGCCAGTCACAACATCATCGATGTAAGTATCTTCTCGCAATACTTTTGCCGCTAATGGAAAGTTATTTCCTTCATCATGTGCCAACTGAGACAAACACCGCAACGCCAAAAAGGTGCAGATGAAACACCGTATGTTACCGTTTTCAAACGATAAATTTTAAAGGATCGTTAACAGAAAATCTCCAAAAATTCTTTGAAAATCGTAATGACAAGAGTCAATCCAAATCATCCTGTACATCTGCTTAATATCAGCGCGCAATACATATGAATGAAGCCGAAATTTTAAGAGAATTGAAACTATATCCGCTTGTAGTTTGTGACCAGTTAAGAAATTATCATTAAGAGATGATCCTGACGGAGCTTTTGCGCTTGCGCTGAACACCACACGCAATTTTGTGTGAACACTGGTAGGTTTTAAAACACAATGATGAATTAAATAATGTGGGTTTTGGCTAATAGAATTTTCAGGTACAACTTCCATATGTCCGCAGTCAAGATACTCGCGCATGAAAGCTGAATATTGCTCATATAAAAGAGGATCTTTCAAAAGTCTACGTTCTAACGAAATAAATCTTCGTGAAGCGATTTCTTCCATGCCGTTAAAATTAGAAATATCTGATTTAAAAGGCAAAGAAACTGCATATTTGCCTGATGAGTCGCGTTTATGATTGTCAACAAACAATTTTTCACGAAAATTATCCTCGGGAGAACGAGTGCTTGCTGAAGGCACAGATTCGATCTCCCAAAAATTTTTCAAAATATTCGGCAATAAACTGTCACCAACCTGACAGTTATTGTCACAAAAGAATGACGTTATAGAATTTTGTGGAGAGTCCGGTCCACTTCCCATAAGAATGTAACCGAAAATCGAATTAAAGGCAGTGATGCCATTTGAACCAGTAATCTGGCCGTCAAGCAGAATTTTTGCGAACATATCAGCGCCAAGTAAAACGTCAACCTGACCAGAAATATAAAAGCATTTGTCGGCAAGATTTAAGTTTTTAAATTCATCAGCTACATTTGCAGGTACAGGCAAAGTCGGCAGTCTTTCTGTAATTTCATTAATTATTGAAGCGTTAGTAAACAATATAGGTGAAACTTGATCAACCGGTTTCAAGGTAAGGGTAACCAATCCGCTACTTATACATGATTTGGAAGAGTTCAAACCTGTAACTTCCAAACAAATATTTTCGGTTTTAAGACCTAAACGAGAAACTGTCTTTTTTGTGATGAAAGAAGTCATACTGCCAGAATCGATAAGACATCTGACTTTATGATAAACGCCGTTAGAATCTGGTATGTCTATAAGGGCGGTAGCTAATAGGAAGTAGGATTTTCTCTTAGAACTGAGAACACCAGCTCCGGAAAATTTTGAGCTTTGTGGTTGAGGCACTGATTCATTTTCAGGGATTGCAGACGAATTTTCACTCTCTGGTTTCACACCTTCCTCTTGTTTGAAATGTATAAATGTATGGTGCTTCAAAGCGCAATTACGGCAAGTTGATTTAGATTTACATGAACGAATATCATGTTAGTCTGACAAACAATTGAAACATAAATGTAGTTTTCGTGCTAAATTATATCGTTCAAAAGGTTTCATTTTGTGAAGATCACTACATTTGAAAATTGAATGGTCTCCTCTACAAACTGGACACTTGGAGAAACCACCTTTATTAGTACTGCTTGAGTTCTTCACAAAAAAATTCGACATTTTATTTTTTATTATTGGTTTTGATCTAGTACTGTCAGTTACTTGAGAATTAAAATTACTTTCAACGATCTTCTTGTCGCCTAACATTTCTACAGCAATACACTCGCGTTCAAGAAATTGTGTGAGATCAATATATTTTGGAACCTCTGTGGCATGTTCAAATCGAGAAACTATTTCATCATCCAACCTATCGTAAAGCATCATAAGAAGAATAAAATCCCACTCATCTGTCGGAAACTTCTAATTTCTTAAAGCGCATATATTCTCTCGAAAAGTATCAAGTAAATTTCTTAAAGCGTTAGGAACGTTTGATTTAATTTTCTCTGTTCCTCAATGCGACGCCAATGGCATTTAGCAAGCCATCGTTTGTTGTTGTACCGCTGAACCAAAGAATCATATGCGGATTGATAATTATCTCCGGAAAATTCATAATGTTGAATTAGATTCAAGGGAGGTCCGCTAAGCGAAGAAACTAAATAATGAAATTTTTCATCTTTGCTTAGAGAAGCGTTATTGTGGACTAGTGCATTGAACAAGCCAATAAATGTTGGAAACTGGGTGCGATCACCCTCGAACCTTTTGAGTTCTAATTTTGGTAACCTCACATTCGCATGTAATTTTGAACTTGAGGAAGATGAATTTGGAACAGTATCAGATTTACTAATTTCTGAAGTTATTGTATCATAAATTGCTTTAATGCAATAATAATCGGCCAAAAAACCCTCTCTTAAGGTATCTTCCAAGGTTATATCACTATTTTCATCTTGGAGTATTAAATCAACGATGGTAGTATTTTGATGATCAAATTCATCACGAATTCTTTCTATATCAGAAAATCTAGCTTTGAAAATATTGTACTGATTTATATCAGATTCCGCTCTTTTGCAAAATTTAGTAACAACTGAATTTCAGTGATCGCTGTATTACGATAAGCTTTAGCTGTTTTCATCTTAAGGTTCGACATTTTTCGATGAAAGAAAATGAATATGAAAGATTATTAATTTAGAATAATATTTGCGAAATACTAAGACTCTAGAATGGAGAAAGATCCCTTGTTACAGAACGCTGATGAGTGTTCCTCCCAATGAAGAAGCGAAATAAACACTAAACGAAAAGTCACACAAAAAAATGCGGAATAACAACTGCACATATGGCGCAGCGATAAATGAATGGAATAAATCGACTTAAAAATTGAATTATCTGCATATAATTTACACAACCTTCTTTATTGAGAATGGAAATGATGTTAAATATTCAAACAAATGAAAATTCGGTGAAACCGAAAACTAAACGCTTCGGTCCAAAGTACCAAAAATGTTGCGGTAGCTCTTAAGTTAAGAGAAAATTTGTGGACTGTACTTTTGAATTAAAAAGATTGATGTAAAAAACAGACAAAACAAAAATACTCGCACTAGAAAACTCACCGTTGTTCTGAGGATGGACTTCTTGAGAGTACTCTCAGCTGATCTTGTGAATCCAATCTTCTTGAATTTGTGGTGCGAAATTTCACTGAATTTCTATAGTTTATAGCACTAATAGTCTTTGCGATTTACACAAGCCGTAAACATAAAACAAATTGTGGATCTCAAGTAGAGAAAATTTGGGAGAATATTCGAAAACTCAAATAGCGAAATAAGCGTAATCTTCGAGAGCTGAAGATCAAAATCGGAATGTCACTTTTTGAAAATTGCACAGAAATGTCTACTGCGTACTGCAACACGCAATCCGACGAGTAGTCTAGTGCTTGAAATATTTTTGAAATAATAATAATTAAATTGCAGCGGCTTGCTGGAACAAGGTGATTTATTTGATAGTTCAAAGATTTGGACATCAAAATAACTCATCAAATTTAATCATTGTGAATGGTCTCATAGTTGTGATATATAACCTATACTTCACTTTTGCATGATTGTAGCAAAAATGCTCAGAAATTTAAATACAACTCCAATATCTATTTCAGCCATAAACATTGCATCTGGTGATGAGTGAATAATTTTAAGACTTGAATATTATGATAGTTTTTGTCGTTTAATGGAAAACTTTTAATATAAGCAAGCCATAAATTTAATTTTTCTTCTGTAGAATAATTTACAATGAAGAAATATACTAAAACACATTCCCGAAAAGATAATTTCAAGTTGAGCTAATTATTCATCAATACCCCAATTTATCATAAAAGTAATTTCATTTCCAGCCAATTGAACAAGTAGACACTGTTTTAAATATAGAAACTATTTTATTTATTCTTCCAATCATCCTTATTATTTCCATGAATAAAATCCTTCTGAAATATGCCAACTTCTCATTGCCAGTTATCCAACAATATTCTGCATATTCATTCAAACTATGAATATGTTATTGCACTAATTATCCTGTTTTTCCCTCTTCTCCTTTCATTATGTTCATCTAATTGTCGTCATATCAAATCTATTTGTGTAAACACATATTACCCTTTCTATTTAATCGATTATACTCCTATCTTGGACTGTTTTTTGGTCTTTATTCAAGAAGTCATTTTATTTTACAGATGTTCTTACTGTCGGATCAAAAAATTTGTGTGCCTTCTTTCGCTCTTTTGATTATCAAAAACTTTTGTCACAAGGAGTCTATGTGTAATCGGAATCTACCAAGTGTTAATGTTGATGCCTATTGTTCCGAAGTCCACCAGGAAAATAAACTCTAAGAAAATGGTCAACAAAGAATCTTTTAGGTTTTTTTATTCAATATTGAAATATTTTATATGAAATATCTTATTGTTAATACTATTGAATTCATTAAATATTTATTAATTATTATTATTAAAATCTCATTTGAGCAATCTGAATGTCAAAATCGTAATTAATTCTGGAATAATTGTTTCAGAACAGACAATTTATTTGAAAACAGTACTGGTGTACGTATGTGTCTATATATTTAATGCAAACTTTCATTTGTTGATGTATTGAGTTTCTTTACTTTGATTGTGTGAACACAAATTATATTGGATGCACCTGAAGTTCTTTTTGCACTAAATGTTAATTTCATATTAAATGTGTTGAATTTTCAGAGGATATTATTTTATAGCTGCCTTGATTATTTTTGGTATACTTTCAATAGGTTATATTCAGGTAGCCTTCAACAAATTCGATTCATTAGTGCATTTTCGTGAATCATCATTATGGGCTATGAAAATTGTCACTTTGCTTTTTCAATTTATGTTATTACTCATCTTGAGCATTTATATTTTCTCAGTTACTAATTACTTTGCATTTTTTCTTCTGCAAATTCACAGTATATCATACATAAAGATGATTGAAGAGATCTAATTTTTTAGAATAGAATGTAGAAATGTGTTAGTCCAGGTTTATATATAACCTAGAAATAAATATGTATAACTCTAAGAGAGTTAGGAATGGGACGAAGTCGTTATGAGTAATGCTTTCGTGATGGCAGATACAGAGAGAAAAATAATTTTTCAAGGATACAAAAATAATATCAAGTTGTAGTGGAGAAAGCACTGAAATTTTGAGATAATACTTAAAGCTGTGTTCAAGATTAATAAGATTATATAATTCTTGATATTATAATTTTTCAGTAACTCGCCAAATTACTACGAATAACCGACTGAATATAGCTATTATCAAATTAAAGAGAATAACGATTTTCTAGATGATTTATAAATTCTATACCCTTTGTAATCATACCATTTCAGAGTCTTTCATAGGATCTTATTTCGTTTTAATGTTGAAAAAATATACAAAATATTCCATAACAAAACTGATGCCTTCGATATTATCAGTCTGAGAATCTGACATCATGTGTTAGTTAACTATTAATTAGACATTTCAATTTCTTATGCAAAAAAAATTATATTATGTTTAGGTGTTGTACTGATAAGTTTTGTTTCGTTAGCTAAATTTGCAAGAATGCCTCCAAAGAAGGTTCACGAAGAAATATGCACAAGCTCCTTGCTGGTAAGTTTTTCACTTCACGATATTCATTTCAAACAATCAATTCATGAAATTCGTTCTTCTGTTATTGATTCAGAGTACTCTAATTGAAATTCTTTTCTACGCATCCATTAGATAATCATACTCAAAGTTGTCAAGTTACATCTTCATTAGCTGTTCAACCTCTCACCATCGTGCGAGGATCGTGGCATCAGGGAGCTGCTAGGTATGAATTTTTTTCAAGTAATCGCCAGTGTACAGCGAACGCCGTTGTTGCACTAGCTACAATACTGTGTTCAGATGTTCAGATTGGAGCAGCCGCACTGTCGATTCCTTACTAGATTTTGGCGACAGATTATATAGAAAATCTGATTCCACCAGAAGGGCGTCGGGATATACTGGTAATTCACCTTATTTGATGGTTTCTGAGGTGTTTCCAAATTTCATAATCGAAAATTTTGCCTTCACCTTGACTTTGGATGATAATTTAACACTATTTGGACAAATGGGTATAGAAATTGGTGTAGAATTTGGGGATAATGTTGTTTCCCTGGAAAATGGATTGATCAGACTATTCCAAGCAAATTTCAATTCAATTATATTTACTGCGGCAAGTTTATCTATTGCCATTTTAAAAGTAAAGCCTTTCTATTATGTCTTTGATTCACATTCGAGAGACGAGGCCGGAATGCATGCGGAGCCAACCGTTGGTCGCGCCTGTTTATTAAAATTTCATGATTTATTTTCATTGGTCAATTATTTGTTGAATTTCTATAATAACAATGCCGAATTTAACTTATTTCCCATTATTATTCAGGCGTCGCAAATATTACCTAATTTCAACTTTCAAAATTACTTTTGCCTTAGTATAAACATTGCTTCCTCAACAACATTTGTCGAACCTGGACGCGTTGAGCGTATATGCATCGATGGAGACAATAATTTATCGCGAGCATCAATCAGAAGGGACACCCTCTTATCACAAGCGCCCAAATGTGCTCCGGTCCGTCGCTTGACAAAAAAAAAATTACTCTACGCAGCTGCCATTGGACAGCAAGAACCTGATCCACATCAACTGGACGCTATGAATTCAGTATGTACGTACTGTAGTGGTAAATTCTTCGAAGGTGAAACCAAAATGTGTTGCAACCACGGAACCATTCAATTTCCTCTGCCTAAACGTTACCCGGAACCTCTTCGAAGTTTGGATGAAAATAAACATCCTAAGTCATCTACGTTTCTCAAGAATATCCGCAAGTACAACACGCTATTAGCGTTTGGTAGCACCGCTTTCAAGATTAGGGGAGACCTAAACCCAGGAACTCCGGTGATTGTGGTTTCCGGACAAATATACCATGCAATAGCAGATGTTGATATTCCAAACCCGCAGTTCGGAGCGATGTATTTTCTTGATGCTGGAGAGGCAATGGAGAAAAGAAAGAAGAATTTAATAGGCAAAGAATGCGATTAAGATCTTCTACACCAAATTGACCAACTGCTACGGAACGAGAATGAATACGCCAAGTTGTATCGACAAATGGGTGATAAAATCAAGGAAGCAGAGGCGCGCAACGAAAATGTACAACGGTTCAGTATGCATTTCGAAACGGTACCTGGCACAGATAGAACTATTCATGCAGCTCCTACCTGCGCTAACGAAATTGGTGCCGTCTTTACAACTGTAGACGGCAATATTCCGCCTCCCGGAAAAGTAAGGGTTCAGTATAAAAGAAACAATTCTCCATTTGAAATTCCAATGTTGTCTTCTATCGTCGATGCCCTATGTTATCCTTTGTTATTTCCACACGGAGAGTTGGGTTGGGGTTAAATATGCAAAGGGTAACCGGCAATCGTAGAATGAGAATAAGTCAACGGAATTTCACCATTACCGGTTAATGATACGCGAGGACAACTGAATGCAATACTTTCTTGCGGTCGCCTTTCTCAACAGTATATCATAGATAAATATGTTGAAGTAGAAGGCGATCGCTTGAATTACTGCGTAAGAATCAAGATCGATTACGCGCTGATACATATGTTGGCTTACAAGATTACGTAGCCAACAGAGCCCTATTGAATAACAACAGAATAGGCAGAGCTGTTATCTTGCCAAGTACCTTCACTGCAGGTCCTAGATTTATGCAACAAAATTATCAAGACGCTATGGCTATCGTTTGCAAATTCGGCAAGCCATCTTTATTCATTACTTTTACCTGTAATCCACAGTGGCCGGAAATTAAAGATAATATACCATACAGACTGCTCAATCCACAAGACAGGCCGGATTTAGTCGCAAGGGTTTTTAAACTGAAAATGGAAGCCATTCTTGGGGATGTAGTAAAGAACAAAATTTTCGGTGAGATACTGGCTTATGTTTATGTTATCGAGTTTCAAAACGTGGTTTACCCCATATATTGTCTACTAACACTTGCAGATGGAGATAAATTGCGGGAACCCAATGACGTGGATAGATTCATCAGCGCCGAGTTGCATCAACCCAACACTAAACTTTTCGACATTATTATGGCTTCAATGATCCATGGTCCTTGCGGCGAAAATAATCCGAGTTCCCCATGTATGGTCGACGGCGTCTGCTCCAAAGGTTTTCCCAAACCGTACGCTGAACGAACGAACATCGATGGCGGAAAGCGACCTGTTTATCGTCGACGAAACAATGGTAGTTCTGTCCTTTTGAAAAAGTGCACTGTCGATAATCGCCACGTCGTTCCCTATAACCCGTTTCTGTGTTTGAAGTACCAGTGTCATATAAATGTTGAGGTATGTTCCAACGTTCTCGCATGTAAGTATGTTTTTAAATACATCAATAAAGGACCAGACTCCATCCTTATCAGACTAGAGCGAGAGTTGGTCTTTGACGAAATTCATCAATTTCTCGAGTCTCGATATGTTTCTTCCGGAGATGCAGTTTGGATATTGTTCCAAATTCCAGTTCAGGGTAAGAGCCACAGTATTTTAGATTACCCATCCATTTACCTGGCGAGCAGACATTGTATTTCGAAGAGGGACAGGAAGAACAAACTTTAGAGAAAAACGAAGGTAAGTTAACAAAATTAGAAGCTTTTTTTAAACTCAACTGCCACGATGCTTCAGCCAGAAGGTACGTATACCCCGAAATCCCTTACCATTACGTCTGGAATAGAGATACACGCCTCTGGAAGATGAGACAACGACACAACAAACTAATATCCCGTATGTATACCATCAGTCCGAAATACGTCGAAAAGTTTTACCTGAGGATTCTATTATTACACGTACCCGGACCGAAATCCTTTGAAGATCTACGAACGGTCAACGGAGCAGTATACAATACTTTCAAAGAACCGGCCCGTGCCAGACTTTTGGTAGCATCCGACGACGAGTGGATAACAACTCTGCAACACGCTGCCATGGTAGATATGCCTGGCAGTATGCGCAAATTATTTGCATACATGCTATGCTTTTGCGAAGTAGGCGATCCGTTGTCTTTATGGAACCGTTTCAAGGGAAATATGACCGAGGATTATTCGAAGAAGGGATTATCTGTTAAAGAATCTGAAGGAAATGCTTTAATGCGAATAGATAATATTTTACATTTTCTTGGGAGAAATTTAGCCACAAAACATTATTAGCGTAGAACAAGAACTTATCGATTCTGAAGAGAATTGCCTAGAAAGTTTGAATTACGAACAACGAATTATATTTGAGCGTTTGATTCGCATTATTGAAAACGATAACGAAGAACAGAGATATTTTTATTTGCAAGGCAACGGTGGCACTGGTAAAACATATCTCTATAATACTATATTGAGTTCGAAGGGAATTTCTACCTTAGCCGTTGCTTTCACTGGAATTGCAGCTTTATTATTGAAAAATGGCAGAACCGTTCATTCGACTTTCAAATTACCATTGATTATCGATTCGGATAGTCGTTCTTCAATAACGGCTCAATCCGAAGAAGCAACTCTTCTAAAAAATGTCCGGCTGGTAGTTTGGGATGAAGTCTCGATGTCAAGTTACTATCTACTTGACACGGTAGATCGCCTCTTCCAAGATGTTTGTAATGACAGTCGTCCTTTCGGCGGCAAATGTATACTTCTTGGCGGTGACGTGAAACAGTTGCTCCCAGTGGCCGCTGGTAGAGTGCAACAGACCGAGCTTTTTTTCACTAACTGCCAATCATGGAGACATTTCGAAGTTCTCGAACTTAGGACGAATATGAGAACGGATCCTGGGGAGCAAGATTTCAGCAGATGGCTTCACCAGTTGGGAATGGGTACTATCAACGAAACCCGAATAGATCTTTCAAGAGATACTGTTCTTTTACCAGACGTGTGCCTAACACAAGACGTTATCAAGGACATATACGGGAATATAGATGTCTCAACACTGGCAGATAGAGCCATCCTCTGTCCTCGCAACGAACATTGCAACGAGTTGAACGACAAAGTTCTGTCAACATTCTCCGGCGACCTTATAACCATCACCAGTATTGACAGTGTCGAAACAGAAGATGAAGAAGAAATTACGAACTTTCCCGAGGAATATCTGAACAGCATAACACCAAGCGGCATGCCACAACACCGGTTGTGTTTGAAAATTGGAGTTCCGATAATGCTTTTGCGAAATTTGTCTTTAATGGATGGTTTGATAAATGGAACTCGATTGCTGGTGTTAGGAGCAACGGAATTTCTATTGACTGCGAAAATTGTCAGCGGACGGTTCTCTGGTCGGGATGTTTTAATTCCTAAGATGGATCTGATATCGTCAGACAATCGGTTTCCATCTCTCTCAAAAGAAGACAGTTTCCGGTAAAGTTGTGTTTTGCATTAACGATGAATAAAGCGCAGGGCAAACATTTGAAAAGGTTGGTATATATCTTGGTTGTCCGGTTTTCGCGCACGGCCAATTATACGTTGCATTTTCGAGAGCTCGAAACTGGAATGCGATCAAGGTACAGGTGCAGAAATCGAAACATCAAGGCAAAATATGTCGAGCCAATCAAAATGTTTACACCAAAAACATAGTATATTCAAATATATTGAGTTTTTTGAATATTTAAAACTTCAAATTACATTCAAGTTTTGTACATTTACCTTTTTTTCAAATAATTTTATTTCTTCCTGACATCAATTAAACTTATTTCGTTTTTTTCATTTCCTTTATTTAATATTTTCTTAATATCAATGAAATATATTTGAAATAGGTAACTTGTGTAAATTAACATTTCTTTTGACTTTGTTATATTTCATTATTGACTAAATTGATATCATTTCATAAAGTATAACGTCTTTTCCGATAATATATTCATTGTTTTAACAGCTCATTCATTTTTCAATCAAATGTTCTTAGTCGATCGTTAATGCAAGACCATATTTCGTTTTCTCTTATCATTCCTTTCATTTTATTTTTCTTTATATCAATAAAATATAATTACAAGCTAACATGCTCCTTCGTTTTTGCAATCAAAATTTCCTATTCGATCGTAAATGCAAGAACTTATTTATTTCAATAAACAGGTCTCTTTCACTCATCAATAACCAATTTGACATAGGAACTAATTGAAAACTCATTCCATGATTAACACATTATGATATTGTCTCAATTTTCGTTCGAATAACTTTTCTTCATCAATTAATGAACATTCAAATACAAATTATTCTGAAAAACTTTCATTTTATATTTCAAATTAAGTAATATATTTACTATAAATTATTGATATCTTTTAGTAAGTAAACTTTTCTCTACAAATCTCAATCTTCATCTTAAGCTGCTTTTGATTTCATTTCCATCTAATATACATTCGAATTCAAATAGTACCAAATAATTTTCTCATTTTATAATTCAAATAAATTATTTCTTATAGACTCATGATTTCTTTTACAATTACAAAGTTTCTCTTTCAATTCATTTTCCGAATGTTATAACATTCACACACAATTATACTGAATTTTCATTCGAACATATTTTGAACTTTGATTTTAAATTTTCCGAAACCCTTCAATATGAGACTAATGAAATATTTGTGTTAGTTTTCAGTTTCTTATTTACACGATATTGATGTATCAATTTTTCCATACTTCATCAAACAAATAATTGTAATTATTTATTGCATTCATCATTTTGTGGATATTTGCATCAACAGTTTGGGATATGCAGTTCCTAAAAATATGAATTCATTTAAAGAATATTCATGATGCATCAAGATGAAATTTACTCTTAGTTTTTTATTATTAAATTTTTATTTGCATATTTATTGCAGATTTTATTTTCAATTTTGACCATCATATTTCCAATTTTCAATTTTGACCATCATATTTCCAATTATGACCATAATATTCTGATTATGACCATGTTATTCCCGGTTGTGACCAAGATAGATACGATTAAGTCTATTGTATTCTCGATTACGTTCTTCATATGCTTGATTATGACTATTTCACATAGTTGTATATCTGAATCTTGCCGACATCAATTAGCAAATATATTTTGTTCAACCTCCATAGTTTGTATGTGAGGAAGATGTTTTATATTATTATTGTCATTAATTTTATATCTAAAGGATTTAGACTACACTTCTATATTGAGAAAATAAAAATTAAAAACAAAAAAATCAAAATGAAAAAACACAAAAAAATATTAAAACCGAAAACACAAAAAAATGGGTTTCTTTGAAATTCTTCCCAACTATGAAAAAGAATGGGGTGCGATCAAGGAGCCAGTGCACGACTAGCACCCTGCGTTTACCGAGAGTCCTTAATTAAAGGGAACATCGTACTTTTAATGATATCATTGGAATCATTATTTTCTGGGAAAAATAATACTAAGTACTATTCTTCTATTTTTCAAATAATAGAAATCTTCTTTGATTGGCCAAACATTGAGATTATACTTTTTTTTGCATACATAATTTTAAATCCTCAAATTCTTTCTTTTTAGACAACAATCAATTCTTCGGTTAATTATATCGTAGGGTAGTTACGAAAAAGATTACTATATATAGGATCCGATGTTCCTTGATAAAAGAAAAATTGAAGAAATTTCCGTTTTTCCATGGTTACGAATAATATTAAACCAAAATTTATGTTATGTTATGTTAACATCATATTAATATTTTCTCCAATGAATAACATTGTATATTATTTATTGTGTTGTTGTTATTATATATTCTCACCTCCGACTACTGAAAAATTTTAATCAGAAAAGACCGTTTAAAGGGTAATTCTAATGCATTATTTTGCGTGATGAATAACTTCATGATAATTTTTTATATTATTTTTTTATTTTTCATTTCTTATTTGTTGTTTACTTCGGTTTACAAAATTATAAAGCATGGATCTTATTCGAATTAAGATAGTTAAGTACGGCAGGGGAATAATTCTGAACATATCGATTTTTCTAAAAATATATCCATAATGAATTCATTTAAATTTTTAGAAATTTGAAATTTTTCACGGTTATGTACACTACTTATTTTACTAATTTGGCTGATAACAACTGGGGATATTTTTCGGGCGATTTTTCAAGGAGTTGTTTTCAATAATTTTCTTCGAAATTGAATTTCTTCACCTAAAGGATGTTTGAACGATTCGTTCTTCGAATCTATGTTTGAATCTTTCTAAGTTCGTCTTATGCCAGCACAATTAGAGGAAGTTTGTCAGATTTTGAAATTGAATGTATCTCTTAGAATTTAAAGTAGTGAAAGGTGTGGCAATTTGTACGGTAAAACGGCCAGTGTATATATAAAACAATACTCGAAGCTGCCTTGCCATAACGATGTTGGCCGCAATATATAGGGTATTCAATATAACATAAAGAGGTATTCTATATGAATCACATTGAATATAAAATCACATGAAAAAGAATATGAAAGGGAGTTCAGTAGATTTGACGTTCAATATATTTGGCATTTAGAATACTAGGCGTTTAGTATATAGGGCGTTTAGTATATTAGACGTTTAGTAAATAAGACGTTTAGTATATCAGGCGATTAAAACGGGCTCACTAGTCTATATTACTAAAGCATTAAGCCTTATTTCGAGGAAAGTGGAGGGGACGGTTGGAGTTTGAACCGGGCGGGAAGAGAGGGTCGGCGCGAACGAGCGGGGTCCGTAGGCCCCCGCGAATAATTTTTTTCCGGTAGAGAAACGTCTGAGGAAGATCCGAGCGAAATTCGGAGTCCCTAGCTCGAACGACGGAGGCGCGACGATTTTTCGAAAAATTTCGCCGAAACGTCGCCCCGGGCGAACGGAACGTCGAAACGGCGAGATTTCTTCGGAATCGATAACTCGGATCTTTCGGAGGGCGATCGGAGAGGTCGATCGGGCGAAAATTCCGAAAAAGTTCCGAAAAAGCGAAAATAAAATACGTCTCCGAAATCTCCGGGATGGAGGGGATAATTTCTATGGACTTTTGCAGCTATACAAAATATTTATATCGCCTTCGATCGCTACGAAACCTGGACGACGAAAAAGCCTCGAGTTTCGCATTTCGCGCCGCCATAGTTAGATTCTCATAAAACCACGGGAAAACGGAAAAATCTTCCATCGAACGGAGGGCTATCGGCCGACTTTCGCAAATTTTCGCTCTACTTTCCATATTCCGAAAATCTCCGACGGCCAGAAATTCGCGAAATAAACAAACCTGGAGCTGTCAAAATACGGGTTTTTGTTTTAACCATCCTACTTAAACGGGGTCACCGGGAGAAAGGATAATTTTCGAATTTGGGACGGTTTTTAAGACCAACATTTTTGAAGAATAGAATGGAAACACGGAGGCGGAGCCAATCACCCTCCCTTACTCTCCTTAAACCGCCGTTTCTCAATCTGACAAGGCAAAGAAGAAGAAGTTTCAAAGAGGACCGTACCCGGAAACATAGGTGAAAGGAGTAGACGGGATATAAACGAACACTTATATCCCGTCTATTCTCTCACTAAACGATCGAATATCCGTCCCGTACCACGGACATCGTCGTGTACGGCGGTCTTTGAATCGTTGAACATCGGTTTCATCGTACCAAGGTCAATAACAAGAAGAGAAGAAGAAGAATTATTCATATTGTTTACGTTTAATTAACAAAACCTCAAATAATCATTCCTAGGTAAGTGAACTTAATTTAAGGAACATTTAATGCATCGTAATATATATTTTTTTCAGCATAATGAAGAATCCACATATTTCATATTTACATTCGCTGTTCTAACCTATGTATTTCAATGAGAAAACAATAATAAATAAGATATTTATTTTCGAAGAATAGAACGGAAACACGGGGGTGGAGCCAGTCACCGCTCCTTCTGACCCTTATATCGCTATTCAATGTCGGAAGTGAGCGTTACCAACGTGTAAAATGTAATGCTCTCTCTACTTCTTCCGAACGATAATAGTGAGATGGAAATAGTTAGTAACTTTGATTTTCACCAACATAATTTCGGTACTAACAACATCTAGAATTTAATTCTCTCTCTCTTCTGAGTGACATTCGAATCTAACCTTATTTCAATTAGTCTTATATTCGGTCTGTTAGAACAAGTGATTCCGAATTTTATTTGTATGGAAAGTTTGACGAGACTTGAAATAAACTTTCAGAGGTAAGTGATCGTAGTTCGATGTTTATTTTATCCATGTTAATGTATAATTTGTTTAAGAAAAGAAACGATAGACTTTCAAAATTCATAAATCTAACATTCTGTGGTTATTCTAACCTAAAAATATGATTCAAACGAAATTTATAATACAAAGGAATTAAGGAGACTTACAATAATGTTTGAAAGGTAAGTGAATGAAATTTGAGGTTTATTCATGTAATTTAATGTATATTTTTTAGGCATGCTCAAGAAATGTACTCAGAATTCACATATTTCATTTTTTTTATTTTAACCTCTATGCATCGAAAAAGTCCTGGAATTACTAGGATTTTAAACGAATCAATTGGAGGATCTTACAAAATTTTGGGAGATATCCTTCGAGTTGCTATTAATAGGTATTGAGCTCTTTTATATAATAATATTTTTCTTAAAGGAATTCAATAAAGCTTTCGTTAGGTCATTTAGAGTATGTATCATATGAATATCGAAAGCTATCCACTTAAGGCTATATGTGCATTGAAATATTTCAAGCTGGATGTCAATATGATCGTGCCATTTCAAATTGAATTTTCGTTTCAGTTTATTCAAGTGGAAATAAGTTTCTATTCTACAATTATTCCAATGTAAAAGTTAATGAGATTCGATGTGTTTGACAATGTTCAAGTTTGAACCAAAGAAAATGAGATCTCAAATGTGCACAAAAGGTAATCATTGTGAGTTCCTTCCATTCCTAACTCATAGTTACTGTTTCTCAGGAAATTTTATCAAGGTTGTTGAATGAATGACAGGAATTCCTCATTGATTTGAAGTTGAAAGTTTCTGTGTTATAGGTGTCTGATAGTGGGAAATATTATGTTCAAAAATGTAGAAGTAGCATACGAAGTTTCATTTTGTACAACTACAACTTTCAATCCAAGATTTATCAAAGTCACAGGAAACATGCTGCTACTTATGCGACTCATATTTTGGAAAAAAATCAACTACTACTTGGAGAATGCTAAGCAATTTGACAATTTCTGTAAAGGGTAGTTGTACTATAGGTATTTCATATAATTGTATTAAATGAGTATGCTTATCACGTAATATGGAAATATGAAGTTGTTTTAATGCAGTTTTTCCTTTCATTTTCATTTCATAGTATATTATAAAGATTCATAAGAAAATGAATTGAAGAGAAGTAATATTGAAGAATAGAAATTTCAATTATAAGAGAGCAAGTTTATAAGAAGCTGACAGCTCGAAACCAACTGCCAATTCGACAGTTAAGGATCTAGGAAATCGACAGTTACAAGAAACAGTGAAACTGATATACAGTTAATATCATTGTATTGTATATGAGGGTCCATAATGTAATTTACAAATTTGTGGATCTCATTTCTGCTTTCCATAAGATCCTTTCAATTCAGAAGATGTTTGTTCTTTCTGGTAAGCAAATTGTGTGAATTTTGGTCAATTTGAATTTATACAAAATAGTTACATATGGGGCAATCACATAAGGTGAAATTTCTGTGTTCAGTAGTGAACACTCAAATTTCATTAATATACTTGAGAAGTCATTCTTCCATCTTGCTGTTTCAAGCTCATATTTGTTGTTTATTATAGTTCATAAATATTATTCGATTCTTATCTGATCTAATACGAATCAGAACTATTGAGTAAAAATTAAAATTTGAAATTATAGATCTGCTTATATTGATCTTTCTGAAGTATATATTTAATACTTTTAGAACTAGAAATTTGGAATATTGTGAATTAATATTAGAGTTGTTGTTGATTGAATTTCTATGCCTAGAGGGTGATTGAACAATTGGTTTTTTTGAATCAATGTTGAAATGTTTTCAATTTCATCTTATGCTAGCTCAATTGGCGAAAGTTGAGATTTTCAAATTTTATGTATCCCTTTGAATTGGGATAGTAGTGATAGTGTTGAAATTTGCGTGGTTGATGATATCCATAAAACAATACTCGAAGCTGCGTTACCCTAAGGATGACTGAATAATATATGAGAGATTTCCATGTAACATAAAGAACTATTAAGTAAATATATGAATAAAGAAGTGAAAATAATAAGGCGTTCAGTATAGATAGAGTTGGATATAGAAAGGCGTTCAGTATATTACGCGTTTAGTATATTGGCTATTTAGATGTGAAAGGCAATCTTAATTGGCTCACTAGTGTATATATACGAAACGCGTAAGGCACTTTTCCGTCAGAATGGAGGGGATGGAATGTGTTTGAACCAGGACGGGGATTTTTCGAATAGCTCTCGAGCGGGAAGCAAAGACCGGGCCGAGTAATTTTTTTACGAAACTAGGTAGTCGGTCGAAGGTGCGTGCGAAATCGGGACCCCGAACGGCGGAGATACGAATTTTTTAACATTTTTCCGCGATATCGCCATTTCTCGAAAACGGAAAGAGTCGAGTGCCGTATTCCTTCGGTATCGGTAAATTTCGTCTTTCGGAAGACGATAATCTCGAAATTCTTCGAAAAACCTTTCGAAAACGTAAAAAGAAAAAGGTCCACGATTTTTTCGAAACGGTGGGGAGGAAATTACCCAAACGAGCAGGCTATACAAATTTTTTCCTTCGCCCAATCGGTCCCGCACTTTTCACCAAACGAAGCGTTCATCTTCCCCATCATGCTTCCTGATATTTTTATCGCGTATTTTCCACGGGAAAACGGGAAAATCTTCGATCGAACGAAGGTCTATCGGCCGACTTTCGCAAAATTTCGCTCTACCTTCCTCATTCCGAATATCTCTTACGGCCAGAAATTAAATCAATTAACGAACGTCGAGCTGTCAAAATACGGGTTTTTCTTTCATCTACCCTACTTAAACGGGGTCACCGGAAGAAAGGATTTGACCGTGGAACGATTCCTACATATCTCGAGATCGGGTCCCCGAAGAGAAATCGTCAATACAAGGCTTAATTTTCGAATTTGAGACTGTTTTTGAGACCTAGATTTTCGAGAAAAGGGGCGAAAACACGGGAGCGGAGCCAGTCACCGCTCCTACCGTCCTTCAGATCGCTATTCAAGCTCGGTCGACAGGCAACCTAATTTACGGGCCAAAGTCGATGTCCGTCGCCGGCACAGCTGCTTATTTCTTCGGTAAGAAGAAATAGAAATAGTGAGATGGAAACAGTTTGTTACTTCAGCGTCACCAACATAATTTAGGTACTTACAACATCTAGAAGATAATGTTCTCTTTCTTCTGAATGAAATATCCTGCGTCACAGACATCATTTCATTCAGGCTCATAGTCGATATGTCAGATTTGAGAATTCCGAATTTAATGTCAATGAAAAGTTTAACGAAACTTATAAGAAACTTTTGAAGGTGTTTACGTAATTTGAGGTTTATTTTGTCCATTTAATTCTTTTAAATTTGGAAGGCTTTTACTTGGTAAAATTCCATTATCAATAATAAAAAACGAGTACTGTGTTTTAAGGAATTTCACTTAATAATTGCGATTCGTAACGCGTTTCACTACACCGTAGCTTCTTCAGACGAATGAATATGCAGAAAAATATAAATGAGAATATAACTATAAATGTTCCTGAGTAATTGATAGCTTATTGAGTTGCTTCTTCTTAAGTGGTTTTTTATGACAGGTATATCCAATAAAGTTAGGGAATAGAGAATTAAGAGCAGTTTCATTTTCAAAAGTTTTGTTGAATATTGTACTCATAATTTCACTTCCTCTTCTTCTCATACATTTTACCATCTCTGATGTTTTATCATGAAATCCTGCTGATTTCTTCATTCAAAGTTTTTTCACACTGTTGTTTCCTCATGAGTTGCTCTCATATGTGATCAAGAACTCATAGCAGTGTTTAATGCATTTTCTTAGGGTCGAATTAATTGTTAGTATCTATTTTCTTACCAAATTAATTCATTGTATTCCTTATAAATTTCACTACTTTTGTTGCTCAGGTGTTTTTTCCATAAAATTTTTCTGTTTGCTATGTTCAATACTTTACCTTTGCATTCTAGCCATACCCCTTGTACATTTTGTCTTCTGATTTATCTGCTCTCTTCCCAGTGTTCATTTCTGTCAGAAATATGTAATACATCGAAATCCCTGTAAAAATCCACATTTATTTGAATTTTCAATTATTGAACTGAACTTCACTTTTCTTTAATTCATGTTCACCATCTTCTCGTATTAGTACTCGTAAATACTTGAATGACTACAATTTTTCAAGACAAAACAGGTAGTTTATAGTAGTGACAGAAAAATATAGGAAAAATCAAATTTTCACACATACTGTGAGAAAACAAATCAAAATTTTGACATTTTGTTTTCAATTGCCTTTTCAATTCCATTATTTAAGCTAGTAAGATTTGAAGAAAAATCCAGTCATGGATAAAGGAAATTTCCTACATGTTTATGAAAAATTAAATGTTCAAACTTAAATATTACTTCACTGCCACCAAGCTAACTTGCTGTACATATAAATTGATTACCTATCACTACAAAAACAATATAAAAATCATTATGAGCACATTCAAGTCGAATTTTAAGTTATTAACATTTCTATTTAAATTGAAACTATTAATAGATATTGTTTCAAATATTTGTCTGGCACTCATATCTAACTGACTTCTCTTGTACATCTCCAATCCATGCTACAGTTTATAGTATTGACAGAAAAATTTGGGAAAAATTCAAACTTTTTAATATCCTGTTAGAAAACAAATCAAGAATCTGACATATATTTTTCGACGCTCACCTGAAGTGTGTTCCTTAAGCTGTTTTACATGAAACTCTCTCACTTTTCTTCAAAGAAGTCTTTCGAAGTGTTCAGCATTAATATAAATCCCTTAGAATTTGCTCAAGCCCTTCTGAATATTGCAGTCAGATCTCATGATAGGTCTTGTTATTATATATCCTGTTAAAACACCATATATAAATATACATGAAGCATTGAAAGTATCTAGACTCTGTATATACATAATTTGATATTATATCTTACTTATATTCAATTCGTGATTTTGTGAATTTATGTGAAATGAAAATAAAAGGAGCAAATTGGACTACAACAACATCATAGAAGTGAGTATCTTCAACAAAAATCATGAAATATGAACGGCACTTTTGGAGATTTTGAATTTTTCAGAAAATATGTGATTTTCTCCAATTGAAGTGAAGGTTCGATGTAAATACTGAATATATCGGTTTTTCTTCAGTATGCTAAAAAAATATATGTTACAAAATAATAAACTGACGACAGAACAGGTTCACTTATCCTTCAAACATTATTTAAAGCCTGGTTCAATTTCTCAATCTATAACTTGGACAAATTCACATTACGCCGTTTCGCTTCATTACCCAGCAAAATACTTTCTTATTCTTCATAAGAATTGAGTTAGAATTATATAGGCAATTATTCGATAATCTTGAATAATACATTGGAGATTATACTAATTTTATATCTTCAACATTCGGTTTGAATCACATTATTTAGGTTAGAATAACCTCAGAATCTTAAATTTATAAAATTCGAGAGTTTGTCATTTCTTTCTTTGAACAAAATATATATAAAATAGACAATAATAAAAACAAGTACTGTGTTTTAAGGAATTTTACTTAATAATTGCGATTCGTAACGCGTTTCACTACACCGTAGCTTCTTCAGACGAATGAATATGCAACAAAATATAAATGAGAATATAACTATAAATGTTCCTGAGTAATTAAAAGCTTATTGAGTTGCTTCTTCTTAAGTGGTTTTTTATAACAGTTATATCCAATAAAATTAAGGAATAGATTGCTCCCCGAAAAGTTTCAATAGACGTGAAGGGCTTAAATCGAATTTTTCATTGATGAGTCTACCTGAATGTTTGTATTTATTGATTTCTAAAGTTTCCCAAAGATCTACCTTCCAATATTTATTATCTGTATGCAAAATTTCAAACTAAGGGTCGAAAGAATGATTATTTTCTAAGAGATGATTCGCGTAATTTGAATATGATTTTTTATTTGAAAACTGCGTTTATGTTTCCGATTTTCTAAATCGGAAACATAAACTATTCACTACGGTGTAGTGAAACGCGTTATGAGTCGCAATTATTAAGTTAAATTCCTTAAAACACAGTACTTGTTTTTTATATTCTATATAATGGTGAAAATGTGATCCTAAACATTTGCTCTATTACTGATAAAGAATGATGTTCACCAAGATATTTTTCTATTATTTCTTCTTTCAAAATAAAATTTTAATTTTTCTCAGATTTTTGGCAGCTCTTTGAATATTTTCTCAATTGAAATTTGTGTCAAGCATTTTGATGTAGTATGTGAATACTTTCACAGAAAATTTTTCTGTATATTTCAATATCAACTTGAAATAAATTTTTAACTTTTTCAGCAGTTTTTCTTGCTTCTGTAAAGAATGTAGTTGATTGTTTCTTTGAAAAATTTCTCGAATTAATTATCCATACTCACCTTTCATATCATGTACACTAAATAATCAAGGAAATTCCCTCAATTGAAGACAATCACATATTTTCTAAAAATTCAAAATCTCCAAAAGTGCCGTTTATATTTCATGATTGTTGTTGAAGATACTCACTTATATGATGTTGTTGTAGTCCAGTTTGCTCCTTTTATTTCCATTTCTCATTATAAATTCACAAAATCACGAATTGAATATAAGTAAGATATAATATCAAATTATGTATATACAGAGTCTAGATACTTTCAATGCTTCATGTATATTTATATATGGTGTTTTACCAGGATATATAATAACAAGACCTATCATGAGGAAATGCATGGAACATAAGGGAAAAAGAGTTCTGACTGCAATATTCAGAAGGGCTCGAGCAAATTCTAAGGGACTTATATTAATGCTGAACACTTCGAAAGACTTCTTTGAAGAAAAGTGAGAGAATTTTATGTAAAACAACTTAAGGAACACACTTCAGGTGAGTATCGAAAAATACATGTCAAATTCTTGATTTGTTTTCTAACAGGATATTAGAAAGTTTGAATTTTTCCCAAATTTTTCTGTCATTACTATAAACTGTAGCATGGATTGGAGATGTACAAGAGAAGTCAGTTAGATATGAGTGCCAGACAAATATTTGATACAATATCTATAAATTTGTTTCAATTTAAATTGATATGTCAATAACTTAAAATTGGGCTTGAAATGATATTTATATTGATTTTGTAGTGATAGGTAATCAATTTATATGTACAGCAAGTTAGCTTCTTGGCAGTGAAGTAATATTCAGGTTTCAACATTCAATTTTTCATAAACATGTAGGAAATTTACTTTACCCATGACTGATTTAAGTTTTTCTTCAATTCTTACTAGCTTAAATAATGGAATAGAAAAGGACAATTGAAAATAATATGTCAAATTTTGATTTGTTTTCTCACAATATGTGAGAAAGTTTGATTTTTCCATATTTTTCTGTCACTACTATAAACTACCTGTTTTGTCTTGAAAAATTGTAGTCATTCAAGTATTTAGGAGTACTAATACGAGAATAAGGTGATAAGCATTTTAAGACAATAGGATACCAAAATCATTTGTGAAGAAGAGAGAAATAAGTAACAGATCAAAAATATCCTTACTTCAGGCATTAATTGAATGAATATATATATATATATATATATATATATATATATATATATATATATATATATATATATATATATATATATATATATATATATATATATATATATAATGGTGAAAATGCGATCCTGAACATTTGCTCTTTTACTGATGAAGAATGATGTTCACCAAAATGTTTTTCTATTATTTTTCTCAGCATGGTTTTTGAATTCTTTCATAAAGTAATCACGCTCAATAATGTGATTTTCCTATAATTTCCACAGTTAATGTTGTGCCTTTTTTCTGTATAAGAACTATGCTAATGTTGAGAGATACTTATTGTATCCATCAATTACAGATTCAAGAATTATCTCTTCGACACTGATATAAGAAAGGAAAAACATGTTAAATTTTTCTCAGAATTATACTTCTTTAAAAATAAAGTTTTAATTTTTTTCAGATTTTTGGCAGCTCTATAATAGTTCAATAACTAAGAAACCTATGGTACGAGACCAGAAAATTAAATTTGGGATTTCCAGAACAAAGAGCAAAATTCGGCAGTTTCGGAGGTACTTTTTTCTGCAAATACCTGTACATCATATATTAGTTTCAATGTCAACTCCTATTGTATATTTTCTCAATTTGAATTTGTGTCAAGCATTTTGATGTAGTATGTGAATTGTGTCACAAAAAAATTTTCTGTATATTTCAATATCAATTTGAAATGAATATTTTAACTTTTCATCAGTTTTTCTTGCTTCTGTAAAGAATGTTGTTGATTGTTTCTTTGAAAAATTTCTTGCATTCATTATCCATACTCACCTTTCATATCATGTACACTATATAATTAAGGAAATTCTAACAAAGTCTATGTATTCAGAACTCTCAAAATAAGATATCTATTATCACATAGTTCTTGAATTCCTGATATAATTAATTAATATATTCTGTATAAGTCATCGATATACAAGTTGAGAGTATTCATGACAAGTCACTCAAAAAATCGACATTAGTAGATTTGAACTTGAATTGAGACAAACACTGTGTGTATAGACTAACTACATCCGAACAAAATGACAAACACATCAATATAAACACAAAACAGTCAGAATAGGAGTAGAAGCCAAAAACAACCAGAACATGATATAAATATAGAGACAATCAGACCGAGGTATCAATACAAAACTGTAAGGACAATATATTAAAAAAGACAGATCGAAACATAAAAACTTTCCGTTATCGGCATATCATTCACTTGAGTATCTAGAATTCCTATCACTATGAACTCATTAATTTTTTGGGTTTCATTTTGAAATTTGCTCCACTATAAAAATTTCTTCAAACATATTAGATTCAAAATAACTGCTCCAGGATAAAAGGGCTAAAGACATTCCAGATCGAATAGCGTTCAGTGCTCTTTGTGTCCAACAAATGACCTACAGCAACATAAAATTAATGGAAACCATATTAAACTATGTTTATTTGTATTTGTATGTCTTTCTCGATGGTATTTTTCTGCATCACTTCATCTCAGTTTGTCATTATTTTGAAGATTGTGGTTTTTCAGAACTTTGATGATTAAATTGATTTGAAGCCCAGTTTTGAATTTTGCCTTTGTCAAATGTTCAATTGTCTCTTTTTGTAGTTCATATTGAACACTTACAATTCTTTCCCTCGGTTCTGATAACTTCAACTTTCAAAATTGAACAGGGCTTGGTTGTCTTTACGTCCAAGAAATTACTCATAGCAATATATCAATGGTACCTGTCTTATAAGTATGTTTATTTCACTTATCTGTGATGTCTTTCTCGATTCTATATGTCTTTATGCATCACTTCATCTAACATGGCTATCATTTTAAATCTTTCATTAATCTTTGCGAATACAAAGCAAACCAACTTCAATTTTATATAGGTTATGCCATAAACAGTCGTCAATTTGATCTTCTTCTTTCTTTGACTTTTACTTGGCTCTTGGTAACCTTTACCTACTCTATCGAGGAATACGGAATGGGCTCAGCTTTTGAGCATTTTACCCAGACTCTGTTGTCGGAATTCGTCAATTTTAAATTCAATAATGCTTACATCGAAACGTTAACTTTCTAACGGTCTTTAACACGACCTTAGTAGCTAAGACCATTTCGTCGGCAGGCTTCCAAATCATTTCTAGATCACATCAAATTCTTGAAATGGTTTGATTTCATCAACCAGTTAATATGGCGTTTTGCCAGAACTTATCGGGTCGTTTTCGAAGTTTCGAACGTGATTTTCGCCATTCACACGTGACAGGTTAGTTTGAAGTGTTTCAATAAAAAACAGAAGTAAATCGAGGGTTTGCCTAAGGGCAACGTGGGTACGAGCGTAAAATTCTTTATAACGCAAGATTAGTTGGAGTAAAGTTCTGTGGAGGACGGAAATACATGAAATTGTTAGTCCTAACTCCCCTGATTCAATCCAATGCTTTATATTTATACTATTCGATCAATGAACAGTTATAAAAGAGACTTCTATTCTCGATACAAGTTGAGGTAGCTCCCATCCGGATTTACCGATCGGGTTACATCTATTACAGAGATGGTATAGCATAAGTAACTTATTATCGATGCATTCATAGCCCACGAACTGTAAAGATGATGTATGTTGCGTCGGTCTATTATATTTAAAAGAAAAATTGTGCCAAGAAACACACAACATTTTAGACGGGTATAATTCCAAAGCCCTTTGTAGAAAGCCATGGCGTAGTATATAAAATTAAAATCCATAAAGGCATTCCTGACCGAAATTCTCAATAGAAGGGCCGAAGGATTGGTCGAATTTGCATACATTCCCAAGTTACGTTGACCCAACTTATCTTAGATATGCATGAAACGTGCCTCATTAGATAACATGTATCATATCACATACATTTCACAGAATTAGTCGAGTAAGATAAATCTAACATTATGCACATTTTGTAGATGGAAAATCATTATTGTTTTGGATGTCAAGACTTTCACATTGTCTACTCCTTCAATAGTCAAATAAAGTTTTTTTAAAAAGACTAAGGTCTTTTAGTAAAACTTAAGTGGCGCAGTCGGTAGGATATTCAGCACAATCAATCGACAAAAATCGCGAAAAAATAGTGTTCGTTTCAACGATTAACTGAATATCAGAAAATTCGCTAACTTTGGCTTCCAAAAATCGACCAAAGTGAAACCAGTGGCCATCATCGCCAGTGAGGCAGAAATCCCTCATAGTTAAGAAGATAGTATAAAAGATCATCAGCTTTTGGGAAGAGAAATTATAAGTTAGTACGGAGATTCTGCTGACGAATCTGCTACTTATAATCGCTAAATCTCCCATTGCAGAAAAAGAGAAAAACGAAGACATCTATAATGCAAGTTATATTGTTAGTTTTCACATCCTTTATGTTCCAATCCTCATTTTCTCTTAATAGTTATAATAATTCAAGTCTTTTGATATTCATCGATATATAAACAAAGCAATAATTGATTTAATATTTTGAACTTAATTTCTATGAGTCAGAATAATATTAGAGATAGGAGTCCGATTAGAAGGGTTGTAAATATAACACAAGAAATGGCGGTTCCACAACTTCAAAAATATCATATTGATTCAATTCCAGAATTTGACGGAAACCCCGCGATTCTCGGTATTTTCATTCAGTCTAGTGAGTACTTGATCAATAATTTATCAGACAGAAATAATCAGGTTAATCCACAAAATGAATTTTTGTTGGGGGCTATAATTAGTAAACTCACAGGTAGAGCACTAAATATTGTAGGAAGTAGGGGTAATTTAGGAAATTGGATAGATATTAAAAATCTGCTCTTACAATTCTTATCAGATCAGAGAGATGAGAATTGTTTAGTAGGGGATATGTTACACATAAGACAAGAAAAGAATGAAAGTGCAGTAATATTTGGAAATAGGTGCCAAGATTTACTTAGCTTACTTTTAACAAAAATAAATCTGACAGAAAATAATGCGGAAACTCGTAGGATTAAGAGGGAAATCTATGAGAGTCAAGCTTTGAATGCTTTCCTTAGAGGACTACAGTCAAATTTGCCAATTCGTTTAAGAAACCCTCAAAATTTAGAACAAGCAATTAGTTTCGTAATAGAAGAAGAGAACTTTTCATACGCGAAAAATAATTTAGCTCGACAAGGAAGTCATTCATCAAAATTAGTTTATAAACCAACAAATAACCGACCATTAGTGAATCATTTTAATACTCCGCGAATACCAATGCCCGTTCAATATCCGGTAATAAGTAACCAAAACTACATCTGTAAACCCAAATCCACCCCCGCGAACTTGTAATTTAGTCAATCCGACGCCTGTGTGGAGACCTTTAAATTCATTTTCTAATAATTCACAACGTTTTGCACAAAATATATCGAACCATTTTAGACAACATAGAGCAGAGCCTATGGACACGTCTTCACGTAACACAAGACGTTCTGTTAGACCACAGGCTCAGGCGCAAAATCCGAATCAACCAAAATTTATTTCAGAAGAACTGTTTCAACAAGAAGTTGATAATAATTTAGATCATGCACCTAATCCCGGTTGTTCTTGTGAACAAAATTATTATTTTGAGGAACCATCGGAATATTTAACACCAGAAACAGGTGAAGTAAATAGTTTCGGAGAAAATGAATATTTTGAAGAATATCCAGAAAATTTTCAGCTTGTATCGGAACCAGAGAACCCCCCTTGATAAATTTAACCAATCTAACTAAGTCCAGTTTGCCATACATAAAAATTCCCCGAGTTGAATTGAAATTAATGATAGATACAGGTAGTTCTAAAACATTAATAAGTCCAAAAACAGTTGATAAATTTTATACAAATTTTGTTCAGTATATGCCTTTCACTATTAAAACAGCACATCAGACAAGCTATCACAAATACGTAGCTCGTATTCCGTTGCCCAAAATTTTTAAAACGAATGAATATTTTGATTTCCATATATTTGAGTTTAATTCGGAATATGACGGATTAATTGGTATGGATTTATTGAAACATTTAGGCGCAAATATTGACTTGAAGAAAAATGTATTATATACAAAGCATGGAGCAATTCCTATATATTTTGAAAATAAAAATCGTATACTCAATCTTCCAGCCAGAAAACAAAGCGTGGTACGAATTCCAATAAAATCTCAAAATTTACATCAAGGTATCATCGAATACACTAAGTTAGCTGACGGTATCAAAATTCTGCAATGTGTAGTAAAAATTCAAAATCAAGAAGCTTTGCTCACCATTACAAACAGTAATGAAAAAAATACTCAAGTAAGCATCGGACCTCTTGATGTTTTCGAAATTTATCCAACGGATATCGACAACGCAATAGAATCACCAAATGTTTCCAGTATACAAAAAAATTCTACAGTTGATAATTTGTTAAAAGAAAATCTTAAAAATCTTCGTTTAGAACATCTCAACAAAGAAGAATACAACTCAATACGAAAATTATGTTACGAGTACAGGGACATATTCCATTGCTCCAAAATACCTTTAAGTTTCACGAATATAGTTAAGCACGAAATTAGGATGTCAGATGAAACACCCATATTCAGGAAGGCCTACAGAATGCCTGAAGCCCAACAAAGAGAAGTGGAGAACCAAGTAAGTGAACTTCTAAAAAACGATATAATTCAACCATCAAATAGTCCATGGAGCAGCCCAGTCGCAGTAGTTCCTAAGAAAATGGATGCTTCTGGAGAAAGGAAATATCGTCTCTGCGTCGACTACAGACAGGTTAACCAAAAGAGTATTGATGATCAATACCCCTTACCTAATATCACAGACATACTGGATAAATTGAGGAAATGCAAATATTTCACTACATTAGATTTGGCATCGGGATACCACCAAATAGAGATGCACCCGAGGGATGTTCCTAAAACTGCTTTCTCCACACCAAGGGGACATTATGAATATAAAAGACTCCCTTTCGGACTTAAAAATGCACCTCGAACGTTTGAAAGAGTAATGGATAACGTACTGAGAGGCATAATGAACGAAGCTTTAGCAGTGTACTTGGACGACATAGTAATTTTTTCTACGTCACTACAAGAGCATATAGAGAAACTAACAAAAGTCTTCGATCGGCTGAGAAAAGCAAATTTAAGAATCCAGATGGATAAATGTGAGTTTCTTAATAAAGAAGAACAATTCTTAGGACACGTCATAACAGCTGAGGGACTCAAACCTAATCCAATGAAAATTGATGCCGTGATAAATTACCCAGTTCCGAAGACAGTAACTGAACTGAAAGGATTTCTAGGATTAACGGGATATTATCGAAAATTTATCAAAGATTATGCAGCCATAACAAAACCACTAACAACATGTTTGAAGAAAGGACGAAAAATCGAACATTCTAAAGAATATCTTACTGCAGTGAATAGGTGTAAGGAAATACTCACGAACCCACCGATTTTACAATATCCAGACTTCAACCAACCAATTGTGGTGACTACAGATGCTTCTAATATTGCTATTGGAGCAATACTGTCTCAAGGACCAATTGGATCTGACAAACCAATATGCTTTGCTTCAAGAACATTAAATCAATCAGAAGAAAGATATAGCACAATCGAAAAAGAACTTTTGGCCATAATATGGGCTGTAAAATATTTCAGACCATACCTATATGGTAGGAAGTTTTTCATTTATACAGATCATCGACCTTTGGTCTGGTTGTCGAAATTAAAAGAGCCAAATTCAAAGTTACAAAGATGGAAAATACGCCTAGAGGAATATGATTACGAGTTGGTATATAAGAAGGGTTCAATCAATAAAAATGCGGATGCATTGTCAAAAATCAAACTAAATGCTCTAGAAACGGAATCATCAGCAAACAACGTGGATGATGAAGAAATCGCAAAACTATTAGAGGATGCTACAGAAGCAGAAATGTCGGAATCGGACATGGAAGACTTATTAAAAACACTGGACCCCGAAAATCAAAATAAAAAAAAGAAAGGAATAGAAAAACGACGGGATGTGCTAACTGTCGGATCAGATACGGGAAAAGACCCTCTATATCAGGATAAAGGAATCTCAGAAATGGATGTAGATGAACAAACTATACATTCGTCTAACTCAACAACTGAAGACTCATCCCCTATAAAGATATCGAGTGATGTAATTGATTCAAAACCAAATCAATATTTTATTCACGAAGTTTACAACAATCCAAAACCTGTAAAGAGAGAAACAATAGGGAAAATTCAAAGATTCCACGTGCAAGTTAGTAGAGATAACAATGCGAATGAAATCAAGAAGTTTCTGAAAGAATACACCGCAGATAAGAAGAGATATTATTTCCATTTTACATCGGAGAATTTGTTTAAAACATTCTGTACTGTAGTAAATAACATATTTAACAGGGACGGACCTGAAATTATTTATTGTACCGAACGAAGACAATTTCTCGAAGATGGAGAACTCATAAAAGAAGCTATACAAAATCAACATGAAGGAAAGACAAATCACCGAGGGGTAACGGAAACACTTCGACAACTTCAAAGCAAATATTATTTCCACTTATGCAAGAACACGTTGCAAATTACATCGCAAATTGTGAAATATGTAAACGGAGCAAATACGAACGTAATCCACCAAGAATAGAGATGATGTTAACGGACACGCCTTATAAACCTTTTGAAAAAATTCATTTAGACATTTTTACCCTAGAAAATACGAAATTTTTAACAGTTGTAGATGCTTTCACTAAATTAGGTCAGGCAATAGAAAATCTAAAAATGCTGTTGATATATTCCAGGGCTTACTACAATAATTCTGCTTTTATGGAACCCCGGTTTTCATTTGTTCAGACCAGGGAATGGAGTTTTTTGGGCATGTAGTCAAAGAGTTATAAGAGACACATAAAATAAAAGTACATTTCACTACACCTAACCACCCAGACTCAAACGGAATTATCGAAAGATTTCACTCAACGATCTCAGAACATTGTCGAATTCTTAGAATCAAATTCAAAGATCCAATAAGTACAATAATGAAATATGCAATCATAGCTTACAATAATACTATACATTCCGCTACAAAACTCACTCCATTCGAATTGACTTTCGGTCATACAGAATTAAGGGATCCTCTTGACATTTTGTATGAGAAACAAATGTATAGCGATTACTTACAAAAACACAAAGAACAATTAGCACTTCTTTATGATAAAATAAACGAAAATTTAACATCAATTAAAGCCAGTGTAGTTCATAAAGTGAATCGCAGCGCCAATAATCCTTTTATTGAAGGGCAGAGAGTATACGAGAAAAGTTACAAATATGCCCGTAACAAGACCGGTGAAAAATTCAACGGATCATTCACTATAACCAAGTTTAACTGGAAATAAAGCACTCATTCAAAAACTAGGTGGTAACAAATCAAAACAAAATATAGACCGAACAGTACATTTAAAAAATTTAAGACAACCCATTGTTCCAGGCCCATCACCCTCGGAATCCTCGCCGCAGCCGGTCTGCTCACCAAATGTTCCGAAATAAACCTCACGGAAATAAAAGACAATCCAGAAATGTTGCCATTAAAATTGGGAACAAACAAAAATGTTATTAAGTATTGGACACTAATCCAAATATTTGATTTAACTAATTTAAGTATTGAATTCAATAAGTTAGCTTCTAGTTATCATAAAATAAACACTTCTTTCCATAATTCAACTTACGGATTAAGTTATATAAGGGAAATTCATAATTGGAAATACGTATTGGAATACAAAATTGAAGACACTATTAAAACATTTGATCAAATAATCATAAAAACCCAATCAAGGACGAAGAGAGGTTTGATCAACGGTTTGGGTACCATTTGGAAGTCAATCACAGGCAACCTTGACCAAAACGATGCGGACAAATACGAAGCAGCTATAGAACAGCTCAAGAACAATCAACAAAAGTTCATTGGTGTAGGTAACTCCCAAATTAGCCTCACAGAGAAAGCAATAAATGCATTTAACAACTCTATGAGTAAACTTCAACATAACCTAGTACTCCTAGAAAACAGAATTAATCAGATAAATTTGTGGGCAAAAACATCTGAAATGGATTCATGGGACGATTTCAAATTTATTATTCTAAATGCCGTTTTCACTCACTTGACAACAGCTGTTGATATCATAAATCAAATACTAAGCAACATCGAAATTGCTATTTCTTTTGCACATTTGAGAGTTTTGCACCCCTCTATAATTTCTCACACAGAATTAAAGAATGAACTAAATAAAATCCGAACGCAATTAGTTAACTGTCGCTTGCCGTTTCCGCTGAGTAATAAAGGAATCAAACAATATTATTCTAACACAAAAGTCAGGGGATATATTATTAAAAATCAAGTAAAATTTATCGTAGAAATTCCAATTGTAGACTTGAACGACTATAATTATTTTGAACTATATCCACTGCAAACCACTAATCACCAAATTAAAGCAGCTCAAGATTCAAAAATTAACAAGCAACTTTTGGATGGTGATAGCAACTAACGCAACAACTGCAGCCGTTAAATGTGACAAAAATGATGAAAAAATCGTATTACACGGAACGTATGTTATATCTCTGCCAGCAACATGTGATCTGAAAGTGAACAATTACGTGTTGAAAAATGTGCGACAGTGTACCGCTCATTAAATCTATCAGTTTACCAAACATTAAAATTTCAAATCAATTTGACAAAGGTCAAACCTCAAGCAAGCCTATAGTCCCACTGCATTTGGACACTATAAATTTAAATGATTTGAAAACTGTGAAATTACAACTAGATCACACAAAAAATGAAATTGAATCAATTCAAAACCCAAAATTTCATTATAATAATATTAGTTTGTATACTATATTGATTTATATTATAATTTTTACTTTCTTATTCTATATAATTTTAAACAAATGTTTCCCCGGCCTAAGAGCAAAAAAGGTGGCAATACACAAAATCCTTTAACTGAAATTCAATTAAAAAATTAAGGTATAGAAATCCTAATTTTTCTCCTAGGAAGGGAAGAGTTACGTTGACCCAACTTATCTTAGATATGCATGAAACGTGCCTCATTAGATAACATGTATCATATCACATACATTTCACAGAATTAGTCGAGTAAGATAAATCTATTATGCACATTTTGTAGATGGAAAATCATTATTGTTTTGGATGTCAAGATTTTCACATTGTTTACTCCTTCAATAGTCAAATAAAGTTTTTTAAAAAGACTAAGGTCTTTTAGTAAAACTTAAGTCCCAACCCTAGACAGAATAGGAGAATATTCTATTATTATCGTTTTTTTGGCATGTGACTTATTTTTCAGAACTAAATAAGAATGAAGTGAATTATATAAACTTCTAACGATTATTCTTAACAAAAAAGAAAATAATAATGTTATTCAGATGATAATACCCGAATATGGCATCGAAGGATAGCGTTAATGGTTCCAGGGTGGAAACACAGAGGCAATGTACAGTCCGAAACAGGTTATAGAGTAACGCCTCCTTTTGAATGTTTTATTGCCTTTTTCTGTGTGGAAATATGGAAACAATCGAAATCCCGCTAAAATTATCGAGGGAAGATGACTATTCCTTTTCAACCGAGGCCTCTTTGAAAAAGGTTGTTTGTATTAGTGACTGTGAGCTCTGAGTGAGTATGAGTTATTTTGTGATATTGAACATATTGAAATTGCATAAATTTATGCATTTGAACACATCTACACACAAACACACACACACACTCATATAACTATTATTATATTATATTGTCTTAATAATGACTGAAGACGAACCAAAGATTACCTAAAAAAGCCCAAAGAAAGATTGTTATAGCATTCATTATGAGCCATATGTTATATTACATACTAGATATAAAGTGAAAGGTATCTTTATATTTGAATATGTTGAGATGTTTCAGGGCGACTGATGATGTATATATATTCATAATATTATTCAGAGTGCCAAATGAACTTTTTCGGTCGTCAAGGCGCCCACCGTGCCAGTATATTTAGGGCGCTGGAGCATTTTAGGCGCCAGGTTGACACAGCATTTTCAGTTGCTAGGTAATTCGAGACGATGGATGATGGAACTTTCAGGGAGCTTAGGCGTTTGAGGATTGTAGGAACTCGAGCGCCGGTGGAGTCGGAGCGCCCAGATGTTCGAAGCGCAAGGTCGGTTTTGGGCACTAGGTGTTCGAGGCGTCTGGACGTTCAGGGGGTCTGACCGGTCGAGGCGCAGGGTGGTTTGAAGTGCCCGAGTCTTAGGCACAGGGCAGTGTAGGGCACTTGAGCGTTTATAACAAGATAGTTCTGAATACAAGGTGGCTTACGTCGTCTGGATGTTCGGGCGCAAGGTAGTTCTGGACGTTCGAAGGCGTAAGATAGTTCAGGGAGATTATGCATGAGGTAGTTCGGAGCGCGTAGTCTTCTGAGGAAGAGAAATAGATCTGCCTGCCTAGCCGTTTGGATTGCAAGGTAGATCTGCCCGCCTAGGCGTTTTATGTGCAAGGTAGATCTGTCCGCCTAGGCGTTTGATATACAAGGTGGATCTGCCCGCCTAGGCGCTTGATATGCAAGGTAGATCTGCTCACTTAGGCGTTTTGGGTGCGAGGTAGATCGTTCCGCCTAGGCGTTTGATATACAAAGTAGATCTGCCCGGCTAGGCGTTTGATATACAAGGTAGATCTGCCCGCCTGCTAGTTTTTACACTAAAATATATACACATAGCAAAAATGATAGCATATAATGAAAATTCTTTCTAGTTTACCATCACCATATGGAACTATACGTTTTTCCTTGTTAACATTTTAATCTGAGAGATTCTCTGTAATGATCTGACCAGACAGAGATCATGACCCAGACTGACACTTCCTCAAAGTTGTTTTTGAAAATATTATCTATCTGAATTGTTGAGTGAGATTTTACACTGGTGGGCTCGAATACTATTTATACAAAACTCAACAGGTTCAATATATCAATCGAGACATTTCTGTGTTCATCTTCGTTCTGAAGATTTATATTGAAATTGCTAAACAAGATTATCCTTTCTTCCTCAAAATTATTTGAACATCTACTGAGTAATTTGTTCAAAGTGTTAAAAATATGGTATGTTCAAGTCACTATTAGGTATACTATGAAGAACTATAATACAATTTGAAACTCACTGAAGGTACAGGAATATTCAACTTATAATTCACAACTACAGTACATGCAGCATATTTATAATCTTAGATAAATATAGAATCAACTCCCAAAGAGGAGCACTTAGTTTCAAATAAACTCATCAGATGTGGATAGGCAGGTAGTGTATCTAAAAAATGTTTTAAATCGCACTTGATTAAATATTTTCATTGTGTCTGATTGTTTCATATGGGAAATTTTAGTTGCCATATTTAGGTGCCTTCCTTCTTCCAGAAAGTCTCTCCGGTAGATTTTAGGAAGGATTAATTGTTTTTCCAGATGATAATAAGAAATTAAACTATGTTTTATATATATCACAAGAGTATATTGAAATTCAGAATTGCCAGTTTGGTTTCTCGACCATCTTCAGCTGAGAACAAGTACTGAACCAAAGTTGAAATACATATATGAACAAATATACACAAAATTAATAAGGAAGCAAACAAGAGCTAAGAAGCAAACTATTTTGAAAACAGGTATTGTTTGAAGGTATCCAATGTAGAAGAATAAATCGCACCATTGTGGTCATTCAGAAGATCATCTCCATGGAGTGTTTGTTGGATTTCGATGAAATCTAAGAAATCTAACCTTCGTTCCTTAGATGTTCTATGAATAATCTGAAGTTGATCTATGAGTGGAAAATGATGACCATTTTCGATTCAATGTTAAGATAAAGTAGATTCGTCAGTTCTCTCGTTATTGAATTCTGATTGATATTCTTTGTATCTAGTTTTGAATAAACGACCAGTCTGATCTATATAAATGCTTTCACAATCCACAATATAACTTGCAAACTCCAGTATTGTCAAATTTATAAGTTTTAACTCTACTTTTGAAAAATTCTTGAAAGTTTCATGTGGGTTTTGAAAGTTTTTTTTATACTGTTTTGAAATGACATTCACAGTTTTTTCACTGATAGGGTCAAAAATGTTAATGAAATGTCTCTAACTGTAGTAGTTGATTCTATATGTAGGTAAATATTATAATATGCTCTTTCTGTTCATTTCTTTCTGATCATTCCATTTGTTATATTTGAGGGATAACCATTTATTCAATAATTGATACTTCCCTGGACATATTTCCTTTAGATAATGGCAGAGAGAAACCCCTATGGATCAATGAATGAGGCGCAGCGTAATTATGAGGCTTTGGGTGTGTTGAGTCATAGGGGATGCGAATATCGCTAAAGGTGGGTTTCAATGTATATCAAAACTTAGTAATTGTTATTTTAATGAGTGATTGTTAGGTCTAAAAAGTGAATTTGATTATCGACTTCTTTCTCTCTAATTTCAATTTAATTTAATATATATATATATATATATATATATATATATATATATATATATATATATATATATATATATATATATATATATATATATATATATATATATATATATATATATATATCATTCCACTGTCCTTCAATGAGTTGTTCGTTTGCGGACATGGCGTTTCTTATGTCCTCCATCCAGGATGGTCTATCTCGTTTCATCTTTGCAGCAGGTGTCCACATCAATACTTGTTTTAGTAGTCTGTAATTGTTCATCCTTGAACGTCACCTTACCATATGAGCTGTTTTCGATCAATTTTTATTTGTCATCTGACCTCCAGTCCCATTCGTCTTCGTATCTCCTCATTTCGTATGCTGTTTCTTCTTGTTACTCTCATTGATCTCCTTATTGCATTCATTTCTGTTGCCTCTACTTTTCTACGGTTCCTATTTGTAATCCTCTATGTTTCGCTCACATAAAATAGAATGCTCTTCACCATTGTTTCGTGAATAGTGAACTTCGTAGTCTCACTAATTTTGTTACTCCAAAAGACTCCATTCAAGCAATTCATCACTTTTCGTGCTTATGTGATTCGCGAGGTGATCTCTTGTTCGTCTGTTCCTTCCTTGTTGAATTTACATCCCAGATATTTATATTCGTGATAACTATCGAGCATGAGTTCTCCTGCATCTCCACCAAGGTATTTGGTTGTTCCAGTGTTTACAGTAAGGCCCCATTTTTTATATTCTTCGACTAACTTTCATCGTCATTTGCCTAAACAACTTGGTCGTCTGCGAATTAGATAGTGTAAAGAGTTCTTTCATTCATTTCGATTCCCATACCATAACATTTACGTTTCCCTAATTGAAGAGCTTTCGATATATAGATTTTGTACAAAGTTGGAGAAATACAGTATCCCTGTCGGAGTTCCTTCGAGACGAAGAACGTTGGTGACATTGAGTTACCTATTTTCATTTGGGATTTCGAGCCACTGTGAAGATTTTGAACGGCCTTTATGAGTGTATGATTTAAATTAGATTCATACAAAACTTCCCAAGGCTTCGCAACTGGTACTTAGTCATACAATTTCTGTAGGTCTATGAACGTGATATGCATTTCCTGATTGGTTGCGTTTTTTTTTCTATAATCAACTTGAAGCAAAATATATTATCTGTGCAGGACCTACCGTCTCTAAACCCGCATTGTTCTTCTTCTTCAAAAGGGCTGTACTCTTGTTCAATTAGGTCTCGAAGGATCCTCCCATGAACTCTGTTCATTGTACTGGTCACCGATATACCACGGTAGTTTTTCGGATCATTTTTGCTACCCTACTTATGAATAGACGATATGTGTGCTATTTTCCATTGCTCAGGAAGGGGTCTCCATTGAGGCATTCATTCATCACCTTTGTCAGCACACGGTATAGTTTTTTGGTACCATTCTTCAATAGTTCAGCTGATATACCACCTTCTATTCCCGAAGCTCTTCCGTTCTTCAAATTTGTGATAGTCCTTTTCACTGTTTCTGGTGTCACTTCTACCGCCTCTCCTTCAACATTGATGTTGTGTTCTATCTCTATTCTCTACTCCTGTCTGTCTTCTGTTAAAAGTTTTTCGTAATGTTTCATCCAGTTATTAAGTGAAATTACCCGAATGCAGACTTTATCCTGTTTTTCTCTGGCACTCGCTCTGATCAATCTCCAAGCCTCTGTGTTTCTTCCAACTATGTGTGTATTGACTTCTTCGCATTTTTTGTCCCATGGTCAGTTTTTCTCATTTGTAATTGTGTTTCGAACTTTGTTTCTTTTTTTTTTGTACAACAACCTGTCTTCTTCTTATTTATTAGTTAGTCACTTCAAATACAAATATTCTCCTTCTCCTGTACTAATTGCTCAATTTCCTCTGTCCACCAATCTCTTTTTCTTCTTGCGATCTCCCAAAGCCTCTCCTGCGGCTTTATGGATACTATCAATTATTTGTTAGTACCTTTCCTGCAGTAGAAGGGATTGTTCTTCTATCAACTTCTCCTCCAACCTTTTCTGATATATGTATCTGACGATGTCGTGCATGAGACTTTCCATATTGTACTTGACTTCTTGTGTTTTCCCCTTTGTGGTCTTTGTTCATTTGTTGCTTTTGGTTAGTGGATGGAAAGAACACTTTGGCTCTCACTAAGTGGTGGTATGAGTAACACATAGTTCCTCTTAGTACCCTTAAATCATTCACTTTGATTTCAGCAGTCTGCTTCACGATGACGTAATCTACTATCGATTTAAGATTCCTTGTTGGTTGTATCCAGGTGAATTGTGGATTTGTTTGTGCTCATGAAACCCATTTGTTATTTTCACACTATTTGATTCGCATAATTCTATTAGCCGTCTGCCGTTATCATTAATCTGACCCTTCACAACCTTTGAAGGGCTCAATGGAGACCCCAACGGTAGACCGGGAGGCTGTTCATAAAATTTGTTATTGAATTTGAATTCTGTTGTAGGCACAACTTGAGAAAAACATGAAATAATTTTGTACATCAACATGTTATTTATATCCAAACTGATCAAATATGACTCGATTGGGGTTTGAACCTGTTTCAAGATTTCTGTTAACTGAAAAGAGTTTTCTATTGAATAGTTTAATGTGGAATTTGTTAAATTTTTTAATACAAGATTTAATTATTTTGCTAATTTATATATACGGCAATTCGAGAATGACATTACAGGACAGATTGGAGCATTTTCTTTATGATTTTTTATTAGGCCTTGAAGTTTTCTTAACTTGAACCCATCGGTATCTCCATTTAGCCCTTTACTCGCTGACATTTTGATGACGTATATTGAAGATATCCATATTCAATTCCTCCAAGTCAAAATTAGTACATTTTTAGTATAGATATGTAGACCATATACTAGCATGTTTTATAAGAACCACTAGACTACTAGATCAATTTTAACTTACATCAATACTATTAATTTTTCATTATCAACCAGGTTCACTATCTTGTAGTAATGGCGAAATCAATTAACTAGTATTCCAGATGGCCACATTGGTGGAGGAATAATTATGGCCCTTAATTTGTATTGGAATGCTTTGTTTAAAAGAGCTTTTCTGGCATATCCCTCTTAGTCTTCTTCTTATCACATAAAATATTTCCATTAAATCCTTGTCCTTCAAGTGAACACAAAATTCTCTGCTATTTGTGTCAGGATTTAGATTTGTTAGAAACATCAGGATATCCTCGATGCTGCTTGGAAACATGTGGTATTCTCCTCCCTTACACAGGAACCTTGATCCATTCATTATGTATCTCCGATTTATATTTATCTAATGTTGCTCCTTCCTGATCACTGATGACATGCAGGTGGTTTTGTTTTGTCAAATAGTTTTGTGAACAATAAAAATTAGAATAAGATTATGCAATAAGTATTAATGTAAGAGAAAAAGGGCAAATCTTTATTGATTCTTTCTCAAATGAAAGAATGTATTAACCTCTATAATTGTTCCTGAAATAATTATTTACCATAAGATTCTGCAGTCTTCTACCAAAAATATCAATATCAGGGTTTCTGGTTTAGGCAGTTGAAAGTTTATCAGCATGATCCTCATGCATCCTTCATATGGTATATATATATATATACAATATATATATATATATATATATATATATATATATATATATATATATATATATATATATATATATATATATATATATATATATATATATATATATATATATATATATATATACATTTCAGAAGTCCATTGTACTTTCTATTTACTAATTTATATCTCTTGAGTGCCTCTTGAACCCTTATATGGGAGGATTTGGTCCATATATCCAAAGGGGAGCCTGAAGCGATAACCTCAATGCGTATACTTAGTCATCTGAAATATAGTTTTTTATCATGTGCTCAACTCTCAATAGTGTTTTTACACTAAAATATACATGCATGGCAAAAATAAAAAGATATTAAAATTCTTTTCGAGTTTCCAAACTCCATATGTACTGAAGGCCAGTTTTCTTATGAATTTGTACATTATTCCACCATACATTGATTCGTGTGTTCGGTTTATTTTACATGCCTGCTTTTATTATCAGTTCATCACAAATGTAGTTGTTTGCTTTCAAATTTTTATTGATGGAATTATCTTAATAAAACTATGGCATAATTGAAGTGTTGATGAAATGAACAGAGCAGCTAAAATGCTTGAGGGTGGGACAACACAGACAAAAGTTGCACAAGCAGTAGGCTCTAGTAAAAGTATTATTTCGCGATGAAGGGCCGATATAGAAAAAGAAAGTAAGGCTATGTGTATATTATATATGATATTTATATACATCCGAATCTCCATTCTACCAAATTTACCAATTCTAGCAATAAATATGTACTTGCACTGAAGAAATCAATAAATCTGTGTAACAAAGCAATTGAAACCTAACGCGACACATGCTGGATAAATGAGTACACCGTTATTATTATCATTATTGCTGATGTTCTTTTTCGAAATCCATGTTGCTCATCACCCAGTATTCTCGTTTCATCCAGGAATTCAACCAGTCTCCTTCTCATGATTGTGAAAGTAGTCGATATCATCTTTCTTGTAAATCAATACCACCTTGGCGATTTTCAACTTACGTAGAAACACCTTGTTTAAGGCATTATTTGATAACGTCACATATAAAAGAGAAAGTTGGATATAGCCTCTTCAGAAGTATGATAGACATGCCATAAATATCAGCTGTGTGCTCTACCTTGAGGCCTCTCATAATTTCAATCAACTGAATTTCCGATGCAGGATGAACAAACGTGAAACCGGGCAGCATTGGCAAATTTTGTTTCTGGCTACTCATGACTTCCAGTAATTTTTTCCTAGATTGATTACACACGATTTTTATACTGTTTTCAAGCGAAGGGAAGAAATTAAATGTAGGGCAAGTATTATTTCATCTACTATCTTATTTTACTTGGTGTCATATTTGTTAATTCCGGTTGAATACAGAATAGTAGAGGCATGGGAACAATATTTTATGCATATTCTTTGTCACAAGTTTATCACACATGGAAAGTGGTGTCAGAGAAGTTGTGGTGAAGACAAATGTGGGAAGCATCTGGAGCATTTTTTTTCGCCCGAAGTGGATGCTCTTGACTTGCAGGACGTTTATTTTCAACAGGATGGCGCTACGTGCCCCACAGCTGGTGACACAATGGTTATATTGCAACAATGTCCCGAACATATGATTTCTCAAAATGGAAACGTAAATTGGACCCCTAGATCGTGAGATTTAACACCATTAGACTTTTTCCTTTGAGGCTACGTCAATGATAATGCCTAAGCCAATGCTCCAGCATTGATTGTGGCGCTCAAACCAATATTTGGGTGTTATACTCGAAATACCATCGCAATTATGCGAAAAAGTAATGAAAAATTTCCTACAAAGAATGACCATTTGTATGAACACCCGAGGTGAAGACCAGATCCCATATTTCATTATTACAGAGTTTGCACTTTGTGTTTAAATGAAAATATCACCACTTTTCTCAATAGGAATTGAAAATGAAACCTGTCGATGGAAGACACTTATTTGTAAAGATGAGAAACTGTTGGTATTCGAATAAGAATATGAACCGGTAACTCGTTTTGCTCTATACAATTGAGGGCTGGACTCTAGAACAGAGGTTCGAAGTTATGATCAACACTTTTGAGATCTTGATAGATGGGGTCACTATATTAATGTAGTATTTTTGGATTTTAAGCGTGCCTTTGAAATTATAAATCATGCAATTCTGATTCGTAGGTTAGAAAGTGTTGGTATCAGTGGGACGCTCATTGCAGAATAATTTTGCAGTATCTCAGGAGTATCCAAGGACCTCTTTCATTTTTATCATTCATAAATGACATTCAGTTCTCACATGGATGTTATTTTATCAACTTATTTGCCGATGATACTCTCTTAACCATTTCTGATACTAATTTAAATGTTGGCATAACAAGAATAAATGCGGCATTGGAGGTGATCAATGGATTTCTGAACACTAACAGAATGAAGATTAACGTTAATAAGACTAGGGCCATGATTTTCACCACGTTTCACAAATATTCGCCCCTCTGAGTGTAGCTTGAGAATTGACAGTGCTGAACAATTTCAAAAGATTGTTTCTGAATGCAAGTACCGTAGGATTTGCTTGATGGCTGTTTGAATTTTGGCGCCCGTTTTTCATATACCTATAGAAAAATTTGTGAAAAGATATATATTTTTTTCCGTCATGTGGCAACATGCCTTTCTGTTGCCTTAAGGATTACAGTATATAAATCTATAATTCAGCCGCATTTTGATCACGGTGCTACAATGCTTTACCCTTCAAATTTGAATAGAACGTCGGCAGAAATTGTAAAATATGGATATGCGGTTGGTACTAGGGTGGAATAGAGGTAGTAATATACGAATCATGTTGGAGGGTCTTCGATGGTTATCGTGTCAAGAGATAATGTTTGCAAATGCTATGATTTGTATTTATAAGTTATTGAAAAAATTTGTAACTTTGTTATTTCAACGAATTCGTCAGTTTTCACTTTTAGATCCACAACTATCCAACCAGAAATTTCTGATAACTTTTACTTGCCAAAGTTCAATCACACACTTAAAATGAATTGCTTATTCAATAAGGACCTCAGGTATTACAACGAGTTGCATGACAATATAAAAAAAAGCACAAAATATTTGTGGTGATATTAAAGAAGAGATTGATTTAATTCATTGGGAGGGGGGGTAATGGTTCGAGTTTGATCGTCTTTGTAGTACATAGCGTATTATGTTATTTTTGTATTGATTTTAAATTTACGTAAGGCAATGCTTGAATTATGAAAACTCTGTATTCTTGAATGTTTTTTTTTGTAGAACGAATAGGTGTTCCTATTATAAAATAAACTATCTATCTATCTATCTCTGGTTACTGATGCAGAGTGATGATAGACAAGACCTCTGAATTACTCCTCTAAATTAAGAAAAATAAGCTCCTGTATTTAAGAGATTCTGCTCTTTCAGTTTCTTATTAATATAAATCATTATATATCAGAAATATTTGTATCGTGTTAGGCAATATTTAAAGCTATCATATTCCATTACAATCATGGAAATTTGGTATATATTTTAGGAGTCAATTTCTATTGCTCTCATAATCGCCAATTGAAAAAATCAAACAATACAGAAGCAGAAATATAAAATTTTATGATACATTATGATTTATATTCTCAATAAACTTGGAAATACAGGATATATCAGAGGCTTTCAAAACTAATAAATATATTTGTAATGAACCTACACTGAAATAAAATCTTGCAGCTAACGTTCTCTTATTGTGTATTTACATCATGGCACTCAGTAAAATCAAATATTTGAACAAGTAATATATCCCTGACATCGAATTCAATTTCAGTGCAATTAACGGAAAATATTGAATGTAAAATTTTCACAAAAGTTGGTTAAAATGTATTCAATATTGTTCATAAATTTTAATTCATATTGATGGTATAAATAGATGGTAATTTATACTTCAGTGTACATTAAGTTGAAATTTAGTACCTGAGACCATTTTAACAGATTAAGATATAATACTTTCAGCAACTACCTCAGCTGAAAAACGTCTTTTTATGATCCTAAAGGGTGCTGTTTGTTCGTCAGTCAGTCATGTAAAATTAAAAAAATTGGACCCAGTAATAATACAATAACAATTTATAGATATATAAACGCCTGAAACAAATTGTACAGTTATTGAGTTCAAAACAAGGTGCTACTCAAATATCAAAATAAAGTGACTCAATTTCTAAAAAAGTGTAAGTCTCTCTTGGAGATGAAAGTTATCAGAAAAAACATTCAATTCTGATTAATAAGTTTGAATGCTGATATTGATAGTTTGGCGGAAAACAGAGAAAAGTGAAATTAAGTTGCCAATATTATTAACACATGTCCATAACCTGAGCACATTTGCGATATATATGAATCCAGGACCGCCTAGGTGGCTGCACGGTTAGTGAGCAAGTATGTAGGAATATGCTTAGCCGAGGTGTCTGGTTGGAATCCGGCTTCAAGTCATGGATGTTGTCCTTGAACACAAAAGCGAATTTGACAAAGACATACAGAGATTCGATACATAACCATAGTCGTTGGTCCATAACCTCTGAAGGCTAGATAACTTGTAATCCTTGTGGTAGTAGTTGTCATTGCACGGTCTAGGTGAGTGGTTCGGAGTCCACTATAAACTGTAGGTCCATAAAAAAAAGCAACAAAACAATATGAATTCAGGTTAGATGATTCGAAAAAATGAAAGGGAGTGTAATTGGGGTTCCCACATTGATCAATTGATCAAGAATCAAGAATCTCCCAAATTTTAAAATACTCCTTCTGGGGAAGAGCTATCTTTAATGAGAATTCGATCAGTTGCTGCCTGTTTTCAAAGTGATTTAGTAAAACTCGGTTGTAGGAAGATATCCCATGCATTTTCTCTGATATTTAGATCAGGCGATTGCAAGAACTATCCCAGGACATTCATATAATTCTTGTTCAGTAAATATTTTTGATACTACAGCGATATGAGGATAAGTGAGCTAATAATAATAACTAATGTCTAGAGGGTGTTAATAGGTAAAAAATTTACTGCAGTAGAAGTTGAGAGTAGAAAAATGGTTAACCATACAATACCTAATAAATAAATTCTTCATGCTTTTCAAATCAAGTTGATCATCTCACATGGTACGAGTGAAGTATTCGAAATGTTCTGTCTTATACGCCCTCTGGATATCTGGCATTTACATTGTTACTTGCAGATTCACATCACATTTCAGTTAGACATTTCTGTAGTGATAAATGCTGTTTTGCACATGAATGTGTGGTAAAGAGGATCGTGAAGGGGAATATTGCCACAATGCATACTGTTCAAAAATCTGCAAGGATGAAGACTTTCCATTTTGCTATTTGAATATATAAGTATTTGGTAGCAATATTGATAATATGGTTACTCACCGTTTGAGTAATCCTATCTTGTATGATGACCACATCGGAGCACCCAAAACAAGTCGATCAGCTGTTTGCCGAATGCATTTAAATTTTATACAGTGTTGTCAGATTACGAATGAAATAAAATTTGGACGCACTGGTTCGTCAGTATGCGAACACAATATTTGAACGCTCTTGTCTCTAGTAGACCGTTTTTCTTTTCTAGTTTTTAGTCAATAAATAAGAAACAACTTTTCTCATATCATATTGTTAATACCATACGAAACAAAGTTTACGGGATGAATTAATAATTAAATATAGAGAAAAAGAGACAATTCCGAAGTATTTTATCTGATCTCATCAATAGTTTATTAATCAAAATCAGCTTTTCTAATTTATTAATGAATGTAGAGTTTTTTCTTTTCAAAATGGTATATTATACCGTATAGTGTCGACGATAGTCAGAATTCACTGAAAAAATGTTTACTAATTTTCGACCCAGAATCCAAATCTGAACTCGTTTTGCCCCGGAAGGCTATCGTTTAAGAAGAAAGACGAAATTTGTTATACAAGGTACGGCTCAAAACGGTGCAAGAAAGAGATAGAAGTACTCACTATCTCTCTCGTACGTAACTGGGACCGAAATTGAAATGGGAATATTTCTAAAGCTAACTTAACTAACCTAAATTTACCCAAAATCTAACCTACTAACCTATTCAGTTCAAACTTGTAAATTTAGGTTAGTTTTGTGGTTCGGAGAGCTTAGTTAGGTTTGATTTGAAGAGATTTCCATTTGAATATCCCTCTCTGTTTTGACGGGAGATGGCGAGTACGTCACTGTTGTCGGGATCTTTTCACGTAGGTCTTGTAAGTGTGAAATTGTTGCCTAATATTGAGGTTGTATATATACTAGATGATTTGCTACTTTGCCGTTTGCTAATACATTTCATTTTGTGTTTCTCAGTAATGATTTGAATAGCGTTACACAGCCAAATTATTATTCTGTATGGTAAGACCAGCTTCGGAGTTTTCTATTTTTAAGTAACTAATAGTTGAATGTTAAGTGATCGAATATTGAACCTAGAACAATTTAGGGAAAGTATGAACAGCTATTATAAATTAAAACTGAAATTTTCGTATTCTGTTAAATTGTTGTATACATATTGGAAATGGGTTATCAATTATAATTTGTTAGAAATAGAGATAACGAAATGACGCTTATGGTTCCGATGGCAACACTAGAATAATTCCAATCGAAGAATATGTCACAAATCTGCACTGTATAAAATTCAAGTGCATTCGGCAAACAGCTGATTGGCTCGTTTTGGGTGTGCAAAATTCGTCATCATACAAGACAGGATTACCTCACTTTATTTTTCAACAAATTCACTTTATTTGAATTCAGATATTCGAGTCTATTAATACTGGATTAAAATTAAATACTATCATATCTCATTAGGCCTCACTATGTAATCAAATTAGAATGTCGATAATTAAAAACTGCCCCAATGAAGCAAATGAATACTTTGTTTGATTATTTGAGCTACAGTAACCTGAATCTACTTTACCCAAGATCTACAGCTACTGTTAAAACATTCTGTATGTTCGAAGCCATGTAATCAGCTCCACTTAGGTAAAAATAGAATGCTCTTTTATCTCAAATGTGACTACGCCATTTCAATGTTCCACTCTCTATCCCATTAAAACACTAGAATTTTAAACCTGATTTCAATGCCATAGTGCCTAGGAACTAGATTGAAAAGAAGAAAAAATTTCTTGTTCGATATCAGCAAAAAAGTTATTGTTGGGTTTTTGTTGGATATAATGAAAAATAATCAAATTCAGAAGCATCACCGAATATTAAAATATTTCAATATTCATTAAATGTTAAAAAGTGAAGTTTACTGAAAAAAGTTAAGGTACAATTGGACAACCATAGTGGTTGGATCAGAGATTGAAAGAAGAGAGAATAAGTTTCTACAAAGAACAATTTTTATGCGGTTGTAAAATCAATGCCATTTTTATTTTTCTTCTATTATAATCCCTTCTCAGAAGGGCTATGACCTCAGCCTATTGGCTATGCAGCAAGTTCTATAATAAACTTTGTTTCTTTTTTTTCTTACTCTTGTATTCTGTTTTATTTTTCCACCTCCTACACCTAAGGTTAGGATTTCAACGACAGTTTAATCTCAGGACACACAGTTATATTAGTAATGACTGAAGTTACGATTCTTTATAAAGAGAGTTAACTATGTATAATTGTTTGTCACATTTCCTTCACTTCCAATCAGGGATATTAAATTAAGTTATATATTCATTATGTTCCTTAATAATAAATGAATTTGCTATCGTATGTGGACACAAGAGAGAGAACAAAAAAATTTTTTCTTTTAATTTCTTTTTTTTTTAATTTCTTCTAAGAATTACTAGTGAATTGTAGATCATATTTATATTGTTTCTAATAGTTAGCATTTCTGTAAAACAAGGTAATGAATAATCTATTCAAAGCTTCAATGACATGAATTTATAAATTCTAGAAGAGTTTGAATGGTACTATAGTTTTCACTAAATATGATGTCCGTTATGTTTATAGGTTGTTGATAGTTTTCATTCCTAAGTTTATTGTCATGAAACACATGAGATGCAGTTTCCGTAACTGCCGAATTAGCACGATGATGAATCCTTTACCTTTGTCTTGAAAAGGTGTATAAGTATTAGGCAATGTCCCGATCTGAGTCTTAGCAAGGTTGTAATTTATTTTCTATGAAAGTCATGATTTAGCATCCAGAATGGTTTACCGAGATTTTTTTGTCTGCTTTGTGTATATGTTACGCCTTGTTCTTACCGCTCCTCAAAACCTTGTTTTCCATTGATTTTCGAGCTGTTTTCACTATTTCTAATTCAATTTCAAATGTCATTCGGATCTCCTTTATAATTTTTTCCTGGTCCCAATAGTCTGGCATCTTTACAAGTTTATTTACTCGTTCATTGCCCTGTAGTCCCGGGTGACTTGGTATCTAAATACACACTATTTTCATCGCCTTTTTCATGTTTTCATAGAATAGTTTTTTAACTGTAACTGAGATTATATCATTATTTGTGGCTATTCTCGATTTATTCAATTTTTGTATTGAGCTCAGTTAATCTGACACTTTTAGAAGATGTTCAATTTTTTTCTTCTGTACAAATTATTGCTAGCCCAATGGCATACATTTCCGCTGAGAATACCGACCAATGATCCCGTAATCTTTCAGAATATTTGATTTTTGGCATTTTCGAAAAGATTTCTACTCCCACCATTTTAGTGGCCATGTCTACTGATGTATCAGTAAAAATTACATTAGAATTTTTGAACTGACTATATATAACTTCCTTGAATTCATTAGGTGTTTTAGGGTTGAATTTCTGAGGGTTGGAGTTTATTGTAGAAATGCGTGCTGTAAAGTATCTATCTGAAATGTTGATAATAGTTCAGAGCTCCATATTTTATGTAACTGCTCCCTAGTTTCCATGTATGCCTTGATATTGGCCGATGAGGCTTAATTATTCCAGTATCCTCTTATCATTGTAATGTTCGCGATTGTTTTTGATACAGGTTTATTTTTCAGTCTCTCTAATTTGGTGATGTATTTTATTGCTAGCCATTCTCTTGTTTTGGCGAAAAGGAGTTCTCCTGCCTCTGATAAAACTACATTGATAGGCGTTGATCTCATGTATCCTAATCATATTCTCTAAAATTGATTTAGGACGTCTGCCGTATGGCATGACTCCATAATCTAAATGAGGTCAAATAATGTTAGTTACGAAAGTCTTTTGGGTGATTGCCCCACCAAGTTCTTCAAAGACTTCTCAATATATTTATATTCTTTAATGCTTTCCCTACCGAATTTGTTATTTGTGATTTCCAAATTAATTTTGTGTCTAGAATATTCCTAAATATTAAGCTTCCGTTCTTCAAGGCATATCACTATCATTTATTCCAATGTTTGCTATTCTTATTGGATGAGCTCGCGTGGAAAAACATGTTGAATACAATTCTCCTGGTGATAAACTGAGAATTGAGAAATCGAAGAATAACCTCTTGTGACACGATAAGAAATACTCCAGGAATAATTCAAGTGCGGGATAATATGCGAAGAAGGACAGAGGTGTGTATTCTTGCAGGTGGAGAACACTTCTAGTAATTTATTTAGTTTTTAAATGTTCTTTTCCTTAGTTTGATATTGAATAAGTATAAGTTGAGTCTCAGAGGACGAGCTATCAAAATGAAAGCAAATTTTGGGCATACCTATCAAATATTTCTATTATTTTCTCATTTAGCGAATAACATGCAGATCAAATTATTCAAATTCAATAATTTTTCACTCGAAAACGGTTGAAGATACAAGAAAATTGTATGTGTTAAGAAAGTTTCTAAATTGAATGAAGATGACGAAAATTGAGTATACGGTGATCACTGGCGTACTGCAAAAAAAATTTGAAAGGGCAAAAGGAGACATGGCCTCGGAAAAGAAAACATCTTGTGAATTTAAGTTAAAATCTAGGACGTGCAATGATGGAGCCTGTGAAAGATAGCTTGCATTCCAAATTTGGGCTGAATATCTCAAAAACTGCAGGAGTTTTGAAGAAAAAACAATTTTTTTCCAGGAATGTCAACACCCTGTAGCTCCCTGACAAAGCTTTTGCGAGCTTATACTTATATGAATTTTTTGGCATAGCCTCCTGAAGTCTGTCGGAAACATCGCTATAATTTCCAACAGTCAGAATGACAATATCATCGGCGTATGCTTTTATATAAGAATCCAGTGTGCCAATTATTGCCAGAAGGTCATCAAGTAGCAGGGACCACAGCAGCGGGGATAGAACTCCTCCCTGTGGGCAGCCCCTGCCAGCTAGAAAATTGACTAATTCCCTTTTCATTGAAGTGTTAATCACTCTGGCCTTTAGCATGTTACAAATCCATTCCGTAATAATATTTGGTACTCTTCTGGCACTCACAGCTCCACACAGCGAGCCATTGGGGGCCGCATTAAACGCCTCTTAGATGCCCATGAAGGCTGCAGCTGCAATCTCCTTGCGGTCCAGAGACTATGTGATCCTCTCGACTAAGTTATTAAGTGCCGATCGGTTGATTCACTTTTTGATAGGCGTATTCACTCAGAGGCCTGAGCGATAACACCTCTGTCCTGATGTAACCATCTAACAGCTACTACAAGGTTTTCAAAACAAAAGACTAAAGACTATTCGGTCTAAACGACTTAGGTTGTGAGTTCAATTTACCCACTTTAGGGATGTAAACGTCCCTGACTCCTCGTCAGCCGGGACAACATTCCAGGCAAGACTCGACCGGAAGATCCTAATGAGGTATGGGAGGAGGACATCCACCCCTGTTATCATATTGTTTATACTTTTAAGTAAACAAATAAAAATTTTATTGACATCTCATTAAAAAAAATGAAGTTTTTTCTAACGGTTACATGCATTATTTATTCAGGTTTAAGATTCCGGAAGAAATTTCACTGCTTACAATTACTTTATAGAATATGAATTTATTTATCATAGCGCGCTGAGCGCTGTTAAAACACCGAGCAGCCGAGCGTCAGACTACATTGCAGCTTCTACTTATGATAATTACAAATATTAATTCAAAATATAACTATTAAACAATTTTTTTCATTATTTTTATGCATATTTGTATTAATATTCATTATCGTGTACTTATACCTTATCTCAGCTGTTGGCTGGATATAATTTACCTTTCCCAGATTCAGCAATCAAAGTGAATAGGCTCGATTACATTAGACTTGACATAAATTTCCTAACTATCCTACATGTATTAAGAACTACAACTTTTTGCATATCTATATAGGTATTCTTATGAAATTCTAATTTCTTAACGCTATCATGCAAAGTTTTGGGTATTAACCCAGTCGAGGATACGATGACAGGAACATTGTCTATTTTCTCGAGGTAGCACATCTGCTTGATCTCAATAGCAAGGTCTGTGTATTTGGCCTTTTTCTCTTGGAACTTGTTCAGCACGTTGTAATTATTCGGTATGGCGACATCCATCAGCATTGCTGTTCTGGCTCTCTTATCATACACCACTATGTCCGACATTTTATTCGTCACCATTCTGTCAGTGATAACAGGCCTATCATAGTATAATCTGATCTGATATAAATGATGATTTTCCAATACGAGTGCCGGTTGATACTTGTAATATGGCTGGAAGGTATTCAGAAGTCCGTACTTGTGTGCAAGTTTCTGATGGATAATGTTGCACACTTGATTATGCCTGTGAAGATAGTCCTTTTTGGCCAGTTGTTCGAATCCTGACGTAATATACTGTATGGTCTCCGATCTTCTAGGCCATTTTCTGCACTTATCTGTTTATAATGTTTCGTCCTTAATAATAAATTTTTTGTAGTTGTTGGTAGCGATCACTTGGTCTTGGATGGCCATAAGGAATCCCTCTGTTTCCGCGAATAATTCTCCTTTCATCAACCATTTGTTGGAGGCTTCTTTGTCGATGTGTGGTTGATTAATCGCATGGTGATGTCGTCCATGCAATTCCTTTCTTGACCATTGCTCTTGTTTTTCAGTATCTGATAGGAACGTTAGATTCAGCAGGTCATCTCTGGTAGCAAGATTTAGAGGTGTATATCCCTTGTCACCCAAGGATACGACTCTATGGAAGTCAGAAGTGAAAGCTATTGCTGAGAAAAATTCTCTGAGATTTTTCATATGTTCGATGTGTGAATTGACAACATCTATTAATCCGCGTCCTCCTTCTTTCCGTTCCAAAGTTGTTGGTATCGCAGACGATTTTGGATGATGGTTGTTGTACTTTGTTAGCATCGTTTGGGTCTTCGAATATCATCCAGTTCTGTTTTAGTCCATTTGATTTTTCCAAATGAGTGAAGCAACACTGGAATGGGGTAGGTGTTAATTGCCTTGACTAGATTCCCCGAGTTTAGCATCGATTTCAGCACAGACTTCAGACGCTGACTGTATTCTGAACAAATCTTCTCCTTTGATTGTTTTTGGTCTAGCAATCTTACTTGTTGGTATCCCAGATATTTGTATGTTTCGCTATCCCTCATGCACTGTATAATATCACTGTTTGGAAGTTGTGTTTCAGCATCTTTGACTTTTCCTCTCTGAATGTTCAAGGTCTTACATTTTTCAATCCCGAATTTTATATGAACATCTGCCGAGAACTCATCGACAAATTTCGAAGCACATAATTTGATTTCATCCATATACAGCAGGTGGGAGACTGTATAATAAATCCTATCTGTTTTTATCCTAAATCCGTATCCTGTTCTATTGAGCATTGAGGACAATGGGTTCATAGCTAAACAGAACTATAGTGGACTCAAAGATTCTTCTTGAGAAATTCCACGACGTATGGGTATCTCGTCGGTTTTGATTGATTTATTGTTCCTGTTGACCTGCAGAGACGTGCGCCAGTGTCATTGTTGTTTTCAAGAATTCTACCAGGGCTGAGTGAATATTGTATATCTGCAATACTTCAACAAGCCAAGAATGGGCGGTACTATCAAGTGCCTTCAGATAATCGAGAAAAGCTGAATGAACATTCCGATGCCCTACGTGTGCCTGTTTCATTATCACAGAATCGATGATGAGTTGTTCCTTGCACCCGTGGTGTTTCTTTCTGCATCCTTTCTGCTCCTCTGCTAATATATTGTTGTCGTCAAGGTGTTGGTATATTCGATTGGATATGCATGAGGTCAGTATTTTGTAGAGTGTTGGCAGGCAAGTGATTGGCCTATATTAAGACGTATCCTGTGTTCTATCGCTCTTAGGTAGCATGTTAAGCCTTACGTTGGGAAAGTGGGTGTTTTCGTGTGATGTTGAAGAACATACGTGAGCTGTTTCGCTAGGGCTCCATGGAGCTTATCAAACTTCTTGTACCAGTAGTTGTGGATATTCTCTATACCTGTGACCTCCCAATTTTTGGTCGCTCTAACTACATTTGTCATTTCTTCCTCCGTTATTCCTTCGAAGTCCATATGTTTGATACCAAGGCGTTCTTTTTCATTCGTGATCCATTCCTCATCTCTACTGTGTTCTTTAGGGTTCGACCATAGTGATGACCAATAATCGGTCAAGCACTGTGGGACACGTACTTCTCTGTTATTGTTGGTCGCAGTTTTGTTATTTCCCTTATGATAATTGGCCGCGTTTTGGAGGAACCTTTGGTTTTGGTGTTTCCTTTCAGCACACTTTACGTATCTTGAAATCATCTTTGCTTTTTCTAGGAGTTTCTGTTTCGAAGTGTCCATATAAACGTCGATGTGATGTTTGTGATCAGGGTGTTTTGCGTTCGTACCAATTTTCCTATAAATTTTGCGTATAAGTGATTTCAAGCGCCTTGAGGATTTTATATTTCTCAGGAATTTCAGCTCTGATATTATCACTATCCTTTCCCAGTCGTTTTTACCATGGTGGTTTTCCGACGCTTTTTGGCTCAGCTTGAATCAGAGTTGTGGAGATTTGTTGTTTGTGAAGTCGAAGAACCACTACTGCTCCACAGTAAATCAAAGTGTGAATCTTCTGCTGTTCTGGTCGGTATATTCTTCAAACACTGAGTTTACGCTTACTAGGATAATATTGGTGTTCTTGTTCGTCTTTGGTTTGGGCAGTTTAGGCCTTTTAGTTGGGTTGCTACCACTAAATTCAGTTATTGCTCTGTTGAGTTCTGATCTTGCTGAATACATATATTCGTTCTGCATATTTGGCTCAAGAGGACGTCCCATGTTAATATTCGTTGAGTATCATTTTCGCTTCTGAGTTCCATTATGACCTCTTCTCGGCGTTTCTGAAGAAAGTAGACTGTTTTTAACGATTGTTCTTCGTTGATCCGAAATTCTCTGCTCGGATATGTGCTGTAATTCAGGATATTTTTCTCCGAACGCAAAGATTTAACGCGTATCTGTATGCTGTCATTTCCGATTCCAAGTTTGTAATCTTGTAATAGGAACGCATAATGAAGGAATTCATTTCTGGGGTCCACTTCATGCGTTTCCTAGGGAGTCCGGCTCTCGTGGTCGTAGGCATAATGGCTTGCACCACCGTTGAAATATCAAGAGTCGGTTGGGAGGTATTGATGTTATTTCCCACTTGGTTTTGTGTTGCAGTATCCTTACTCGATATCACGCTGCTTCCGTCGCTAACCGAGGGAGACTGTGACTCACTTTCCGAACAAGACCCTCTTCCTGAATCTTGAACGCGACAAGAGGTTATGGTGGTACAATGTCGATTCACCCGTTTGTTCCTCAGATTGTACATCATTGGATAAGTTGCATTTTATACCTACTGCCAGGTTCAGCTTGGGTACCTCGGGTTCGCTAAGCTCGTACTCAGAAACAACGTTCCTGAGCCCCTGAGGTTTTATTATCTTATTTTTCACAGGTGTACCTGGTTTATCAGCGCAGTTCGGCTTATTGCAGGAACTGCTTTGTTCTAGAAAGGACCTAACTATATGAGTTGCATCGAGGATTACAGATTTCTGCATGAGACGGTAAGTGTTCTTATCAATGCTTAATTCGTTCAATGCTGAGTATAATTTTTTCGTTATAATGCCTGTCGATGAAATCACAACCAGTACAACTTTAACAATTTTCAAACCCCACATCTGCATGATTTCATTTTTGAGGTTCTCATATTTTTCCACCTTCTCTGTGTATTTATCTTCCTGATTATTATTGTTTGGGATAGATATATCAATGATGTGAGCTTTCTGTTCTTTCTTATACAACACAATAATCTGGTCTATTATGTACTATTTGGATGTCAGTAATAATTCCTTTGTCTCAGTAGATCTTCACATTTTCATTCTCAATTACAGGTTGTGGTGTAATTTTATAGTAAGGCGTGGGTTTATCCAACTGTTTACTGAGCTTCTTCAGAATCTCCAGATAAGCAATTGCTCTGACCTCGTTATGTCAGTCTACATATTTATTTCCAGCAAGCGAAGAGCATGCAGATAGTACGTGTTCAATAGTTTCTGGTTTATCATTACATTTACGACATTTGTCTGATATTTGTTTTTTCAGAATGTACTTTCTATGATTTCTTGTACTTATAACATGATTTTGAATGGCTATTATAAATCCTTCTGTTTCGGGATACGCTGTCAACGCTCCCCCTCCGCAGCTCGTTACAAAAACGGCCATGCAATTCTTTGGATGCCCATGAGGTAAGTTGTTCTTCCACGTTTCTAGGAGTTGATGGTTCGTACTCTCTATTATTATTATCAATATTATTAAACAAATTTTATTCTTGTTAAAATGCTATGAACAGCAAAAAAATAATTTTTCTGTTTGCGTGCAGCCTACATCATATGTTTTTTTCCATGTGTAAAAAGAGTCCAGAAGTTGATTTCGTTTTAAAACTATGAAACTGTTGATTGATACTCATGAATTAAAAGAAATAACATTTAGCCAAATTACTTCATCTCAGTAAACACTCTAATGGAATAACTTGTTATTAAGATGAATAAAAATTTCTATTTATTTCTTAATTAATAAAATTAAAACATTAACATGATAAGTACAAAGTTATCGAATTCCATTTAATAAATTTGCATACTCATTGATTTCTATATTTGGGGAACTGGAATTGTTGAAGCGACATATAGCAAAGAAGATTTTCTAAGTGAGCGGAAAAATAAGTTGACAGAGCCTTTGAAGCATGATTTTGTGGCAAAATTCCAAGCGTCTGGTTTCCCTAAACAAAAAGAATCTGCTTAAGCTGGAGAGTGCATAGTGTGTCTCGATTTTTCAGAAAATTATTCGTTTCTTAGGTAAGACGCTACAATCGCACCATTGATCTGTCAACACTTCACCCTTACGTCTCGTATTAAAAACAAAATGAAGAAATAAAGCACGAAAATTTGGTAGTAATTTAAGAAAAAGTTGGTCACGACGCAAGATCGGTACATCTCTTCAATACAAAAACTGATAGAATTTTGAAGCAGTTTCGTAATATAGAAATGAAAATAGCTTTGCAACTTGATAAATCACAGTAATGAATTAGGTTTAGAAGTGGAGTGGAATTTTTTGCCACTTCTCATGGCAAAGGAGCATGTGACGGCTTGGCGGGAAGTGTTAAAAGACAGGTTTATCGTGCTAGCCTTCAGCGTGACAATAATAAGCACATAACAACACCACTTTCCTTATTCCAGTGGGTTGAAGTTTCATTCAAAAAAATTTATTTTGCATTTTGTACCCAAAAGGATCATGAATTTTATAAACAAAAGTACCAATAACGATTCGATCGTGCAATTACGATAAAAATACTCGTAAATTCCACTATTATAAACAGTTGGATGATGTATTCTTGCAATGTAAGTTAGTGTCCGCAGATGAGAATGTATTCACTAACAAAGTTCAAAAAAAAAATAGAATAATGATAAAGAGTGTCTATTAAATTTAATATGTAAATATAAATTCGTCTTTTTATTTTTGTTTACTAATAGAGACATCATTCATTAGATTAGTCCTAATAGTAATGATAATAATAAAATAAGCTCAATAATTATATTTTAAATTGTTATTTGTAATTATAATAAGTAGAAGCTGCAATGTAGTCTGCCACTTGGCGGGCTATGTCAAATGAATTCATATTGTTTAAATTAATTGAATTTGCGAACAGTGAAATTTTCTTACGGAATCTTGAAATCTTAAACTTGAATAAATAACGCATGTAATCGATAAAAATAAAAATTCATTTTTCTTTCTTTCCAATTCAAACAGTTTAAGCCAGGCCTTCGATTTTGTAGTTGAAGGTCCACTGATGGTACGTCGAGCGTGTCAGGGTCCTGGGAGACTCATACAATGCTCACGTACCCTCAAGTCCAGCCATCGGTTGTTTTTCATCCTTACAGTTTCCAGGGGAATTCCGAGCTTAGGTCCCGGTCCTATGAACTTCAGGTTAGTTTTTGAGCCATCCGTGTACTATACCCAAAAATATAGTATTGTTTTGCATGTTTTTATATTTCTCATATGTTTCATTATAGGGAGCTATAAATTCAAACTTTACTATAAAAAGTATATGTCTTTCATAAAACAGTGTATCTGGTGACAAGTAAATTAGGGTCTGGATTTTTTATAATTCTTCTATTAATTCATACTATGACCGGGGTTTTACCGACGGGTTCTTTCTCTTTTCGAACCCTTTTTCACATAATCAACTTCTTCGCAAATTAAGCTTAAATATAGGCTCTGTCTCTCCATTTGATCTTTAGTGGCATTATAGTCTGTATGTGTTCTCCAGGATCAATTCATCGTGTGTTCTTCTACTAGAACTAAAATCTCTCTCCCCAGATAATTACATAATATTTTATCTCCTTGTTCTTCACATATTTACTATCTTCCTTTTTTGGTTTTTATTTAAGGAGGATATTGGTGTTTCCTTTAAAACGACGATCGTATTACCCCCTCTGTTTTTCATTCGATTGGAAAAAGTTTAAGTCATGGTGAGTTATTAGATATGTACAATTCATCAGATCTCCGATATTATCCAAGATGAGCCTATATGGTTTTCATATTATTTTAAGCGTGTTATCAAAAGCTTTTGATAAGACCCTCACCTTTCGAATTGGGAAAAAGTGGATGAAAATTTTCAGATTGCCATTTCTCTGGTATTAACCAAAATCCATTTATGCAGTTTTGTTGTTATTCTTAGGTATATCGTAATCAAAGAATTGTGATGAATAAAATGTTGATTCGACTTTTGAGTATCGAAGCGGAATAGAGGGTGGATGAAAGTTTTTACATTCCCAATTCTCCCTTGATAGCTGAGATAAACCAATGCGACCTTCATATCACACTTTGATATCATTATTTTTTTGTATTATTGTCAACAAAAACCGAATCGGAAAGGTGGGGTTGAACATTTTCGAATCGCCAAGATACACTTCATTCATTCATATTATTCTTAAGAATATTATTACAAAATACCTTTGTTTGGAAAGTCTCCTCACCGTCTGTTCTAGACCACAAAAATTGAATAATTTACAAAAGTCTATTTGGTTTTCCTAAGATAACTCCCCAGACTGGAAAACGAAATCTAACTAAACCTGTAGACTCTGCTGAAAGGTGATTTTTAAATATCGTTTCAATGTATAAAAAATAGGAAAAAAGTTACTTTGATAATTGTTATATTAAGAATATAATTTCTACGCAAAAAATGTATGCTCACGAAGCTTTCTTTTATTCCGTGAAAAAATATCTTGAATCAATTATAAATAGGCCTTGAAAAACATTCAACCATGAGTTCAATTTTTTCGTTCGAATGAAAATCATGAGTCATATTGATTGGAGTCTTTTTTAGAAAATACCACCCCTCTGCTCGTTTACTCATTGTTCCGAACTTGCGCGCCACATAAATGAGAGAGGAAAAAGGAAAGGCAGTCAAGGAGTAAAAATAACAGAAGAGATGAAATATTATGCGCTATTTGGTGAGACAGTTCAGAGTTCAAATCGTTCAGAATAACACACGTGAAATTAAGCATTGTGCAGAGCATAGACTAGCAAAGGCACTGGAGACCAAACTGAGAGACCGAGTTCATACTCTCGACTTGATGTACGTAGAGATTATATAAAAACCTAAGGATGGTCCTCAATTGCCAGTAAAAGGTCCAACTTTGTTTCTTCGTCAGTGGCAGACTTAGGGCGTCCTGCTCTGGGAATGTCTTTCCCTCCGACTTGCTTCATATCGCTGCATAGTTCTGCATACTGTAGATTTACTAATTTGATGATCTGGGTGAACAGTATTGAACAGACTGTGAACTTCTTGGTAAGATTGTGTTCTGTCACCATATCCTCGCATCATCAAAACCTTGACCCGTTCTGCTTCACTGGGCTTGAATACCAATGATGTGCAAAAATCTAAACTTCAACAAATACTCAACCTGTCAACCTGTCAACCTGTTCCGTTAATTATTAATGCAAAAGTAATTTGATTGAGCTGATATAATTTTTATTATTTTATTTTTTTATGAACTCGACATTGAAGGGAAATGGTTTTTGTTGATTGTTTCTGAAATAGTTTTTTCTCTGAATCTGAAAATAAATAAACATATTGGGTGTAAGATTTGAAATTCACATATTTTGGTCATTTTCGACTACACCGGAAACACTAAATTATTTGTGCTTCACAATGTAGGAATACCTATTTTTAAAAAAATCTCTAGGTAATAACTTAGATAATTAGCCTTTCCGGTACTTTTGCCTTACCCCTGTATATATACAATTGCATTAGAGAGTTTAGATACAAAACTGATAGGCTGAGTCCATATTGTAATCCTCAGAGGTGTCAGTTATTATTGCACGGTCTAGGAGATAGTAAGGAATCCACTAACTGTAGGTCCATAGAACAAACAAAAAAACAAAAAGGGAATTTTTTTAACAAGATGGAGTGAAAATTGAGCATTAACACCTCTGTCAGTATTGAAATGGCAAGAGTAATAGAATTTTTGATACAATTCTCTGCATTGGCTCGGAAGATGCCTACTGCAGCTAGACGTTAAATATCAAGTGAATATCTTTCGAGATCAACGAAAACAAGACTGATACCAAAAATTCAATGACATAAATTGAAATTACTCGTCAAACCAAATAGAAAAAATAATCGGCTTATCCACTTCAATCAATTCAAAAAAGTGGCTGAGCAAGGGTAAAATACATTTTACGAAACTTAATAATAACTAAAAATTTACTGAAGTTGAAAAACAACAGGAAAAGTTGTCTGGCAACACGGGCAGAAATTTAAAACGGTCGGGAAACATTTCCGTTGACTCGGTGCTGAACGCGTGTAAGTGGTCAGCGTAAAAAGCAAGATTACTTCTCAACTGTTCTGTGCAAGATTTCCAGTAAAGCTTGAATTTATAGCCTTTCGTTAATAAGATAATTGTCGAAAATTAGTCGATGATCAGTATCAAAATATTCAAAATTTTAAGTGTTTTGAAACAGTAATAATTCGAACAAATCAAAGCCCGTTCAACTGCAGATTTTGACGACAAACAGAGTAGTATGGACTAGAGATACATACAAACACGTTTTGAAGAAACTGCACCTCATGCTGTTATGTGAAGATATTCATTTGGTATCGAACATTTCATTTATTTGAGAGCCGATGTAAATGCAACGCGCTGTGAACGCAGAAGTGTTATAATTAATGCTGCAAGTAGAACTTGTAAAAATGTGGAGGCAATTCAAAGAATATTGAAATATGGAGCTTGTATCACAATAAATTTCGAAATTAACTCATCCTTACATTATGCTGTGAGTGGTTGCTTGTCATATATTAAAATGATGATTTAATTCTCATCGATAATGAATTTTGATAAAATTATGAGATTTTCTATCGACTTATCTCGTTTTAAATGCTCCATGTACCATACTAAAGCAGAGAGATATCTTGACTGCTACATTGGAGAAGTTTTAATATGAAAAGAGATAAAATAAAATATGGCATTGTGTTATATGAATTATTCTCAAATAACTTCAATGCACATATACTACGTGATACACATTTATCTAAAAACTAGGAAAATCGATTATGCTGAACGCTATAATGATATTATTGTGGCTATATTGGAATATTTTTCAGAAAGAATTGCTTTATTAAGAGAATTAAAAAAGATAGAATTTTAAACTGATGCCATGATAAATCAGGGTGTCCATGGAAAAAGATTTATTTTAGATTATGACTCTACATATTATATGGCTGAATATCTACCCAATGAGTATCTGTTAAGTTTCATTGCAGCCTTTAGTTTTCCCATTGTACCTAATATGTCCATTTAGACTCTTGAACGATCTTGAAGAACTAGGTATGAGTCTTCAAGATGTCTACGAGTTATGATTGGAATAAATATATTTTTTGCTGATACTGGAGCTCTCTTAAGAATAAATATAGCTTTCAGTTGCTAAGTAAAATCAAAGTTTCAATCAGCTATTTGAGTTATTCAATACTCATCTTTCTCTACAATTAATGCTTTTTCTCTTATAATTTTTCACGCTATGACAAGTCTTCAAGAAGAAAACATACAACTTTGGATGTCTATCCTGTATATTTCAATCGGTTTCAAGAAATTCAAGAATGCAGTACCCTTTGGATTCATATCTGGTTGGTAGGTTTTCATTGTTTAATTGAAAACGCGGAAAAATCACCAGAACTACTATTCAATTGGGTATATCAATTTCTTTTACTGCTACCTTCTGTTCAATAGGTTCAAGATATATTATAATGCTGAAAACATAAATTTAATACTTTTTATTATATTCAACTAAGGTGCAATTCGTCAAATGGATATAGAGATTTAATACATTGAATTGCTATAATGTTTCCGAATACTTTTAATGTATATTGGTTATCATCTTTCATTTCAAGAATTATTATTGTTATTAATTATAAGTTATGTGCTTCCAGAGAGATGTTGATCATCTTCCTTTCTGGTTCTTCAAAAATTATTTGCTATCTGATTCTAGAGATATATGTTAGATTGCTTTGATGGGTAATACATATAACACTTATTTTTATTGATTATTATCCATCTTTTATGTTTCACATAATAATTGTATAATTTCAAGTAGGTGATTCATGTAAGATTGCTATAATGCTTGAAAAACTGAGTTTATAGTTATTCATGTAATTCTCAGTTGCGTTTCTAATTTTCAAACTAGACATTTTTAGTTATTATTAGTGGTATATGATTTTATAGAGAAGTGGTACATTGAAATTGATATAATACTCAGAACCCAAAATCTAACTGTTCCTTATGTATAAATCGTTAAGAATTTGTTATCAACTATAAAGATAAGAGCACTAAGTTTAATATTTTATAAGTAATATGATGATTTTTTTATGATTTGAAACATTACTAAAGTTGTGCATATTTCTGTGAAAATTCATTTTAATAAAAAACAGTTTTTAATTCTGCCAATATTCTGTTGATAATACTATTATAATATTGGTGCCTACTCATAAGTATATTAAAGTCCAGTTGCTTATGTGTTGAGATCAGGGAGATTACTCTATTTCCTGACAGGATGAAACATATGATAATGATTTCATACATTTATACACAATATCTCAAACTATTTCTGTGCCGAAAAATTATTTTTCGTTGTTAGGGAGCCACTTCTTTCTTCTTTCTGTACGGTGTTCATATTTGCAGTACTCATTCCGTTTGGCCCATTGTGCTTGCCGTGTTTTATTGAGTTGCTATTTGTTTTGCAAAAACTTCCTGATGAAACTTGGAAGACTGTTGTAGGGTTTGTCAAAGTAGAAGGTGGCTCTCGTTTGATCTCCACTTGTGAGAATGTCAAGTCAGAGTTATCTGATTTTGTTCAGGAATGTGGAGTGTCCAGAGATTGGATTTCAGTCCCTCCATATACCTCACTCCCACAGTATCAAAGAGGCCCTCTTGGCCACCTCCTCCACCATAATGTGTAGTAGAGGGATGCCCAGAAGAGACTTCATAGAGGCCGTGGATGTGGATCTCAAGGCTCCAGTGTCTGCCAGACATGCTTGCCTTTGGATCTTGTTGATTTTGATCCGTTTTATCCCTTTTCAAGTGCAGGCCACCATACAATGGCGGCATAGGTCAGGAGCGGTGTTATCACTGTTGTGTATATTATCTTTGGTTTGAGTCTCCACCTGGGGCCGAATAGTCTCCGGCACGCCCAGTGTGTGCTTTGAGCTTGTCTTTCGATGTCATTGTCCCAATTTAGTTTGGCATCAAGCATCACACCTAATTATTTCACTCGTTTCACTAGTGTTAGTTCCTTATTGAAAAGAATGGGTGCTTGAAGGACGGTAGTTTCCTTTTTCGAGTGAATATAATCATGTCTGTTTTGTTAGGATTTATATACAAGTCGTTTGCCCTGCACCAGTCATTCGCAGAGCGTTCTGCGCAACTTCACATATCGTACTGAGGTTTTTTCTACGAACAAGGAGGACAAGGCCGTCGACATAACCCACCGCAAAGTGCTCAGCATCGGCAAGGGTCGCCAGTAGCCCATCCAGCCCGACGTTCCAAAGAGGAGGAGATATAACTCCCCCCTGTGGACATCCCCTGCTGGCGTTCCCCCGGACGGTTGACTCGCCGAGGTGACCCTAGAAGCAACTGGTTGACAGCAGATGTCCTTGCTATGGTTTTGTTTACTTTTCTTTCTACGATAGCTTTGTTTATTGATTTGTATAGTGTATTGTCGAAATCTTACTCTATATCTTGGAATATTCCCAGAGTAACTTCGCCTTTTTCCAGTTCTTCCTCGATATACCCTACTACGGAGTGTAGTGCTGAGTCGACTGATCTACGTTGCTCGTAGGCGCGTTGAGTGATATGTAGGGATGTAGGGAGTGCTACACTAGGGTGTTCTTCCTGCGATATTTTTCAACTAGTCTCTCCATAGTCCTCAGTAGGAAGGAGGTGAGGTCCGAACCCTTTTCCAGGGGTCCGGAATATATCCTAAAGCTAGGCAGGATCTGAAGTAACAATTTGGTCCATACCTTTTGTTTAGTGTGCAGGGTATATACCATCTGCAGAGCTGGTGTTTTATATGGTTGAAAGGTAGTTACTGCCCATCGAACCTTTTCCACTGTGAATACCATTGAGGCTGTGTACCAGTTTGTTTTTTCAGCATGTCCATTGAATTTCTGGATTGCTGTGTTGTCGATGAGGAAACCCGGAACGTGGACTTCCGCCAGGTGCCTCAGTGTTTAATCCTTTGTCTGTTTTCACTCCTTCCGGTGTTTCAAGACTTCGGATGTCTGTCAGAGAGAATGCAATGAAGACGGTTTGCCTCTGGTACACTCTCTATTTCCTCGCAGTAGGAATGCAATGCGTCTTTTTTGGATATTTTGATCAATATTTTGTATGCTCTTTCGGCTTCCTTTTAGTTGTCCCAATCGCTTTTTGTGCTAGTGTGCATCGCTTGATTTAGTTGGCGTCTGCTTTTCATCCTTTAGGCAGTGAGTTTTGCTGTCCACCATAAGGTTTTCTTCCTGACTCTTATCGTATTATATGATGCAGCTGTTGTTGTACGCCAAGGTGATACCGGTTTGCAGCTTCTCAACGGTAGCTTCCAGGTCCTTGATGTTTTTCGGTGTCTTAACTGAAGGTCCCACCATTTCCGATAACTGTTCCTGGTATCGGTCCCAATCGGTTCTTTTGGATTTTTTGATCAATCCTTTGTATGCTCTTTTGGCTTCCTTGTAGTTGTCCCAATCGCTTTTTGTGCTAGTGTGCATCGCTTAATTTGGTTGGCGTCTGCTTTTCATCCTTTAGGCAGTGAGTTTTGCTGTCCACCATAAGGTTTTCTTCCTGCCTCTTATTGTATTATATGGGACAGCTGTTGTTGTACGCCAAGGTGATACCGGTTTGCAGTTTCTCGACGGCAGCTTCCAGGTCCTTGATGTTTTTCGGTGTCTTAACTGAAGATCCCACTATTTCTGATAACTCTTCCTGGTATCGGTCCCAATTGGTTTTTTTGGGGTTCTTGTAAGGATAGGTTAGGTTAGTTTTGGTATACTTTCGATGTCGAAACAGATGTGTCGATGGTCGGACAGGGAAACTACTCATGCTGCCACTCTCCAGTTTTAAATTATTGGGATTAATTGCTCACTAAAAATGATTTGACTAGAGCCAAATCCCGGATTCCTTTCCTATTCGATGTGACGAAAGTTGGTTCATTTCCTTCGTCTAGAAGTGTCAGGTTTGTACTGTAGAGATATTCGACCAGCTTGTCTCCACTGATGTTGCTGCCTCGGCTTCCCCATAGAGTATGGTGAGCGTTGGCATCACACCCAACGACGTGTAGTCAGTCTTGTGTTTTACAGTAGTTCACCAATTCCATTTCATTGCTCCAAGTAAATTTGTTCAAGTTTAATCGATACCTATGTAGAGTGATCCTCATTTGCCGTTATTATTTTCAATCAAGTTATTCTTAGTTGAATGATTCTGGAAAGATCTGATCTGATGGCATATTACAAATTCAATGAAGATGAAGTAAAATATATTTTATAGTTTCCACAATTTTATTTTTACAATCATGACCGGTTAGCGACTCTCAGTCATTTTCAACTATAAAAAATGCACCTTTTCATATGAATATTAACCTATTTTGATATTAAGTAGTGGAAAAATATTGATATCTAGCATTTCACTTGTGTTTTCGCAAAGTTTATTGATTTTCAAACACTCCAACAGATTTATTTTTTCCCTTATTGCAAATATGAAGAATTTTAATGTTATGGATGGTTTTGTCACATATTGGAGAATTTTTGTCAGAAGAGAAATGTCCTTTAGATCTGGTATCGAAATTTCTACCTCTATCCAATATAAGCTACCGTACACTCAATGACAACAATTTTGTGAACTTCTGATTCTTTGAATTTGTCTTTCTTTTGTTCAGCATTACATAATAATTTGCACAAGTTTAAACCACTTTAGAGAGATGGTTATTTTAAAATTGGAAAAATATGTAGTTCAAGATATTAAAGACAGGACCAGCGTATTCGTAACTAGCGTGTTTTTTTGAAGAAGTATCTTTATGGAGAAAATGAATGTGTTATTTGATGTTTTTCCTTAAGTTGGATTATTTAGTCTATAAAAACCGAGGGAATTTTGTCATCTAATGCAATTTTTCTAATGGTATTTATTTCAATTTTGAGGTCTATCGATGACAATGGAATGGAAAAGGCCATATGGATCATTGAATTATAAGCTGCTAGTTCGTGATAATAGACACCAAACAAGGATTGAAACAAATAGATTGCCTAGCACTCACAGAATGAAAGAAAAAAGAACACTGATTACAATGAACGCTCAATATCCGAAGTTATAAAGAATAATAAAACTGCATAAGGAAGAAAAATCTGCTGGTATCATATATAAATTCACCTTCAGGTAAATTAGCAAAGTTATTGAATCAGAAATTTATTGAACTCAAAAATTCCGTTCCAAATACACCATTTTGAACAATTTATCTTATACAAAAACTTTATAGGCTCGAAAATACACAAAATCTCAAATTAGTTTCGTTTAATATAAAGAACATGTATACAAATATTCCAACAGATGAATGCCGTCCGATAGTCAGAGAAATTATTATCAAAACCATCCTTTATCAAAATTATTATCAATTTCAATGAAAATTTTAGCAACAAACATCATGACTTTCAATAGGATCACCTCTTAGCCCCTTCAACCTATATATTCATGGATAACTGGGAAAAAAAGTAATGTCAAATAACCACCCAGTAAAAAACATAAGTGTATTCTGGTAACGATATGTAGATGATATTGTAACGTTTCTTAGTTCTTGAAATTATTGGTGGGTTCAAATTAAACACTTTACTAACTAATTTAGTTACACGTAAATTGAACAATTGAAATAATAAACTAGACGATTAACTTCTATAACTAATGTATATAACACAATCGATATTGCTTAATTTATTTCAAACTCTTTGTTCACCTATTCGCGCTCTGTATTCTCACTGAATTCCCCCGATTCGCAATGTCAGTTCTTATATACACGAAGTGTTCTAGTACATTTGCATACTTTCGGCTCTGTTCCAGATCTTCATTTGAGAGCCCTCTGTAAACGGTTACACTGGTTTCCACAGCTCAAACAGACAAATTGAAGAATTTCTACAATTTCTGTATGAAGTTTATATCAACAATAAGTTTACAGCAGAAATGGAAATTAATAACTCAAAAAATTTTTTAGACCGAACAATAAAATAGATTAAAAATTTCATTTATAACATCTACAGAAAAGAAAACTTTACAACTTGAACTATTCCTATGAAGTCATTCAATCACCTAAATCACGAACTAGCAGCTTATAATCCAATGATACATATGGCCTTTTCCATTCCATTGTTGCCGATAGACTTAAAAATTGAAATAAAGACCATTAGAAAAATTGCATAAGATGACAAAATTCCCTCGGTTTTTATAGACAAAATAATCCAACTTATATAAAAACATCCAATAACACATTTATTTTTCCCCATGAAGATACTTCCTCAAAAAAACACGCTAGTTTCGTGCACGCTGAGAGACAAATTCGAAAAATCAGAAGTTTACAACATTGTTGGCATTTTCTGCCTTCATCTTTGGTCCAATCATCATTGTTTGAAAATCAATAAACTTTGGGAAACCCCAAGTAAAGAATCAGCTAGATATTAATTTGTCTCTACTACTCAATATCAAAGTAGCTTAATATTTATAAAAGAAGGTGCATTTCTTGTAGTTCTTGTAAAATAAAATTGTGGAAAGTATAAAATATATTTTACTTCATCTTCATTGAATTTATAATGTACCATCAGATCAGATATTTCTAGAATCATTCTACTAAGAAAAACTTGATTGAAAATAATAAAGGCAAATGAGGATTATTTTACATAGGTATCGATTAAACTCAAACGAATTTACTTGGAGTAATGAAATTGAATTGGTGAACTACTGTGAAATACAAGATTGGCCAGTCGTCGTTGGGTGTGATGCCATCGCTCACCATACTCTAAGGGGAAGCCGAGGCAGCAACATCAGGGGAGAACAGCTTGTCGAATGTATCTACAGTACAAACTTCACACATGAAGGAAATGAACCAACTTTCTTCACATCGAATAGGAAAGAAATCCTGGATTAAGCTCTAGTCAAATCACTTGTAGTAAGCGATTCATCCCGAAAATTCAAAATTGGAGAGTGGAAACATGAGTAGTTGTCCTCTACGATCATCGACACATATGTTTCGACGTCGAAAGTATAACAAAACAATGACCAGTGCCTTACAGGAATCCAGAAAAAACCGATTGGGACCGATACCAGGAACAATTATCGGAAATGGTGGAACCTTCAGTTAAGACACCAAAAAACATCAAGGACCTAGAAGCTGCCGTTGAGAAACTGCAAACTGGTATCACCTAGGCGTACAACAACATTTGTCCTATACAATACTATAAGAGGCAGGAAGAAAACCTCATGGTGGACAGCAGAACTCATTGCCTAAAGGATGAAAAGCATACGCCACCGACATAAAGCGATGCGCACTAGCACAAAAAGCGATTGGGACAACTATAAGAAAGCCGAAAGAGCATACAAAGGATTGATCAAAGAATCCAAAAAAGACGCATTGCATTCCCACTGCGAAGAAATAGAGACTGTACCGAAGGCAAACCGTCTTCATTGCATTCTCTCCGCAGCGGGACTGACAGACATCCAAAGTCTTGATACACCGGAAGGAGTAAAAACACAGACGAAGGATTAAACACTGAGGCACCTGGCGGAAGTCCACTTTCCGGGTTTCCTCATCGACAACACAGCAATCCAGAAATCCAGTGGACATGCTGACAAAACAAACTGGAACACTGCCTCAATGGTATTTACAGTGGAAAATGATCGATGGGCAGTAACTACCTTTCAGCCATATAAAGCTGGTGCTTTATATGGTTGCAGATGGTATATACCCAGCACATTTAATGAAAGGTGTGGACCAAATTGTTACGCTTTTAATCCATATCTTCAGATCCTGTCTAGCTTTGGGATACATTACGGTCCCCTCGAAAAGGGTTCGGGTACCATCTCCTTCTTACTGAAGACTATGGAGAGACTAGTAGAAAGATATCTCAGGGAGAACACCCTAGTAGAGCACCCCCTACATATCACTCAACATGCCTACGAGCAAGGTAGATCAGTCGATTCAGCACTACACTCCGTAGTAGAATATATCGAACAAGGACTGGTAAAAGGCTAAGTTACTCTAGGGATATTCCAAGATATAGAGAAAGCTTTCGAAAATACACTATGCAAATCAATAGATAAAGCTATCGTTGATAGGAAAGTGAACAAAACCATAGCAAGGTGGGTGGGACAACTGCTGTCGACCAGACGCATCGAGGCTCACGGCGGCGAGTCGACCGTCCGAGGGAACGCCAGCAGGGGATGTCCACAGGTGGGAGTTCTATCTCCTCTTCTTTGGAACGTTAGGCTGGATGGGCTACTGGCGACCCTTACAGATTCTAGGCATTTTGCGGTGGGTTATGTCGAAGACCTCGTCCATTGTTCGTAGAAAAAACCTCAGTACCATATGTGGAGTTGCGCAGTACGCTCTGCGAATGACTGAACAATGGTGCAGAGAGAACGACTTGTCTGTAAATCCTAACAAAACAGACATGATTATATTCACTCGAAAAAGGAAACTGTCGCCCTTCAGGCACCCATTCTTTTCAATGAGGAACTAACACTAGTAAATAGAGTGAATAACGTAGGTGTGATGCTTGATACCAAACTGAGTTAGGACAATCACATCGAAAGACAAGCGCAAAACACACTCAGGGCGTGCTGGATACTATTCGGCCCCAGATGGGGACTCAAACCAAAGACAATGTACACAACAGTGATAACACCGCCCCTGTTATATGCCGCCTTGGTATGGTAACCTGCACGCAAAAAGTGATAAAACGAAACAAAGTCACCGAAATGCAAAGGCAAGAATATCTGGCAGACACGGTAGCCTTGAGATCCACACCAGTGGCCTCTATGGAGTGTCTTCTGGGCATCCCTCCACTACACATTGTGGTGGAGGAGGTGGCCAAGAGGGCCTCTTTGATACTGTGGGAGTGAGGTATATGGAGGGACTGAAATCCAATCCTCTTTGAAACTGCTGGACACTCCACATCCCTTAAGTTTCAGTTGCAGTTCCAGCACACATAATTTATATTCCAAAATTGGCTTTTCTGTATCTACGAAAGTCTGAACAATGTATCACACAAGGTCTGCGCAGTACCAATGTTATAAGTAAATTCCTCTAACTAATGAGAAAAAATGGATTTGATTGAAGATACCTGAATTCAAATCCAGCAAATTTGAGATTCTCTGTACATTTTGGAGTGCATATTGGTTCATATTTTCACTAATGTATTATTTTATGAAAACTTATTGCGAAACATGCACTGTAAAATTTCATCAGTTTTGAGAGTTCGATTTGAAAATTGTATTAAGACACCACAGAATATGTGAAATATGAAAACTACGGAAATCAGATATAGGTTATATTCGAGAAATTCGTTTTTTGGCCTGAAATATACAATCAGGTATACCAATTGAATGAGTGTAATGTGGATATGCAATTTTATCACCAGATACCTTGTAAAGTCTAGATTTTTTTTGTTTGAAATCCTCACAGTGTGCGAGTGTGCAAAAAAAAATCTACTACAGCAGAGGTATAATGCCAAACGTTTCCACATAATTGGCGAATCATTCATATGCAACAAAATAACACGTACGCTTATTGAGTATCAAAACAGTTTTCATTTTGAAAACTTTGACAGAACTTTCAAAGTAACTGTGAAAGTTGCGTAATTTCCTGAGCAGAGCTTTTCTGAAATATTTTATGGAGAGATTTCTCCTATTTTTGAGAATATTTTGTATTGCTTGTTTGCAATAAATAAAAAAGCATTATTACATTTCTTTTCACTTGAACCCCACCAGCGTTCGAGTACAATCCGTAATTATTATTTAAGCTGCTAATATTATCTCTTGATATCTACCACGAACCTACAGCCGTATCACGAAATGTCTACTTGTTTTTTGTTTTGCCTAGTTTACTAGTTTTTGACGGACCGTGTCAAAATAAAAGTAGGTTTTAGTGGGTGGTTATTATATCGAGTGGCACACTTAATGCAAAATGCAGGTAATGGACGAATGTTTCTAATTATTTTTCAGCTATCGAACGTGCTGGTTCAAATATTACAAATTAAAATATACATATGTTACGTAGTAGTATGTCAACCTGTCTATTTTCCTAATAGTATGTCACTATTTGAGAGGGATAATCAAAGTACAATTTTAAGAAAAAGAGTTCATATAATCATAGGCACGTGAAAGCTTCGTTACATAGCTGCAGAGTTATGAAATTTCCAGAAAAAATTGGTTTTTCCTCTTCGAAATTCCTGCAGTTTTTGAGTCATTCAGCCCAAATTTGGAATGCAAGCTACTTTTTACAGCCTCCATCATTACACGTCCTTGATCTTAACTGAAATTCACATGGTGTTATTTTTTTCAGAGGGCATGGCTTCTTCTGCACTTTCAAGTTCTTTGTAGTACGCTATTGATCAGCGTGCAATCAATTTTCTTCATCTTCGCTCTATCTAGAAAAATCTCTGACGGTTGTAATTATTTCGTATCTCCAACCGTTTTCGAGTGAAAAGTTATTGAATTTGAATTATTTGAATTGTATGTTATTCAATGAACAGAAAAAAAAATAATAGAAATACGTGATGGGTATGCTCGAAATTTGCTTTCAGTTTGAAACCTTTTCTTCTGACACTCAACTTATACTCATTCAATATTATACTGAAATAACGTACAGTTAATTGTTCGTGTACTCTATTTTGAACTGCTTCCGCATTTTTTTCCATATTTACAGCATACTTCTCCCTCCAACACTCTCATTTGGAATTTTTCTCATCGAGATATTCCTAATAATTTCCTAATAATTTCACGAGACACTCAAATTTTACATTTTTCTCTTACTTGAGCATTGTGATTTATGCCAGATCTAAACTTTTACGTCTTTTTCATACAGCACTTACCACGCTTGTGCTTCTGCTTCTTGTTTTTATATTGATCATTTTCTTCGAGCTAGGCTGCCCTTCCTTCTTTCCTTGATTGTCAGACAATTTCTCCTAGTTATTCTCCCTCATAAAAACTTATGGCGCTTCTCATATTCTTGGATCATTTTCTGCCTTCATCTTTGATTCAATCACGCAACTCCAAAAAATTTTTCTTCCGCTCATTCTCTGTCTTTCTCACCCCTTCAAGTCTCTTATCACCAGTCATATCTCTTTCACCTCTTTTGCCTTAACTTCTTATTGTGCCTCTCTTATTCCTAAATCACTTTCAGCCATTATCTTCATTTCATGCACACTACTCCGAAGTACTCTTCTTTCGAACTCATTCTCTGTCTTTTTTACTTCTTCATAGTCTGTTATAACTAGTCATATCTCTTTCACCTTTCTTTTGCTTTAACTCACCAATTTTTCCACCGTGAATTTCAGCCTACATTTTTATCGCTCTGCCGTTTCGGCAATTATTTCCTCTCGTTCCAGTAGTTCTTTCCTCTCCTGAAGCCTTTCCTTCCGCTCGCATCTCCTTATCTCGACTAACGCAATTATTTCTGAACCCATCTCCTGTACAATACCCTCTATCATTTTTCTCGCATTTCACTTTCGCACTATTATCTCTAGGCTCAGTTCCTCACTTTCCTCGATTTCTCTGTTTTGCACTTCTCCCGCAGTTTTTGTTCCATATTTAATGCATACCACTCCCACCCAATTTCTCATTTAACATTTTTCTCTCATTAACCATCGAGATTTTTTTTGGGGTTTTTGGTGAGATTTTCATAACGCACTCACATGTTATATTTTCTTCTTGCTCATTTGTACCACTCATTCCAGCATTGAACTATCGCACATATCTAAACTCCTACGTCTTTTTCATACAGCACTTACCACGGTTTTGCTTCTGTATCTTGTTCTCACATCGATCATTTTCTTGGAGCTTGGCTGCCCTCCCTTTTTTCATTGATTTTCAGACAATCTCTCTTCCTTATCCTTACATAAAATCTTATCGCGCTTCACATATTCCTAGACCACATTCCGCCTCTATTTTGGTTCATTCTCACTACTCCGAAAAATTTTTCGTCTGCTTATTCTCTGTCTTCCTTTGCCCTCCTAGTCTCTTATCACCTGTCATATCTCTTTCACTTTCCATTGGCCTTAACTTACAACTTTTTCGACTGAGAATTTCAGCCTACATTTGCTTTCGCTTTGTCATTTCGCCAATTACTTCCGCTCTTTTTTAAAGTTCTTTTCTTTCGAACTCTCCTGTATCCTAACCTTCCTTTTGCATCACCTTATCTCGACTTACTCATTTTTCTCTGGACTTTTCTGCTATACAATACTCTAGCCTCTTTCTTCCATTTCACTATCACGTTATTATCTCTGAGCCAAGTTCCTCATTGTCCTCGTTTTCTCTGCACTTCTCCCGCACTTCCTCTCAAACTCTGATTTGGCATTTTTCTCTCATTAACCATCAGGTTTTTTTCCTGTAGTGCTTTGCTGAGATGTTCACAATGCATTAACATTCTATATTCCTCTTGTACTTACTTTAGTACTTTGCTATCGCACAGATCTCAACGCACTCACATTTTACATTTTCCGTTGCACTTTTCCAGCACTTATTCCAGCACTTCGTTATCGTACACTCTTACGTCTTTTTTATACAGCAGTTTCCACTCTTGTTTTCATATCGTTTTCTATCTCAAATCTTGAATGACGCCTTCTTTCATACAAACAATCTCTCTTCGTTATTCTTCGTCATAAATTCTGATAATGCTTCACACATTCCTGGATCATTTTCAGCCATTATCTTCGGTTCCTTCACACTACTCCGAAGTACTTTCCTTCTGCACTCATTCTCTGTCTTTCTTACCCATTCATAATCTGTTATCAGTAGTCATACTTCTTTCGCCTTCCTTCTGACTTAACTTACCACTTTCTCCACCGTGAATTTTGACTTACATTTTCAATCGCTCTGTCGTTTCGCCACTTTTTTGCGCTCGTTCCTGTAGTTCTCTCCTCCCACTTACTCCTGAAGCCTTTCCTTCTGCTCGCATTTCCTTATCTCGACTAACGAACTTATTTCTGAATTTTTCTCTGAACTCCTCTAGCCTTTTTCTCGCATTTCTTCTTCGCTCTATTACCTTTAGGCCCAGTTCCTCATTTCCCTCGTTCTCTCTATTCTGTACTTTTCCCGCATTGTTGTTCCATATTTAATTCATACCACTTCCTCCGAAACTCCCATTTGGAGTTTTTTTCTCATTAACAATCAGGTTTTTTTTCAGGAGTGCTTTGCTGAGATTCTCACAACCACTCATATTTACATTTTCCTCTTGCACTTTTGCAGCACTTACTCCAGCACTTTGCAATCTCACGTATACTAAGGTGTTTTTCATACAGTATTATTTACGTTTATGCTTCTGTCTCTTCTTGTTATAATCATCCATTTACAGATTAGCTTCCTTCACTTTTTCCTTGATTTTCACACAATCCTTCTTCGTTATTCTTCCTCATAAATTCTTATTGTGCTTCTCATATTCCTAGATCATTTTCAGTCATCAACTTCGGTTCTTTCTTACTACACCGAAGAAGTATTCTTCCGTACTCATTGTCTGTCTTGCTTGCTTCTTCAAAGTCTCATATTACCTCCATATCGCTTTCACATTCCTTTTTACTATAACTCATCTATTTTTTACTGAGTATTCAAACTTACATTTTCTTCCGCTCAGTTGTTTCGCCAATAACTTCCGCTCTCTCCTGTAATTCTCCCCTAACGATCTCTCCTGAAGCCTTTCCATCTGCTCGCATCTCTTTATCTCGACTAACGTATTCATTTCTGAGTTTTTCTTCTGTATAATACTCTGCAGCCATTTTCTTCCATTTCCCTCACGCACTATTATCTCTAGGCCTAGTTCCTCTTTTTTCTCGTTTACCCTCTTCTGCACTTCTTTCGTAAATTTTCCATATATACTGCATACTACTTCCTCCTACACTCTCATTTGGCATTTTTCCCTCTTTTTCTCTTCAGGATATTCCTCTGATGCGCTTTCCTATGATTTTCACAAGGACGCTTATTTTATATTTTCTCTCTCTTCATCTCTCTTCGTTATTCTTCCACATAAAATCTAATAGTGCTTCTCATATTCCTAGATCTTTTCCGCTTTTAACTTTGGTTCATTCACACTACTCCGAAGAACTTTTCTTGCGCTCTTTATCTGTCTTTCTCACCCCTTCAAGCCTCTCATCACCAGTCATATCACTTTCACCTTCATTTTCCCTTAACTTACCTCTTCTTCCACTGAGAATTTCGACCTACATTTTTTTTCGCTCTGTCGTTTCGCAAATTACTTCCGCTTTTCTATACTCTTACGGTATTGTAGAACTGCACTTCCCACGCTCGCGCTTCTGTCTTGTTTACATATCGTTTCTTTTCATAGATCTTGAATGACGTTCCTTCTTTTATTCACACACAATATATTTTCGTTATTCTTCCTCATAAATTCTTATTGTGCTCCTCACAGTCCTTCCGTACTCATTCTCTGTCTTCATTACCCCTTCGAAGACAATATTACTAATCATATCTCTTTCACCTTCCTTTTGTTTTAACTTACCATTTCCTACTCCTTGATCATTTTCAGCAATTATTTTAGGTTTTTACACACTACTCCGAAGAACTTTTCTCCCGTACTCATTCTCTTTTTCTCTTACCCCTTCAGTCTCTCATCACAAGTCATATCTTTTTCACCTTCCGTTTGCCGTATCTTAACACCTTTTTTACTGAGAATTTCAACCCACTTATTTTGTCGCTCTGTTGTTTCGCCAATTACTTTCGCCCTTCCTGTAGTTGTTTCTTTCCGAACTTTCCTGTAGCCTTTCCTTCCGCTCGCAACTCCTCTTCTCGACTAACGCATTTATTTCTGAACTCTTCTCCTGTACAATGCCTTTTTCTCACATTTCACTTTCGCACTATCATCTCTAGGCCTAGTTCCTCCTTTTCCTCGTTTACTCACTTCTGCACTTCTCACGCATTTTTGTTCCATTTTTAATACCCACCTCATCGTCTCAGACTTTCATTTGGAATTTTGCGCTCATTAATCATAATGATCTTCTTCTGGAGTGCTTTGCTGAGATTTTCACCATGTACTGACAGTTTACGCTTTCCTCTTGCACTGTTCCTGCACTTACCCAGCACCTCGTAATCGCACATTATCTATGGCAGGTAATATGCACTACTTCCGCATTTTTTTTCATATTTATTGCATAACTTCCTCTAACACTCGCAGTTGGCATTTTTTTCTTCGGGATATTCCTGATACGCTTTCCTCAGATTTCCACAAGGACTCAAAATTAACATTTTCCTCTTGCGCATTTCCTCCACTTATTTCAGCATTGTGTTTTTACACAGATCTACACTCTTACGTCTGTTTCATACAGCACTTATCACGCTTGTGCTTCTCTCTCTTGTTCGATCATTTTCCTGGATCTTGGCTGCCCTCCTTCCTTTTCTTGATTTTCAAACAATCTCTCCTCGTAACTCTTCCTCATAAAATCTTATAGCGCTTCTCATATTCCTAGATCATTTTTTGCATTCATCTTATCTTCATTCACACTACTCCGAAGAACTTTTCTTCCTCTCATTGTCTGTCTTGAACACTCTTTCAAGCCTCTTATCACCCGTCATATCTCTTTCACGTTCTTTATGCCTTAACTTACCTCATATTCCACTGAGAATTTCAACTTACATTTTTTTTCGCTCTGTCGTTTCGCCAATTACTTCTGCTCTTCTAAACTCTTACGATTTTTTAATACTGCACTTTCCACGCTCGTGCTTTTGTCTTGTTTACATATCGTTCCCTTTCTTAGATCTTGAATGACGTTCCTTCTTGGATTTACACAAAATATATTTTTGTTATTCTTTCTCATAAATTCTTATTGTGGTTCTAATATTCCTTCTGTACTCATTTTCTGTCTTTCTTACCCCTTCAAATTCTCTTATCACCAATGAACTCTTCAACCTCCCTTTTGCCTTAACTTACCATCTTTTCGACTGATTATTTCAACCTACATTTAATTTTGATCTGACGTTTGGCCAATTACTTCCGCTCTTTCCTCCCAAACTCTCCTGAATCCTTACCTTTCTTTCGCATCACCTTATATCGACCTTCTCATTTATCTCTGAACTCTTCTCCTGTACACTACTCTAACCTTTATCTCGCATTTCACTTTCACATAATCAACTCTGTTCCTGTTTACCTCGTTTACTCTCTTCTGCACTTCTTCCGCATTTTCTTCCATATTTTACAGCATAACTCTTTCTCCTAAACTCTCATTTGGCATATTTCTATCATTTTAATCATAGAAATATTCCTCTGAAGCGCTAACCTAATATTTTTTCAAGACACTCGTCTTTTACATTTTTCTCTTCCACATTTCCTGCCCTTACCTCAGCATTGTGTTATTGCTCAGATTTAAACTCTTACGTCTTCTCCATACAGCACAGCCAAGATTCATGAAAATGATCGATATGAAAACAAGAGACGGTAGCACAAGCTTGGTGAGTGCTGTATGAAAAAGACATAAGAGTTTGGATCTGAGCGATAGCAAAATGCTGAGATAAGAGCAGGAAGTGTGCAGGAGAAAAATGTAAAAGGTGAGTGCCTTGAGAAAATTTTAGGATAGCGTTTCAGTTGAATTTCCCGATGATTGAAATGATAGAAATATTCCAAATGAGAGTTTGAGAGGACGAATTATGCTGTAAATGAGGATGAAAATGCGAGAGAAGTGCAGAAGAGAGTAAACGAGAAAAACAGTAACAGAGGTAATAATGTGAGAGTGAAATGCAGGAAAAAGGCTTGAGTATTGTACAGAAGGAGAGTTCGAAAATAAATGGGGTAGTCTAGATAGGGTGATGCGAAAGGAAGGTAAGGATACAGTAGAGTTCGGAAGGAAAGATCTACAGAAAACGGTGGGAGTAATTGGCCAAACGACAGATCGAAATGAAATGTAGGTTGAGATAATCAGTCGAAAAAGTGGTAAGTATTAAGTAGTGGTAAGGCAGAAGGGAGGTTAAAGTGTTGATTGGTGATAAGAGACTTTGAAGGGGTAAGAAAGAGAGAGAATGAGTACGGAAGGACCATGAGAAGCACAATAAGATTTTAAAGGATGAATAACGAAAATATATTGTGTGTAAATAAAATGAGGAACGTCTTCCAAGATCGAAGAAAGGGAACGATATGAAAACAAGACAGAAGCACAAGCATGGAATGTGCTGTATGGAAAAGACGTAAGAGTAAAGATCTGTGCATTAGCACAATACTGAGGTAAAGGCAGGATATGTGCACGACAAAAATGTAGAAGATGAGTGCCTCGAAAAAATATTAGGATAGCGCTTCAAAGGAATATCGTGATGATTAAAATGATAGAAAAATGCCAAATGAGAGTTTAGGAGGAAGAGTTATGCTGTAAACATGGAAGAAAATGCGGGGAAAAATAGATGAGAGTAAACGAGGAAAATAAGGAACAGAGTTAATAATGTGAATATGAAATGCGAGATAATGGCTAGAGTATTGTACAGAAGAAGAGTTCAGCGATAAAGAGGTAAGTCGAGATAAGGTGATGCGAAAGAAAGGTAAGGATTCAGGAGAGTTCGAAAGGGAAGAACTAGAGGAAAGAGCGGAAGTAATTGGCCAAACGACAGATAGAAATAATATGAAGGTAGAAATAATCAGTCGAAAGGGTGGTAAGTGTAGGCAAAAGGGAGGTTAAAGAGTTGATTGGTGATAAGAGAATTTGAAGGGGTAAGAAAGACAGAGAATGAGTACGGAAGGAATATAAGAAGCACAATAAGAATTTATGAGGAAGAATATCGAAAATATATTGTGTGTAAAACAAAGAAGGAACATCATCCAAGATCTTAGAAAGGGAACGATATGAAAACAAGACAGAATCACAAGCGCAGCAAGCAAGCACCTTTTATAATTTTCTCCTGCACACTTCCTGCTCTTATCTCAGCATTGTGTTATCGCTTAGATCCAAACTCTTACGTCTTTTTCATACAGCACTTACCAAGCTAGTGCTTCCGTCTCTTGTTTTCATTTCGATCATTTTCATGAATCTTGGCTGTGCTCTCATCATCCCTTGATTTTCAATCTCTCCTCCTTATTCTTCATCATGAAATCTTATAGCGCTTCTCATATTCCTAGATAATTTTCAACAATTATAAATGTTCACACTACTCCGAAGAACTGTTCCTCCGCTCCTTCTCTGTCTTTCTCACCCCTTCAAGTCTCTTATCACCATTCATATCTCCTCCATCTTCTTTTTGCCTTAATTTACCACATTTTTTGACTGTGAAATTCAAACCAAATTTTCTTTTTCCCTGTGGTTCCGCCAAATACTTCCGCTCCCTTCTGTAGTTATTTCCTCCCAAACTCACCTGAATCTTTACCTTCTATCACCTTATCTCAATTTTTCTCTGAACTCTTCTCGCATACAATACTCTAGCCTCTTTCTTCCATTTCACTTTCGCGTTATTATCGCTGCGCCAAGTTCCTGATTTTCCTCGTTCTCTCTCTTCTGCACTTCTTCCGCATTTTTGTTCCATATTTTATGTAAACCACTTCCTTTCAAACTCTCATTTGGCATTTTTCTCTCATTAACCATGGGGATTTTTTCCTGGAGTGCTTTGATGAGATTTTCAAAATGCATTAACATTCTACGTTCCTCTTGAACTTTTCCTGCACTTACGCCAGTACTCTGCTATCGCACAGATCTTAACTTAACATCTTTTTCATACAGCATTTTCTACGCTTATGCTTCTGTCTCTTCTTTTTATATTTATCACTTTCACATTATTAACTCTGTTCCTGTTTTCCTCGTTTACTCTCTTCTGCGCTTCTCCCGAATTTTTTCTCCATATTTACAGCATAATTCTTCCTCCTAAACTCTCATTTGGCATTTTTCGATCATTTTGATCATAGGGATATTCTTCTGAAGCGCTATCCTAGAATTATTTCAAGGCACTCGTCTAAATTCTTACGTCTTTTTCATACAGCACATTCCACGCTTGTTTTCCTGTCCTGTTTTCATATCGGTCCTTTCTTGGATCAAGGATGACATAAATTCTTATTGTGCTTCTCATAGTTCTTCGGTACTCATTATCTGTCTTTCTTACCTCTTCAATGTCTCTTATCACCAGTCATATCTCTTTCACCTTCCTTTTGACTTAACTTACCACTTTTTCGACTGCGAATTTCAACCTAAATTTTATTCTGATCTGTCGTTTCGCCAATTACTTCCGCTCTTTCATGTAGTTCTTTCCTTCTTAAGTCTTCTGAATCTTCACTTTCCTTTCGCATCACCTTATCTCGACTAACCCGTTTATCTATGAACTCTTTTCCCGTTTCTCTTTGTAATTATTAGCTTTAAGCCTTGTTCCTAATTTTCCTCGCTCTCCCCCTTCTGCACTTCTTCACAATTTTCGTTCCATATTTTATGTATACCACTTACTCTCAGACTCTATTTTGTTATATTTATCTTTTTAACCAACAGGATTTTTCCTGGAGTTCTATGCTGAGATTTGCACAATTCATTCACATTCTACATTCCTCTTGCACTTTTCCTGCATTAAATTCAATACTTTGCTATAGCACATATCTCAACGTCTTTTTCACACAGCATTTTCTACGCTTATGCTTCTGTCTCTTGTTTTTATATTTATCCCTTTCTTAGATCTTGTCTTGCGTCACATATTTTCTTCATTTTTACACAATCTCTCTTCGTTATTGTTAATCATAAAATCTTATTGCGCTTCTCCTATTCCTAGATCATTTTCAGCAATTATCTTCGGTTCTTTCACACCACCTGAAGAACATTTATTTTTTCTCATTGTCTGTTTTTCTAGCCCCCTCATAGTCATTTTTGTTCCATATTTAATACAACCCATTTCCCCAAAACTCTCATTTGTCATTTTTCTCTAATTAACCATCAGGATTTTGGTCTGGAGTATTTTGCTGAGATTTTCACAACGCACTCTCATTTTACATTTTCCTCTTGCACTTTTCCAGCACTTCGTTATCGTACACTCTTACGTTATTTTCATACAGCTGTTTTCAGGCTTGTGCTTCTGTCTCTTGGATCTTGGATGACGTCCCTTCTCTCCCTGATATACACACAATCTCTCTTTATTATTCTTCCTCATAAATTCTTAATATGCTCCTCATATTCCTAGGTCAAGTACTTTTTCTCCGTTCTCATGCTCTGTCTTCCTTACCATTTCATGGCCTGTTATCACTAGTCATACCTCTTTCATCTTACTTCCTGCCTTAACATACCACTTTTTCCACCGTGAATTTTATCCAACATTTTCTATCCTACTGTCCTTTCGACAATTACTTGCGTTCCTGTAGTTCTTTTTTCCCTCACACTCCTGATGCCCTTCCTTCCGCTCGCAACTCCTTATCTTTATTTCAGAACTCTTCTGTACTCCTCTAGCCACTTTCTTGCACTTCACTCCCACATTTTTAACTCTGTTCTTCAATTTCCTCGTTTACTCCATTCTGCTCTTCTCCCGCATTTTATTCTATATATACAGCATAACTCCTCCATCTATACTCTCATTTTGCATTTTGCTCTCATTTTGATCATCGTGATATTCCTCTGTTGCTCTACTTCCGCTCTTTCCTGTAGTTCTTTCCTCCTGGACGCTCTTGAATCCTGTCCTTCCCTCGCCGCACCTTAACTAGAATAACCCATTTATTTCTGAACTCTTCTTCTGTACAATACTCTAACATTTCCCGCACTTCACTTTCACATTATTACCAGTGTTACTGTTTTTTCTCGTTTACTCTCTCCTGATTTTCTTCCGTATTTTGTTCCATATACATACCATAATTTGTCTTCCTAAACTCTCATTTGGCATTTTTCTATCATTTGAATCATCGGAATATTCCTCAGAAGCGATATCCTAAAATTTTTTCAAGGCACTCAACTTTTACATTTTTCTCTTGCACACATCCTGCCCTTACCTCTGTATTGTGTTTTCGCTTGGATCTAAACTCTTACGTCTTTTTCATACAGCACTTACCAAGCTTGTGCTTCCGTCTCTTGTTTTCATATCGATCATTTTCATGGTTCTTTGCTGTGGTCCCTGCTTCTCTTGATTTTCGAACAATCTCTCTTTGTTATTCTTCCTCATAAAATCTTATAGCGCTTCTCATATGGCTAGATAATTTTCAGCAATTATCTTTGTTCACACTACTCCGAAGAATTTTTCTTCCACTCATTCTGTCATTCTCACCCCTTCAAGGCTCTTATCACTAGTCATATCTCTTTCATCTTATTTTTGCAATAACTTACCACCTTTGCGACTGAGAATTTTAACCAACATTTTCTTTCGCTCTATCGTTAACCATCAGGATTTCGGTCTGGAGTGCTTTGCTGAGATTTTAACAACACACTCTCATTTTACATATTTCTCTTGCACTTTTCCAGCACTTATTCCAGCACTTCGTTTTTGAACACTCTTACGTCTTTTTTTTATGTCTCTTGTTTTCATACATTCTCCCATTCTAGATCTTGGATAACGTCCCTTCTTTCCTTGATTTACACACAATCTCTGTTCATTATTCTTCCTCATAAATTCTTATTGTGCTTCTCATATTCCTATGTCATTTTCAGCCATTATCTTCGGTTCTTTCACACTAATCCGAAGTACTTTTCTTCTGTTCTCATCTTCTTTCTTTTTTACCATTTCATGGTCTGTCATGACTAGTCATATCTCTTTCACCTTCCTTCTGCATTAACATACCACTCTTTCCACCGTGAATTTTATCCTACATTTTCTATCGCTCTGTCGTTTTGCCAAATACTTGCCCTCGTTCCTGTAGTTTTTTCCTCCCACACACTCCTGATTCATCCGCTCGCATCTCCTTATCTCGACTAACGAATATATTTCTGATTTCTTTTGTACTCCTCTAGCCTTTTTCTTGCATCTCATTTTCACATTATTAACTCTGTTCTTCATTTTCCTCGTTTACTCTCTTCTGCACTTCTCCCGCATATTTGTTCCATATTTTATGTATACCACTTCCTCTGAGACTTTAATTTGATATATTTCTCTCATTAACCATCAAGTTTTTTTCCTGGAGTAGTTTGCTGAGATTTTCACAAAGCATTCACATTCTACATTCCTCTTGCGCTTTTCCTGCACTTAATCCAGTACTTTGCTATCACATAGATCTCAACTTCACATTTTCACAGAATCCCACTTCGTTCCTAGGTTCACACTTTTTTGAAGACATTCTCTGTGTTTCTTGCCTCTTCGAACTCACTTATTACTTGACATATCTCTTTCACATTCCTTTCGCCACTACTTATTCATTGTTTCACTGAGAATTTAAACCTGCACTTTTATTCGCTTTATTGTTTAGCCAATTACTTTCGATCGTTCTTGTTATTCTCCCCTCCCGAACTCTCCTGAAGCCTTTTCGTCCGCTCCCATCTCTTTATCTCGACTAACGCATTCATTTCTGAATTTTTCTCCTGTATAATACTCTCTAGTATTCTTTTCCATTTCACTCACGCACTATTATCTCTAGTCCTCAGTTCCTCCTTTTGCTCGTTTGCTCTCTTCTGCATTGCTTTCGCATTTTTTGCCATATATATTCAGCATACCTCTTCTTTATAAACTCCCATTTCGCAATTTTTTCTCATTTTATTTATCGGGATAATCCCCTGAAGCGCTTTCCTAAGCTTTGCAGGAGGCACTCTCATTTTGAATATTCCTCTTCCTCATTTCCTGCACTTTCTGCAGCATTTTACTATCGCACAGATCTAAACTTTTATGTCTTTTTCATACAGCACTTACCACCCAAACGAGAGACAAAACTCTTCGCCTGTACAATACTTTCTAGCCTCTTTCTTCATCTTTCACACTATTATCTCTGAGCCCAGTTCCTCATTCTCCTCGTTGCCCTAACTACCACCTTTTCATCTGAGAATTTCAACCCACATTTTCTCTCGATCTGTAGTTTCGCCAAATACTTCCGCTTCCTCCTGAAGTTTTTTCCTCCTAAACTCTCCTGAATCCTTACCTTCTATTCGCATCACCTTATCTCGACTCACCCATTTATCTCTAAACTCTTCTCCCGTACAATACTATTTCTCCCATTTCACTTTCACATTATTATCCCTAAGCCAAGTTCCCAAATTTCCTCGTTCCCTCTTTACTGCACTTCTCCCGCATTTATGTTCCATGTTTTATGTATACCACTTCCTCTCAAACTCTCATTTGGCATTTTTTCCTCATTAACTTTAAGGATTTTTTTACTAGAGTGCTTTGCTGAGATTTTCACAATGCATTCACATTCTACTCTTGCAGTCTTCCTGCACTTACTCCAGTACTTTGCTATCGCACAGATCTAAACATCTATTTGATACATCACTTTCTACGCTCATGCTTCTATCTCTTGTTTCCATATTTATCTCTTTCATAGATCTAGACTTCCGTCACTTCTTTCTTTCAGTTTCGCTCAATCCCTCTTCGTTATTTCCCCTCATAAAATCTTATTGTTCTTCTCATATTCCTTGATCATATTCGCGTTAATCTTTGGTACGTACTTTCACACTCCACTGAAGAACTTTTCTTCCGTACTCATTCTCTATCTTTCTTGCCTCTCCAAAGTCTCTTATAACCTGCCATATCTCTTTTACTTTCCTTTTGCCTTAACTTATTCATTCTTTCACTTAGAATTTAAACCTGCATTTTCTTCCGCTCTGTCGTTTAGCCAATTACTTCCGCTCTTTCCTGTAGTTCTTCCCTCCCGAACTCTCCTTGAGCCTTTCCTTCCTTTCGCTCTACATTATCTCGACTAACCAATTTATTTTTGAACTCTCCTCTCGTAAAATACTCTAGCCTTCTTCCCGCATTTCCCTGTCACATTATTAACCCTGTTTTCATTTTCCTCGTTTATTCTTTTCTGCACTTCTCCCGCATTTTATTCCATATTTACAGCATAACTCTTCCTTCTATACTCTCATTTGACATTTTGCTCTCATTTTGATCATCGGGATATACCTCTGCAGCGCTATCCCGAAAATTTTTCAAGGCACTCAATTTTTACATTTTTCTCCTAAACATTTCCTGCTCTTACTTACGCATTGTTCTTTCGCACAGATCTAAACTCTGAAGTCCCTTCTTCTCTAGATTTTCAAACAATTTCTCTTCGTTATTCTTCCTCGTGAAATCTTATGGCGCTTCTCATATTCCTAGATGATTTTCAACAATTATCTTCGGTTTTTTCACACTACTCCGTGTGCTTCTCATAGTCCTTCCGAAATCATTATCTGTCTTTCGTACCCCTTTAAAGTCTCTTATCACCAGTCATTTCTCTTTCACCTCCCTTTGGCCGTAATTTACCACCTTTTCGTCTGAGAATTTCAACCTACATTTTCTTTCGATCTGTCGTTTCGCCAATTACTTCCGCTCTTTCCTGTAGTACTTTCCTCTCGAACTCTCCTGAAACCTAACCTTCTTGTCGCATCACCTTATCTCGACTTACCCATTAATCTTTGAACTCTTCCCCCCTACAATACTCTAGCCTCTTTTTTAGATTTCTTTTTCATTTTATTTTCTCTAAGTCAAGTTCCCCATTTACCTCGTTCTCTCTCTTCTGCACTTCTCCCCCATTTTTGTTTGTATAGAACTTCCCCTGAAACTCTCATTTGGCAATTATCTCTCATTAACCATCAGGATTTTTTCCTGGATTGCTTTGCTGAGGTTTTACAATGCAATCACACTCTACATTCCTCTTGCACATTTCTTGCACTTACTCTAGTACTTTGCTATCGCACAGATCTCAACGTCTTTTTCATACGTTTATGCTTCTGTCTCTTCTTTTTACATTTATACAATTCTCAGATCTATGGCTTCCGTCATTACCTTCCTTGATTTTCACACTATCTCTCTTCATTATTCTTCCTCATAAATTCTTAATGTGCTTTTCATATTCCAAGATCTTTTTCAGCAATTATCATCGGTACTTTCACACTACTCCGAAAAACTATTCTTCCGTACTCTTTCTTGCCTCTTCAAAGTCTCATATTACCTGCCATATCTCTTTCACATTCCTCTTCGCCTTAACTCATTCATTTTTTCACTGAGAATTTAAACCTGCATTTTCTTCCGCCCAGTTGTTTCGCCAATCACATCCGCTCTTTCCTGTAATTCTCCCGTCCCGATCTCTCCTGATGCATTTCCATCCGCTTGCATCTCTATCTCGAATTATGCATTCATTTCTGAGTTTTTCTCCTGTAGCCTTTCACTCCACTCTCACTTACGCACTATTATCTCTAGGCCCAGTTCCTCCTTTTGCTTATGCACTCTCTTTTGCACTGCTTCCGCATTTTTTTCTGTCAACATTTACAGCATATTTCTTCCTCCTACACTCTCATTTGGCCTTTTCTCTCATTTTTTCTTCGGGATATTCCTCTGATGTGCTTTCCTAAGATTTTTACAAGGCACTCACGTTTTACATTTTCCTCTTGCGTATTTCCTCCACTCTCTTCAGCACGGATCTGAACTCTTACGTCTTTTCATACAGCAATTACCACGCTTGTGCTTCTGTCTCTTGTTTTTATATCGATCATTTTCTCAGATCTTGGCTGCCCTCCTTTCTCTCCTTGATTTTCAGACAATCTCTTTTCGTTAATCTTCCTCATAAAATCTTATAGCTCTTTCCATATTCCCACATCATTTTTCGTCTTCATCTTTTGTTCATTCACACTACTCCGAAGAACTTTTCTTCCGTCTTATTCTCTATCTTTCTTACTCCTTCAAAGTCTCTTATCACCAGTCATATCTCTTTCACCTTCTTTATGCCTCAACTTATCTCTTTTTCCACTGAGAATTTCAACCTACATCTCCATTCGCACTGTGCTTTCTCCAATTACGTCCACTCTTTCCTTGAGCTCTTTCCTCCCGAACTCTACTGAATCCTTTCACTTCTTCGCAACACCTTATCTGAACTAACCCATTTATTTTTGAACTCTTCTTCTGTACAATACTCCAGCCTATATCTTGCATTTCACCTTCACATTATTAACTCTGGTCCTGTTTTCCTCGTTTACTCTCTTCTGCACTTCTCCCGCATTTTCTACAGTATTTACAGCATAACTCTTCCTCCTAAACCCTCATTTGGCATTTTTCTATCATTTTAATCATACGGATATTCCTCTGAAGCGCTATCTTGAAATTTTTTCAAGGCACTCATCTTTCACTTTCTTCTCCTGCACATTTCCTGCCCTCACTTCAGCATGGTGCTATCGCTGAGATCTCAACTCTAACGTCTTTCCATACAGCAAATTCTTCGATTGTGCTTGTCTTGTTTTCATATCGGTCCCTTTGTTAGATCTTGGAAGACGTCCCTTCCTTCTCTGTTTTATCCACAATATCTATTCGTTATTTTTCCTCATAAAATCTTATTGTGCTTCTCATAGACCTAGATCATTTTCAGCAATTATCTTCGGATCTTTCACACTACTCCGAAGAACATTTCTTCCATACTCATTCTCTGTCTTTCTAACCCCTTCAGTCTCTCATCACAAAACATATCTTTTTTACCTTACTTTAACTATAACTTAACACCTTTTCCACTGAGTATGTATACCTACTTCCTTTCTCTCACTGTAGTTCCGCCAATAATTTCCACCCATCCTGTAGTAGTTTCCTTCCGAACTTTCCTGTAGCCTTACCTTCCGCTCGCATTTCCTTTTGTCAACTAACGCATTTATTTCTCTTGTATAATGCCTTTTTCTGGCATTTCACTGTCGCACTCTAAGCTCAGTTCCTCCTTTTACTCGTTTACTCTCTTCTGCACTTCTCACACATTTCTGTTTCATTTCTAATGCCTACCATGTCGTTCCAAACACTAATTTGGCATTTTTCTCCCATTAATCATAGTGATTTTTTTCTGGAGTGCTCTGCTGAGATTTTCACAACGTACGTACAATTGACACTTTCCTCTTGCACTTTTCCTGCACTTACCCAGCACTTTGCAATCGCACATATCTTAACCTTTTTTTCATACAGCATTTTTTATGCTCATACTTCTGTCTCTCGTTTTTATATTTCGTGGCTTTCGTCTTTTCTTTCGCTGATTTTTAAACAATCTCTCTTCGTAATTCTTCCTCATAAAATCTTATAACGCTTTTCATATTCGTGGATCATTTTCCGCCTTCATTTTTCGTTCATTCACACTACTCCGAAGAACTTTTCTTCCGCTCATTCTCTGTCGTTAATACTATTCCAAGTTTATTATCACCAGTCATATCTCTTTCGACTTCCTTTTGCCTTAACTTACCTCTTTTTCCACTGAGAATTTCAACCTACATTTCCTTTCGCACTGTCGTTTCTCCAATTACCTCCGCTCTTTCCTACATTCTTCTTACACTTTTCCTGCAGCCAATGCAGTACTTTGTTATCGCAAAGAATTTCAACGTCTTTTCCACACTGCATTTTCTTCGCTTATGTTTCTGTCTCTTGTTTTTATATTTATCCCTTTCTTAGATCTTTTCTTCCGTAATTCTTCTCTTCATTTTCACACAATACCTCTTCGTTATTCTTTCTCATAAAATCTTATTGCGCTTTTCGTATTCCTAGATCATTTTCAGCAATTATCTTTGGTTCCTTCACACTACCCGGTAAATATTTCTTCTGTACTCAATGTCTGTCTTTCAAGCCCCTTCATAGTCATTTTTGTTCCATATTTAATATAACCACTTCCTCTCATACTCTCATTTGGCATTTTTCTCTCATTAAACATCAGGATTCTGGTCTGGAGTGCTTTGCTGAGATTTTCACAACGCACTCACATTTAGCATTTTCTTCTTGCACTTATCCAGCACTTATTTTAGCACGTCGTCATCGTACACTCTTAGGTCTTTTCTATACAGCAATTTTAACGCTTGTGGTTCTGTCTCTTGTTTTCATATCGTTTCCTATCCTAGATCTTGGATGACGTCCCTTCTTTTCTTGCTTTATCGATTGATGAATTCTTATTGTGCTTCTCATGTTCCTAGATCATTTTCAGCCATCATTTTCGGCTCCTTCACACTTCTACGAAGTACTTTTCTTCCTTGCTCATTCTCTGTCTTTCTCACCCCTTCATAGTCTGTTTTCACTAGTCATATCTTTCACCTTCCTTCTGCCTTAACTCACCACCTTTTCCACCGTGAATTTTAACCTACATTTTCCATCGCTCTGTCGTTTCGTCGTTTCGCCAATTACTTGCGCTCGTTCTTGTAGTTCTTACCTCCCACACACTCCTGAAGCCTTTCTTCCGCTCGAATCTCCATATCTCGAATAACGAATTCATTTCTGAACTTTTCTCCTGTACTTCTCTAGCCTTTTTCTCGCATTTCACTTTTGCACTATCATCTCTAGTTCCTCAGTTTCCTCGTTCTCTCATTTCTGTACTTCTCGCACATTTTTGTTCCATAATTATTTCATACCACTTCATCCCAAACTCTCATTTAGAATTTTCTCTCATTAACCATCAGGATTTTTTTCTGGAGTGCTTTGCTGAGATTTTCACAGTGCATTCATATTCTACATTCCTCTTTTTCAAACAGTATATTCTACGCTTCTTCCTCATAAATTCTTAATGTGCTTTCCATATTCCAAGATCATTTTCAGCAATTATCTTCGGTTCTTTCACACTACTCCGAAAAAATATTCTTTCGTACTCTTTCTTGCCTCTTCAAAGTCTCATATTACATGCCATATCTCTTTCACATTCCTTTTTGCCTTAACTTATTCATTTTCTCACTGAGAGTTCAAACCTGCATCTTCCTACTTTCAGTCGTTTCGCCAATAACTTCCGCTCTTTCCTGTAATTTTCCTATCGCGATCTCTCGATATGCATTTTCATCCACTCGCATCTCCTTATCTCGACTAACGCATTCATCTCTGAGTCTTTCTCCTATAGCCTTTTACTTCCCTTTCACTTACGCACTATTATCTCTAGCCCCAGTTCCTTTTTTTGCTCATGTACTCTCTTTTGCATTGCTTCCGCATTTTTTGGTCAAAATTTACAGCATACTTCTTCGTCCTATACTTTCATTAGGCCTATTCTCTCATTTTTTTTCTTCGGGATATTCCTCTGATGCTTTTTCCTAAGATTTTTACAAGACACTCACATTTCACATTTTTCTCTTGCTCATTTCCTCCACTTACTTCAGCACGGATCTAAACTCTTACGTCTTTTTCATACAGCACTTACCACGCTTGTGCTTCTGTCTCTTGTTTTCATATAGATCATTTTCTTGGCTGCCCTCACTTCTCTCCTTGATTTTTATACAATCTCTCTTCGTATTCTTCCTCATAAAATCTATCTTACATCGCTTTTCATATTCCTAGATCATTTTCAGCAATTATCTTCTGTTCTTTCACACTACTCCGAAGAACTTTTCTTTCGTACTCATTCTCTGTCTTTCTTACTCCTTCAAAGTCTCTTATCACCAGTCAATCTCTTTCACCTTCCTTTTGACCTAACTTACCACCTTTTCCACCTTTTCGAGTATTCCAACCCACATTTTATTTCGATCTGTCGTTCGCCAAGTACTTCCGCTCTTTCTTGTATTTCTTTCCTTCCGAACTCTCCTGATTCCTAACCTTTTTTTCGCATCACCTTATCTCGACTACTCCATCTGTTTCTGAACTCTTTTTCTGTACAATACTCTAGCCTCTTTCTCCCATTTCGCTCTCACATTATTATCCCCAAGCCAAGTTCCTCATTTTCCTCATTTTCTCTGTTCATCACTTTTCACATCTTTCTCTTCTCTTTCACCTTCCAATGCCTTAACCTACCTATTTTTCCATTGAGAATTTCAATCTACATTTTCTTTCGCTCTGTCTTTTCGCCAACTACTTCCGGTTTTTCTGTAGTTCTTTCCTCCTGAACTATCCTTAATCCTTTCCTTTCTTCGCATCACCTTATCTCCACTCATTAATTTCTGAACTCTCCTCCTGTACGATACTCTAGCCTTTATGTCGCATTTTACTGTCACATTATTAACTCTGTTCCTCTTTTTCCTCGTTTACGCTCTTCTTAACTTCTCCCGCATTTTGATCCATATTTACAGCATTACTCTTCCTCCTCTCATTTGGCATTTTTTCCTCATTTTAATCATCGGGATATTCCTCTGAAACGCTATCCTAAAATTTTCTCAAGGCACTCACCTTTTACATTTTTCTACTGCACATTTCCTACCCTTACCTCAGCATTGTGCTATCGCACAGATCTAAACTCATACGTCTTTTGCTTCTGCCTCTTGTTTTCATATCGTTCCCTTTCTTAGATCTGGATGATTGTTTTTCGTACAATACCTCTCACAATAACTTCAGAAAGATACAGGGCGAATTCGCAAATGTTTAATTTTTATGCTTTATACGTATTATTTCATGCTTCTTTTAATATGTGTAAATTTAACAGTAATGTATATCCACAACACAATTATTCAAATGGCACACCCGATTGCATTTTTTATGCCAAAAAGCGAATTTCTCAAATATTACCAAATTTTCGTTATATAGTTTTCAAAATATTTATTTCACGAAAAGTATTCGAACACTACTTTCTCGAAATTACGAGAAGCGCTCTAGTTATCGCGCAACTTCCGCAGTAACTATAAAAGTAAAATCATGATTTCCAACATGAAAACTCTTCTTATACTTAATAAGCGTAAGTGTGTACTTATTGCTTGTGAATGATTTGCCAATAATGCGGGAACGTATGATAATGCCTTTACTGTAGCAGATTGTACTGCACCCTCTCACACTTTGAGGATCACAAACAAAAATAATCTAAACTATACAATGTGTCTGGTGACGAAATTGCATATCCAATTTACAGTTATTCAATTGGCATCTCCGATTGTATTTTTCTGGTCAAAAAAGCGAATTTCTGAATATTACCTATATTTAATTTCTATATTTTTCTCAATATTTTAGTAATTCTTTGCTCTCTAAACACAATTTTCAAATCGAACTTTTGAGTCTAATATAATTTCACAGTGCTTGTTTCGCAATAAGTTTTCAGAAAATAGGTCATTTGTGAAAATGAGGACCAAACTGCAATTCAAAATGTTCAAAGAATCTCAAAATTATTGGATTTGAATTCAAGTTCCTTCAATTTAATCTATTTTTCCTATTGGATTGAGGAATCAATTTAGAACATAGGTTATTGTGTAGAGCTTGGTTAATACATCGTTCATACTTTCGTACACATAGAAAAGCCTATTTGGGATACTTTTCAATTAGTCAATTCTACTCAGCTAATAGCAATTACTCCAAATATGCATAGTGTTTCCTAAAATCCCCTATCCTTGTAGCTTCTCAAAGTCTTGTCGGATTCTTAGAATGAGAGCAATAATTCCTGACCTATTGAATTCATCTGTTGAAGTCTGAAATCAAATCAAATTAAAAACTAAATTAATTTTCACATTAGAACATCTATAGTAGAGGCAATTCAAAAATCTAAAGCAAGAAATTTTTCTATTCAGTGCAAATGAATGTAATAAAATATGTTATATCTTGAGGTACAGATTTCAAAAACCATAGTTATTATTCAGAAAAACAGGAATAAAATGTTGAGAGACATGTCACACTTCACCAAATACACTGTAGTAGGTAACTCATCGGTAACAGATAGCAATTCGAACTTCTCAGGGTAGGCTATGATTAGTGAACTATCATGTTCGGAATTTTTGAAATATCTGAACTTTGCATCTATGACTGACGTCGATATGACTTCGAAGATTCCTACAAAATAAGCTTATGAGACAATTGTATCCCAAATAGAGGAAGCGTCTGAAATTTGAAGTTCCGAGCAGTGCCACTATACAGGGCGTAGAAGCTTAATTGAAAGCTATAATTAAATTCAAATTTTTGTTGACCGTTGAAAACTATGAAGTGAAAGATTTGATGTATCGAAAACTTTTAAAGAAGCATAATTTTCAATATAAAACTATATTTTGGAATTACCAGTAATGCGTATCGTCACCATAAAAAAAATGGCTGAATAGTGTTTCATCAAGTCCCTTCAGCTACTCCTTAATTTTTGCACATAAGGAATTACTTATGTGAAAACGAAAAGTTGTAATACTATTGATTCATCTCAATATAGAGCAACTACTAGCCTTCCAACAATATACAAAATTTTAAATGCATGTATCACTCAAAAAAATCACATTTGGAGTTATATTTTTTCCGAACATCAAAATGCATGTAGAAAAAATGTTTTTGGTACTAAAGAGCAACTTGTAATTGATTATGTTGCTTTGATTCAAGCTAAAACCATGAAGAGAAACATTCATAAAGCTTTCATTGATTACCAAAAGGCTTTTGATACTTCTCCTCATTCATGGCTTCAAGAAATTTTGGAAATTCATAAAATTATAAGTTAAATTGATAAGTCAACGTAAGGTTGTATTGAATATTATGTATTGAGGAAAATATTTATTTCACATGATTCCTTTGATGTAATGTTGATTCGCTACCATCAGCCAAACTTGGCATAAGGAATGTTCGAAATATTAAATATTGCCGTTTAGCTGTATTACCATCACTTCCGTTACAGAATCCATAAAGAAATTCGATATTATTTTTTAATCTAAGAAAACAATGCTGTTTAAATTTTCACTACATCATCGAACCTATGACGCGTTTCACCACACAGTGGCTTCTTCGAATGGGTAGTTCTTTTGAATGAATGATGCAACTTGAACAGTAAGTACCAACAAAAAGTTGTCATCCCATTTTTTGTTAAATAAGATTGAGTGTACCACAGACACGCCAATGTTTCATTGGAGAGAACCTATTTCTGAATTGGCTCGGAGTATATGAAATCAATTCTCCGCCCTCAGCAAACCTAAGTCGAAATTGATTATGGGAAAGCTGGGTCGGGTGGAATATCTTAAGAGCGGTATTTTCAAAGAGTTTCATCATTTTCCGAAATTCTCTGAGCCTACAATTTATCTATTCTTCCAACAACTGCAAGTGAGTTCCTACAATATGGTAACAATACATTCCTGCCCAAACGTTCAAATTATTTGTGTATATTCCTGTTCGAACTGATAGGAGTTCTGGTTATTCAAATGTCGATAACTGTGCTCGTTCGCTTCATAGCAGCAGATATTGAACAGGGTATTAGGATTACTGTTAATATTTTTACTTGAAATTTCATAAATTTTCTATTGGGATCGTCTCCGTTCATTTCATGGACTAGTTCCACTTTATGAAGATGAAATTTGTGATTATTCACGATCCTGTCGACTGTTGTAATGAAACCATTTGATTAAAACTACATCAATTAATTTTACAGCTGAACACGAAAGTTTTGTACTGAGATTTGGTGAACCATTCTGAACCTTGTAATACATAGAAAATTCAATTCATTAATTTCATATATTTTGTCATTTGCTTCGGTCACTCTATTTTTAGAAAAGTGAATTTGCGAAACATATTGTATGATCGATCTAATTCTTGTACACTCTATTTTCTACTTCGTAAGTGTATCATTTCCCTTACTATTATTTAGAAACCACCCCACATTTAGCTGTATCAGCACATCGAAGCGGCTAAAAATGGATGGATATTACTTGCGAAGTGGTAAGAATAATCAGGAGAAAAATGATCAAGATCAGGTCACTCTCAATCTAGGTAGGACTCCTTCTAATTCCGATTATGGTCCAACATTTCTTTCAAACTTAGCTGGCGCTCAAGGCCCTATAATCAGTCGGGGTGCAATTCCAAAAAATCACGATCGAGATGACTTAGAAAGGAATCCAATATCTGAAAGATTTTTACCTTTATAACCCAATCGAGAGATAAACTTCATGAAGAGGCCACACTTACAACATACCGCCTCCAAACTATGAGTGGAATATTCCACCCACGAATATACGTCCTCCACCTCTCACAAATAATTAATAAGATTCTGAGGACTTTAACAAACTTATTTCTAGAATAGTTACCCAAAATGTAAGAAATACTTGAAAAAGATACAGGATGACCAAAATGAGAGCCATAACTCAATTTTACCTAAAGGCTCTGTCAGAAGAGACTACAATCTACGTACTGGAAATTCAAACTCTCAAATTTCGCCGAATTCTAATGATGTAAATGTAAAGGATAGAATGAACAACCTTGCTAATGATTATTCAAACTTGAACGTCATTTTCTCTAGGTGATTCATTAAAACTTTTACCAGACTTTGACGGGGAGAGTGAACTTCAAGCGCCTGATTTTTAAAAAATTCTTAGAAAATGGTGTGAACGTGAACAGAGTTCCTTTTAGCAATCTTAGAATCTTGTTGAGATCATCTTGCAAAAACTCTACTATATTGTGGGGGGAAGCTTATTCTAATTATTTTAATAATTATTAACAATTTAAAACTAAATTTTTGGTCATTTTTGAAACAAGAATGAACAGCGTAAAATCAAAGATCGACTAGAAACTAGTGAATAAAAAGAAAGTTTGTTCGTAGATCACTCTAATTACTAGATAGCCATTACTAAGCATTTGCAATCTCAATATAATCCTTCAGAGCTTATAGGTGTAATTGCTCCCTATTTTCCTCCAAATGTTGCCAGTTCTCTTCTTATGTGCACTAGTTTATCACAAGCAGTGTCACGTCTCCATAATGCCGATGAATATATGAGAAATAAACCTACCAATCAACAATTAAATTATCGAAATGTCAATCTTAGAAATAGGGAGGAAGGTTTCAAACCAAATTTTGTTCAAAAAAATAATAGGAATTTTTCTGATAGAATTCAGAATGTGAAATTAATTTCCATTCTGGAATATGAAATTGATGACTCCGGAAATGGTTTTCACTCGGGTTTCCCCCCACATATTAACTGTGTGGGGGCGAAAAATGAATTCTTTAATCACAATCTTTACCTGATCGTTAGCACGATGACTTCGATTATGTACACTCTCTTGTAGAAGATAGGTTTTCTTCAATTTTGATTTATTTATATGGATATAAATAAATTTGTCGCTTTGTTTGATACTGGCAGTAAGGTGTGTGTAATATCTAGAGATGCCTGGAATCAAATAAAAAATTTTTCAGATATTATTTCTCATTTTCCAGTTACTGGAATAAAAGTAGTTGGTGCTATTCATACCAAATTCCAAAATGTAACTATGCAAGCACAGTTGACGTAATTCATTGAACAAAAACAATTCTCATTGGAAATTCTAGTTATTCATGATTTAGTACATCCAGTTATTTTGGGTTCTGATTATTTGAGATGGTTCAAAATGGATGTTATTTTATCAAAAAATTGCCTTTCCGTGAATTCAAATGACCAGTCTTCTATCATACCTGAAGTAGATGTTCATCACAATATTGCTTCTCCAGGAACACTCGCCATTTCAACAATTATAATTAAAACACTAAAATGTACTGAGGATAAAATAAATTTCACGAATAGAGAAAAATTATTTTATGAGTTGGTGGATGAGTGCATGTTTCGAAAAACAGAAAAAAGGAATATTTTGAAAATCTTACAGGAATTTTTTCATTTTTTTCAAACATACATGAATACTTTCATGAAATTAAATTTGTTTGATCGAGCGAGCTTCACCCAAATATATTTCTCTAATCATGAGAACTCTCAAGAAGGACGGTAATGTAAGAGTATGCATGGATGCCAGGCATATTAATCAAAAAATAGAACCTGAATTTGAACTCTCTAAACTTATCGATGAAATCATAACATGAATGGCAGAAAAGACAATAATGTCCAGTCTTGATTTGAGCCACGGCTACAGGCAGTGTCCTTTGGAAGAGAAATCTAAAAATATACAGGATTTATGGTGGGTACCAAAACTTACCAATTTCGAGTTTTACCTTTTGGAATTAAAAATGCTTTCACTAGATGCATGAACATAGTGTTGGGACCTGATTTTTTGGCTTTGTCGAGAAATATGTTGATGACATTTTGGTCATGTCAAAGGATAAGAAAGAACATCTTATTCATCTGGCTATGATTTTTCAACGTTTGAAACTGATGGCTTAACCCTGAAAATTGAAAAATGCAAGACTTTCCAGACGGACATGCCATATTTAGGTTTTATTCTGACCCCCAATGTGTGAAACCTGATCCTAATAGAGTTCAAGCTATATCTGACTACAATCGACCTTCTTCAGCCAAACAAGTTCAACAATTTTTAGGTGCTTGTCAGTATGACAGAATTTTAAGCTCTCGGTTTTCAGAACTATCGGCTCCCTTAAAAAGACTTCTCAGAGAGCAAACTCCCTGAAAATGGACTGATAATGAGGAAAATTCTTTTTTGAGTATAAAGAAGGGAGTGGAAGATGCTACCCTACTCTATCATCTCGATCCAACTTTACCATGACAAGTGAAATCAGATGCGTCAGATGAAGGCATTGCAGGAGTGTTTTTCAGATACAAGGTGGAGAAAGTAAACTTGTGAGTTGTGCTTCAAGACCTCTTCTTGAAAGAGAGAAGCGCTATAGTGCATATGAAAAGGAAGTACTTGCTGCTCTGTGGGTGATACATTGTTTGAGAATTTAGCTTCTAGGAGAACATTTCATCTTATATACTGATTGTAAGGCACTGACCTACATCCATACTTGTCGACTATTGCCTCGTCGAGTGACAATGTGGGTACTAGCCCTTCAAAAATTTTCTTTGACTTGAAACATATTCCTGGTCATGAAAATTTTGAAACTTATGCCCTATCAAGGCATGCTTCCACTAGATTACCTGCTCCTACATCAAAATGTTTTAGAGTATACAATTTTAAATTTTCTAAATATTTCTTGAATCGATTAAAAGACATAAAAGGTCATCAGATGGATGATTCTAAAGTAATTAAAATTGTGGAAAGTCTTCCCAATAAGGAAAAGCTCAAAATTTAATTTCATTTTACATGAAGAATTGCTCTATAAAAGAAATAGTACTGTTGGCAATTCTTTGCTTTGTGTTCTTAATTAATTGATTCCTAAATTCGTAGAAGCCTATCACTGTGTTTTGGGTCACTATGGAGTCTATAAAACTTGGTTTTTTATGAAATCTGAATTGTGGTGGACGAACATGCATCGTCAAATAAAAAAATCATCAAAAAGTGTGATATTTGCCAAAACGCAAAAACTTCTATTCTTACCTCACCTCCACAAACCGACATTATACCTACTGATAAAAGTGATAACATTGCCATGGATCTTTACGGGCCCCTAATAAGGTCTAGAGGAGGAGTTCAGTACCTATTTCTAATTTTGAATTTGTTCACAAAACATGTCAAACTTTATCTATTAAAAAAGGCAACTACAAGAGCCTTAATTTCGCGCCTTATGAATGACTATTTGCCTATTCATAGTTCGGTTCGAAGGGTGTTGAGTGACAGATGAACACAGTTCGCTTCAGCTAAATGGAAGACCACCTTAGAAGCATCAAACATTCAAGTGGTTTACTCATCGGTCAGGCACCCACAGGGTAATCCATCGGAGAAAGTCATGCGTGAGCTTGGAAGGTTACTTCGGAAATACTGTTCAGCTCAGCACTCCAGGTTGGCATATGAGTTGCCTCATATTGAAGAATTTTCAAATGAAATTGTCCATGAAACAACAGGATACTCACTTAATGAACTGCATTTTGGTAGAGTGCTTCTAAAATTACTACTACCAGGTATAAATCCTAACAATGATCCTGGTAATTGTCCAGAGCCTTCCTTACTAACTAAAATTAGGCTTGCTGAGGCTTGTCTTTCCAACAGAGTAGCCAGACGACTTTTTCATTAGCCTGGAAAAAACTTTCCAGCCTTCAAAGAGGGTGATCTTGTTCTCCTGAAAGCTAATAATACCTCGTCTGCTATTAAGTCTGAGATACAAAAGTTCCTATTACTTTTTGAGGGACATATAGAATCAAGAAAAAAATTCATGATCATACTTATCTTCTTTCTATTCTTACTGGCGGAGAGAAAATGGGCATTTATCATGCATAGCACCTAAAGCTTTATCAATCACCTTAAAATTTCGATCGAACTTAAATTATATCATCTCTCCTCACATAAGTTTGGTGGGCAAGTTGTGATGAAACTATTTGATTAAAACTACCTCCATTGATTTTACAGCTGAACAGGTTGTTTACATTTTGTTTGGTTTTGATGATTGCCCATTTATTATTGAGATTAGATGTACAAACTGTAAAACCATATCATAGAATTGATAGAACCAAATTCTTTGGGTCACAGAAGCAAGTTCAAAAGTTATAAGTTCTGTGGTTCTTGAATGTATTATTGGTTGTCACCACGTAGTAACAAGGCGAAAAAATTGCCCAAGCGCAACGGCGCGCACCGAACGTTCGCTTTAAAATTGAATTTGATTAAGGTAGTTTTTTTTTGTGGTGATTTTTTTTCATTTCATTTCCTATCTTGAAATTACTAGAATCTCTCTTTCTGCTTTGACAACGCAATTAAGCTACACGAAAGTTCTGTACTGAGATTTTGTGAACCATTCGGAACCTTGTAATACATAAAAATTCATTTCATGAATATTATATTTGTTGTCATTTGGTTCGGTTACTCTATTATTAGGTAAGTGAAATTGCGAAACATATTGTTTCATCGACCTAATTTTTGTACACTCTATGTTTGATTGAAACTACCTTCATTGATTTAACAGCAAATCAGGTTGTTTACATATTGTTTGGTTTTGATGATAGCTCATTTCTTATTGAGGTTAGATGTACAAACTGTTAAACCATATCATAAAATTGATAGAACCAAATTCTTAGGTTCACGGAAGCAAGTTCAGAAGTTGAAAGTATTGTGGTTCCTGGATGTACTATTGGTTGCATACACGTAGTAACAAGGCGCAAAAGTTGCCTGAGCGCAACGGCGCGCACCGAAGTTTCGAATTAAAATTGAAATTGTTTATGGTAGGTTTTTTTGTGGTTATTTGATTCGATTCATTTCTTATCTAGAAATAATTAGAATCGTTCTTTCTGCTTTGAAAAAGCAATGAAGCTGCACGAAAGTTTCGTACTAGGATTTGGTGAACCATTCTGAATCTTGTAATACATAGAAAATTCATTTCAAGAATTTTATATTTTTTGTCATTTGGTTCGGTCACTCTATTTTTGGGTAAGTGAATTTGCGGAACATATTGTATGATCGATCTAATTCATGTACACTCTATTTCAAGTAAAAAAAAAAATAAACTGCTACTTCGTAGGTATATCATTTCCTATACTATTAGTCAGAAACCACCCCACATTTAACTGTATCAGCACATCTTGGCACCCATCGAAGCGGCTGAAAATGGATTGCTATAACTTGCGAAGTGTTAAGAACAATCAGAAGAAGAGAGATTAAGATCAGCTCACTCTCAATCTCAACGAAAGTCAAGGTAGAGCTCTTTCTAATTCCGATACTGGTCCAACAACTCCATCAAACTTAGCTGGCGCTCAAGGCCCTATAATCAATCGGGGTGCAATTCCAAAAAAAACACGATCGAGTTGACTTAGAAAAGGCTCCAATATCTGGGAGATTTTACCTTTACAACCTAATCGAGAGATGAACTTCATAAAGAGGCCACACTTACAACATACCGCCTCCAAACTATGAGTGGAATATTCCACCCATGAATATACGTCCTCCACCTCCCACAAATAATTTTCAAGATTCTGAGGACTTAAACAAACTTATTTCTAGAATAAATACTAAAACTGAAAAAAACTTTAAAAAATGTACAGGGTGACCGAAATAACAGCCATAATTTCAATATACCTAAAGGCTCTGACAGAACAGACTACAATCTACGTACAGGAAATTCACACGTACAGGATAGAATGAACAACCTTGCTAATGATTTTTCAATCTTAAATTTTAACGAATTGTCATTTTCTCTGGGTGATTTATCGAAAATTCTACCATACTTTGATGGGGAGAGTGAACTTCAAGCGCCTGATTCTTTACAATTCTTAGAAAATTGTGTGAACGTGAACAGAGTTCCTTTTAGTAATATTAGAATCTTGTTAAGAAAATCTTTCAAAAACTCTGCTAGATTGTGGTGGAAAGCTTTTTCGAATTATTCAAATAATGATCAACAATGTAAAACTGAATTTCTTGGTCATTTGTGAAACGAGAATAAACAATGTAAAATCAAAAGTCGACTGCAAACTAGAGAATATAAAGAGGGTTTGTTCGTAGATCACTTTAATTACTGGATAGCAATTATTGAGCATTTGCAGCCTCAATATAATCCTCCAGATCTCATAGATTCAATTGCTTCTAATTTTCCTCAAAATGTTGCCAGTTCTCTTCTTGGGTGCACTAGTTTATCTCAGTCAGTGTCTCGTCTACAATATGCAGATGAATATATGAGAAATAAACCTGCAAATCTACAATTAACTTATCGAAATATCAATTTTAAGAATAGGGAGGAGGGTTTTAAACCAAATTTTGTTCAAAAAAATTATAGCCATTTTTCTGACAGTAATCAGTATGTGTAATCAATTTCCACTCTTGAATATGAAATTGATGACTCGGGGAATGGTTCTCACTCGGGAAACGAGCTTCCCCCTACATTTAAACCATGTGGGGGCAAAAAATGAATTTCTCAATCACAATCCTTTACCCCAGCGTTTGCACGATGACTTCGATTATGCACACTCTCTTGCAGAAGATAGGTGTTCTTTAATTTTGATTTCTTTATATCGATATAAATTTGTCGCTTTGGTTGATACTGGCAGTACAGTATGATCAATATCTAGAGATGTCTGGAATCAAATAGAAAAGTTTTCAGACATTATTCCTCATTTTCCAGTTACTGGAATAAAAGTATTTGGTGCTTTTCTTTATAATTCCAAAAGTAACTATGCAAGCACAGTTGACGTTGTTCATTGAACAAAAACAGTTTTCATTTGAATTTCTAGTTACTCCTGATTGGGAACATCCAGTTATTTTGGGTTGTGATTTTTTGAGATGGTTCAAAATAGATGTTATTTCATCAAAAAATTGACTTTCCGTAAATTCAAATGACCAGTCTTTTATCATACCTGAAGTAGATGTTCATCACTATATTGCACCTTCAGAAACACTCGCCATTTCAACAATTGAAATTAAAACACTAAAAGGTACTGAGGATAGCCCCTCAGATAAAATAAATTTCACGGATAGAGAAAAATTATTTTATCTGCCATCTGCCTAAATGAACAAAATGATAGAAAATTTTGATATATTGACACTTTCCTCAAGATCATACCATCTCTGATCTGACGTTTTCGAGATACAGGGTGTCAAATTTTCAGAGAAAAGGATCTATATTTGAATAACTCTCTCAATTGAACAGATATCGAGCTGGAATTCGACATTCGAGTGATTTTTTTATCAACTACACTAGTTATGTATTTTTCGGTGTCTTGTCGTCTTCCTTCCCCCAGAACTTTTATGCAGCAGGCCACTGACCACATTTTCTAATATTTTCAAATAACTCGTACAATTTTAGAAATTTTTTGATACTTGTATTATTTTGGTGTGTTTGTCACAGTTTTCGAGGAAAAATTGAATTACGATTTATGTTCCGAACTTCCGAACGATTATCGTGTCGAAACATAAGTCCATGGTGTTTCCGTTTTAAGCTGCCAAACACTTGTCGATCGTGAATCGAAATTTAAAGTGACTCTCAAAACAAATTATGCTACAAAAATGTTCGGTTTGCCATAATAGATGGTGTCAAATTTCGAATTTTCAATAGGAAATATTGCTATAACTTCCGTAAGTTTGAATATTTACTAAACTTGATATTTTGATGTGCAATAATTGTCTTAGCATGAAACTAGTGACGTAGAATGAACCTGTTTTTTTCGTGCGACGCATAATGTTTGAGATCAAAGATGAGCAGTAAAGTTTATTACTCAGGAGAGATTTCTCCTAAAACAGTAAAATGGCTGTAATTTCTTTGTCATTTCCAGTTGAAAGCCGGAAAATTTGAACATATTATCAAGGATAATCTCTTTACGATAAGAAATTATCTCGATATGAAACCAATGGCGAAGCGCAGCGATTCCCCTCTCCAGAGCAAAATCTATACGTAACTGGAATCATTCGGAATTGATCAATATATTGAGCAATCATCATTTCTGAAGAAAAAAAATTTTTACCCTTTTTTAGGTTATTATTTTTTTTTTCATTCATTATTTATTACGAAATTTTCGTGATAGCTGTTATGAATTTCACGAGTTGTAAGTGTATCATTTGTTAATTTGCGGTCCATGGTGTTGAACCACAGAATTATCGATACGATGAAAAAAAAAGGGAAGTACGTTTTTATTTCAAGTTACAATAAAAAAACCATTTAACACAGAACAGAGAAGAAAACATGTCGAATAATCTTGAGCTGCTAAAGAAACCGTTCAAAGTGTGCTCCGTTCTGTTGAATGTATCTATCTACATCACCTCTCAAGCGACATTTTAGATTTTGAGATTGCATTGCCGTTATTACCGAGTGAGAAATTTTACCCATCAATGATCCTATTCCTCAAAGTTTCGACTTACGAAGTCTTTTAGTGCGCCCCGGACGAAAAAATCTAATGGGTCTAGGGATCGCGTTGGCCATGCAACAGATCGATTCTGAAGCCTCATCAAGATTCAGACGATTACATCTAGCTATCCAACTATTCGGATAGTTTTCGTCTAGCCAATTATGAATTATTCTCGCATTATGAGGAACAATCCCGTCAATCTGAATCCACCCATGCCTCCTTTATTTTAACGGTTCATCTTCTAATAACTGTGGCAATTCGTTTTCCAGAAAATCTAAAAAGTTTCTCGAATTCAATCTTTTCTGGTAAAAAAACTGGACCGATTAGTGATGGGTTCCTGACTCCAATCCAAATATTAAGGCTGAATTCCCTCCGAAATTTGCGGACTATAATCTCACGTGGATTTCCTTCAGACCAAACGTGAAGATTATCAAAGTACCCCACTCTGCCAAAAAGCTTCGTTTTGTGAAAACATGCAAAAATTTACCCTTTTTGGTAGATCCGTCCGTTCCAAATGTTGAACTAGTCTCAGATGATATGGTTTCCTGTGGTTTCGCTTTATGATTTTTCTTATGGTAACGTAACCTATATTAGTTTGTTGCTGCGCATTTCGTAAACTAAGTTTTGGATTATTCGTGAATGAAATTAAAATGTCCAGTTCGTCTCTCGAAATTGTTAGGAGCTCTTCTAGTAGGAAACATTCAATATTTTTCACAGCTCGTCTTGAAGTACCATCACACAAACCATAAATAAAATGGATATCTGCATATTGCGCCTTCAAAAACGAATCATTTCCGCTACTTATGTTTTTCACATAAGGAAAAGTCTTTTTAAAAACATTTATTTTATTACAAACTGAATTAAATGGGAGCTATTGTCAGACTGAATAATATGAGATATACAAACATGATTTATAACATTAGTGAACACGGTGAAGCTGTGTACGTGAAATAGGATCCGCTGATCCAGCATTTCCTGTGGGAAGCATTGTTTCCAGGAACGTAACTCCTCCATCCTTAGGGAAGAGTTTTGGACAGGAAGAACAAAACTCGTTCTTTGACTTGGTCTGGCGATTGACTGAAATCTTGTGGAACTCTCGAAGATTCTTCTTCTGGATTCTTTTCTGGTACTGCATTTCTTCGACGAAATCTTGAACTAATTTTCCAAACAATTACCAGAAAAATTATGATGTATACGGGGGTGGTCAAGTAAAGATGCGAATAAGCTGGTTCTTCATTTTCTTCTGGAATCGGTTGGAGTTTCTCGACTTCCTTCTGAAGGTGGTGTAACTTATCCAGTGAAATTTCTTGAATTTTGAGGGCTTCTGAATGATGATCCCCTGTAGGTATTTTCATTTCGGGTAAAAATAAGGGTACTTGATAAGAGGTACCTTTTGTGTTGGTATAATTGAAGTCAACTGTTTGAATACTGCATCCATACGGAATTTGGAAGAGAAATGTTCCCTTGAGGGTTGTGAAATCTGTTTTTTCGCAGTTCATCCTTATTTTTTCTTGTTCTGGAAAGATTCCAATATAGTGGCTTTCATCAACTTCTTCTACGAAGGATTTCTTCACTTTTACTGGTACTATTTTACAGTCAGGAACAATTGAAGAATTTTTGATCTGAAGAATTGAAAATAGGCAATCGTCTTGGTCGGCGTGGTTGGCAAGCTTGATCTCTTCGCAAAGGTAACCAGGGTTGAGATATCTGCATTGGTCGTCATCGTATTGGAATAGATTGCTACTCATTGTAAGGTAGGTATTTTAGGAATTATAGTTGTAAAGTTTTTGGATGGAATGGAATATAAATGGTAATGGTTGAATCGATCGGGGTGTATATATATTCAATACGAAAATGATCCTTGTTTTTGAATAGTAAGCTTCGACTTCAATTAGATCATAATAATTGTGAATATTTTTTCGTCAGAAAATATCAATTGATTTTTCGAATGGTTCTCTGAGAGAATCGTAAGAATATGGCCTAAACCGATTTTTGAGATAAGACTACGATGAAGAGAGCCTAATTTAGCTAGAGTAATTGAATTTTCCAAATCTTCAAGAATAGATCCGATTGTGTCTAAGTTAAATTTCATTTGAGCGAAGGTGTCTATAATAGAGAAATACTGGGTGTTATCATTTTGATCTCTTGAATTCTTCTAGAAATTATGTTTTGGTTATGCAGCATTAATGAAAGAGTTTTATCATTATTCTCAAGAATTTCGTGAGTTAATGAAATTTGGTGATTGACAGTAGAGATTATCCGTTCCTTATTAGCTTGTAATTTTTCAATAGCTTTATCGTAGCGCTCGGCATCATCGGCGTCTAAATTTCCTGAAATGGCTTTAATAATATTGCCCAGACCATTAACTAATCCCCGTTTCTTCCGTTTTCTATCTTCGAAGGGATATACAGATTTGAATTTATTCCAAATGTAGTTGATTTGATATTGTATATGTTGTTCCAAAGTTTCTGTAGGGTATTCGGATGTATTAAATCGATTTGAAAGAAGATTTAAAATTTCTGTATTGTTTGACTAGAACTTTTATTTGGTTTTCAATGGGGTACAGATCGACATAATGGAGGAATTTATGAGTTCCGATTTTGACTTTAGTTTCGCCAACAAGAAATGGGAGGATACCAGGGTTTTGTTTAAGATCCACTATTTTGATCGGTTCCAACATGGACCGGTGGATCCTCATCAGGATCAGGTTCCTGCAACAAATTTTGAGGTCTTTTAGCTCTCGGTTTCTTAAAAATGTTTTTGTGATAAGTACTGCGTTCAGTTTTTATTTTAAGTTCTTCATTTTCTTGAACTTATTCTTTGATGAAGGGCGCTTTCAGTTTGTTACCGCGAGTTTTGACGTTTTTTCGAAAAACTGTCGATTGTTCATGGTAATCAATTGGTTTTTCACGCTCTTCGTTTGCTTTACCTATATATTTTTCCTTCTTTCTCTCGCTAATTTCGTGAATAGAGTCATAAATTAGTTGGGTTCGTTCTTTGTGGTTTTACATGTAATTGTTCATAATTTCTTTGTCTACGTCAATTTCGAAGGGGTCTTTGGTGTTTAGATGACCGCTGATAATATCGATTGGTTTTTGTTGTGTTGTAGAATTAATACTATGGTTGTATCCAAAAATTGCATATGGCATTAAATCGGCAACTGGAATATTTGGTTTCTCGATTTTCAATACTCTCAAATGTTCCAGAATGGTCGAATGAAAACGTTCTACAGGTGAATTGCTATTTGAATTTTTAGAGGTGGTTATGTGAATTTTGATTTTATGAAGATTGGCAAAATCCATGATTGTCGAATTGTTGAATTCTGTGCCAGAGTCAGTGACTATTTGTAAAGGTAATCCATAAAATGACATGAAGGATATTAACGCTTGTACAATTGCAGGAGCGTTAGCACCTATTAATGGAAAGGCTTGACCGAATTTTGAAAATTTGTCCAAAATTGTCAGAAACTTTTGGCTATCTGCTTGAAAGACATCAACATGTACTACTTCAAAGGGCCGTTTTGGAGTTGGGGTAATTTGAAATTCTATCTTAGGTGATCTTCGATCATATTTTACTCTCTGACAAATTTCACAGTTATTTATGTAAAATCTGACATCATTTGATAAATTTGGCCAATAATATTTTCGTTTGAGTTGTTCAATAGTTTCTACTATAACTCGGTGATTAGTTTTTGTCTCATGGCTATAGCAAATCAATTCCTTTTGTCGATCTTCATTTATAATATTTTCTAACCTTTTATTGCATTTCAAAAGCTTGAAGGCGAGACTTTTGAATGTTTGTCTCATGAGATTTGAAAGTTGTTTATATGTTTCATCGTTGCCATTACTTTCGAAATAAAATGCATAGGTCTTTTTCGGTTCACCAAAGTCTCTAAAAAATGAAATGATGGGGATATAAGATCGTTCTTAAGAATGTAAATATTCCAAATATTCTTTTTGTTTCGATCCCATAAACATTTTTTTGTTGCTTTTCGGTTAATCAGTGAAGGATTTATGTGCAACTGATTCTGAAAGATATTAATTGGAGATTCCGTTGGGCTTATTCCTAAAATAGGGTCCTCAGCATTTGTATGCACGGTTTGTCCATCGTCAGTTATTTTTTATTTTGCTTCCGGGTTCTGATCTTTGATTTCGTCCGGATCTGGGATGTTATTTATGTTGTTTGACATGGAAGCTGTTTCCATATCCCAATTTACCTGTTTCATATACTGAAAGATTGGTAAATCATCGTCTGATGAAGAATTATCTGCTTCTGTAGGGTGAATCTCAATCCTAGATAAAGCATCGGCGTTAGTATTAGCCTTGCCCCTTTTAAAGCATATCTCATAATCATACTCTTCTAGTTTGAGTCTCCAACGTGTAAGTCTAGGATTACATCCCTCTTTGAGAGACATAAGCCACTGAAGAGGTTTATGATCGGTCACTATTTTGAATTTTCTGCCATATAGATATGGTCGAAAATGGCTAGTTCCATAGATTATCCCTAATAGTTCTTTTTCGATAGTACTGTAATTTCTTTCACTATAGTTCAACGTGCGTGAAGCATATGCAATTGGCCGGTCGTTACCAATGGGTCCCTGCGATAAAACAGCTGCAACTGATACGTTACTTGCATCAGTAGTAAGAATAAATGGTATTTCGAAGTTGGGAAATTGTAATATAGGGGCATTACAAAGAAGAGATCTGCAGTAGTCAAATGCTCTTAGGAAAGCATCATCGTGTATGATTTTTGCTTTCGCTTTGAAACATTGCGTAAACGGTTTAGTTATTTTTGGGAAATCTTTTATGAATTTGCGATAATAACCTAACAATCCAATAAATCCTCTGATTTCTTTGACTGTTCTAGGAATCGGATATTCCATGATTGCCTTTATCTTATCGGGATTAGGTTTGACACCTTCGGGAGTGACAATATGCCCTAAAAATGCAACCTCTTTCCTTAAAAATTTCTGTTTTATCGAGCTGGATTTTAAAATTTGTTTAACGAAGACGTTGAAATACTCTTTTGAGATTTACCATATGCTCTTGTAATGACGTCCAATAGACAATGATATCGTCCATATATACAAGACAAATATCATTTTGTAAACCTCTTAACACGTCGTCCATCACTCTCTGCAGGGTGCTTGGAGCGTTTTTCAACCCAAAGGGCATTCTCAGATATTCGTAATGCCCATTGTCGACAGAAAAGGCGGTTTTCTGGATATCCTCAGGAGCCATTTCTATCTGGTGGAACCCACTAGCTAAGTCGAGGGTTGAAAAATAGCGACATCTTCCTAGTTTGTCGAGAATCTCAGAAATGTTTGGAAGAGGGTATCTGTCGTCGATGGTCTTTTCGTTAACTTTACGAAAATCGACCACGATTCGAAATTTCCTCTTACCGCTGGCATCTGCTTTCTTTGGTAGTACCCAAATCGGAGATGACCAAGGGAATTACTTGGGCGAATGATGTTCTGTTTCAGCATGAAATCAATTTGTCTTCGAACTTCGTCCTTGTAGATATAAGGATATTTATAGGATTTCGTATATACTGGTATTTCATCTCTAGTTCTTATATTATGTTTGATTTGATTAGTGAAAGTTGAATTTCGTCCTTCAATATGAAAAATATCTGAATATTTCTCACACAATTTTTCTATATGAAATTTTTCTTCGTCATTCAAATGGTCGGTACGTATATGAGAACATATGTCGTTTTTTAAATCAGATTCTTCGGGGGTTATATACATATTGAAAGGTTCATAGTGGTCGAGCGGAAAAGAATTTGGTAATAAAGGGTCATAAAGTTGAATTTGACAAGAAGAATCATTGGGGTTTTGAATTTCTACCCAGGCATATCCATTTTAACAGGTCGTAAGAGTTTCTTGAAGAATGCAATTATTTATTTTTCGATGTTATATAAGTACATCGCCATCATTTGAATTGACAGGAATTTTCATTTTTGTTGAGGTAAAAGGATCGATTTCAGCAAAGAATAATACTTTTCTTGTGCTTTCGTAATACTTAATAGGAACTTGTGCCGTAGCTGTTGACAAAATTGAATTTTTAATATCTATTTGAGCTTTCAATTGTTAGAGTGTATCTAGGCCTATTAATCCATCGAAATATTGATGAAATTTGAACAGATGAAATTTGAGATTCGAACAGGTGCTGAATTCCTTAAATGCTGGAATCTCGACACAAAAATCTCGTTTTGATTGTTGGAAAACAGACTTAACTACGAATGGTTCTTTGAAAATATTCATCACAATAATATGAAGAATTGGGCATGCATTGATCTTCATCATAATCCACATAATTCAATTCTTCGGAAATGAAATTTATAGGGTGATTGGTATTATTTCTGAAATAGTTATTGGGTTTATAGTTTTGATAATTTCTCGGTACATTCAATGATTGAGTAACAACACTCATGGGGATCGGTCTAGAACTATTCCTAGTATGAACAATGCTCATAGGGGTTGGTTTCGAAGAAGACTGTGCGTTAGACGGATTTTGCCAAACGTTTTGAACCTTCCCGAAAACTTGGCTGTTCGTAGGAAACCTTGGACGTGGTTGGTTTGAACGTTGTTGTAATTGAATTGGGGTACTTGGAAAATGATTTTGTGAAAATCTTGAAGCTGGTAAATTAGAAATATTTGTCTGATAAGAATTTTTGTGAAAAGAAGTATTTGGGAAATTTTGTGAGGGCAAGATTTTCACTGAATTAGTGGCAGAATGTTACTCAACCTAAGATAATGAGTTCAAGAGAATTGAGAGATGAGCTATTCAAAGTAAAATTATCATCCAATCTAGTAAGATAATTATGATCATTTCAAATCTTTAACTAAATGGAATTTTTAATGAAGAAATTAAATTAGGTTTTGATTATCATAAATGACTGAAATTTTACATATGGAGTAATACTTGTGCATTAAGTTTTATATGTAAAATTTCAATCATTTATGATAATCAAAACCTAATCTCTTCGTTAGAAATTCCACTAAATAGTGATTTGAAATACGTGCTGTACAAATTGATTCCACTTCCATCTCCTGTAAATATCCATCTCCTGTAAAAATCTGAACAACAACTTATTCTTCAATCAATCCTAACTATCCATTCCTGCTGATGAGCATAATAAAGACTAAATATAGTCGCCTAAGTGATTCATCTCCATGCAGGTTGATCGAAGATAGAAATTGAGTTTGCGAATAAAATCCCTGTATCGCCATGGGCCTTCTCCTTTGTTGCTGCTACTGAAAATTTTGAACAGACTGTACCTAGATTTCATTTTTCGGCAAATTTCTACCAACAACTTACAATGTGGTTTCAATATATTCTTGCCCAAACGTTCAATTTCTAGTCATTTGTGTATATGAGAACTAATAAGTATTCTGGTTATCCAAATGTCGATAATTCTGCTCATTCACTTCACGATTGAAAAAATAGCAGATATAATACAGAATATGCGGATTACTTTTAATATTCTCACTTCAAATTTCATAAATTTGCGATCAGGACGTATCCGTTTATTTCATGGACTAGTTTCACTTTATGAGGTTGTGAGATTTTTCACGATCCTGTAGACTGTTGAAACTGACACACTAGACAGACATGATAATTTTTAGATGGACGTACTGTTTTATATTTCCAAGTGACCCAGAGCTGCCACTTCTGCTGCTTCGTTCCATATAGGCCGATGTTTAACTCCATGTTTTCCGTTAGCCACCAAAACCGTAGTAAAAAATTTATTCATCAAGTATTAAGCTACCTGTTTTTCTGGATGGTTTACGCAAAAAACTTCTTTCCGTTTCTTTAACACAATTATTATTTCGATAATAAATTGAAGCAATTTTTACCCACCCGTTTGTTGAGTAAACCATTTTCATCGTTTGTCTAAAAAACGACAACTGTAAAGCTGGGGTTGAAATGCCCGATTTAAATTCGTGTTTGTTTCTGAATTGAAATAAATCAAAAACTGATGGGGTATTCCTCAAGACGCTATTCAGAGATAATGCTCTTTTCTATATATATATTTATTCTAGAAGGTGATTCACTTTCTTTCCGTAAAGTCATTCAGCATGACACCAATTATAGAAGTTATTCCCAAAATGCCATGTATCTATTACCTACCTGTTGTTTTAACTGATTTAGATAAATTTGAAATATATGAATTTTTATGGTACGAAGGAGGTCAAATAATTTCGAAATAGCTAATCCTACTGTTTTCGAAGTAGATATCTATTATTGTTTCTGAATTTCAATGAAACAAGAAATTCAAACCAAGAATAAATATAATATTCAAGAGAAGAGAAAACATGCCTTTCAATTATTCAAATTCAAATGTAAATAATATATATATATATATATATATATATATATATATATATATATATATATATATATATATATATATATATATATATATATATATATATATATATTACCTCTCAAAATAACCTCGGAAAAAACAGGGATAATTGAAAATGATGGAATTTTATGCTTCATACGTATAAATTTATGCTCCTTTCAAATATGTGTAACTTTGAGGGTAATGTCATGCTTCTGCTTCACTAGTTTTTTTTTGTGCGCACGCATAGTTTGAGGAATCGCAAGCATGAAACCATTTGGTCGCACGCTTTCGATGGACCCCTTCTAAAAAAAACCAAACTACCACTGGATCTTCTAAGAATTAGATCACATTTTTCCAAAGGTAATTATTTGAAAGAACTCAACAGAAGAATTACTCTGTCTCTTTCGTACAGCACCGTTTAGGATGTAGCTTGGGATATTTCATTCCTGTTCTTCTGAACTCTAGTATTTGAAATCTGCACCCTGAGCAATAACATATTTTCTTCTATTATATATGCACTGAAAAGAAACAATCTTTTGTTGTAGATTTTTGAAAGGTCTTTACAATAACTTTTCTATACAGCTACAAAGATAGGGGATTTTAGGAAACACTATGCAATTATTTTTGGAGTATTTGCTGTTGCTAAGTAGGATTGTATCCTAAATTGGGGTTACACTGTTTTATTCATTTATTTTGCACTAATAAGACTGAGTTGAATCAGTTCCGCTCATAATAATTTTCTAGGTAGTTGCAGCCCCCTTAAGTTTATATTCCAAAACTGGCTGTTCTGTCTACGAAAGTCTGAACCATGTATTAAGCAAGGTCTGCACAATAACGCATGTTCTAAGTGGATTCCTCAATCTAATGAAAAAAAAAGGATTGGATTGAAGGAACTCGAATTCAAATTCGATAAATTTGATATTTTATGTACATTTTGGAGTGCAAATTGGTTCATATTTTCACTAATGATCTATTTCATGAAAATTTATTTCGAAACAAGCACTGTGAAATTTTATTAGTTTTGAAAGTTCGATTGGAAAATTGTGTTTTGACACCACAGAATGAGCCAAATATTTTGAAAAATATGAAAATTAGATATACGTAATATTCGAGAAATTTGCGTTTTTGACCTAAAAAATACAATCGGGTATGACGATTGAATAATTGTAATGTGGATATGCTATTTTGTCACCAGATACCTTGTCACGTCTAGATTTCTTTTATTCCTAATCCTCAAAGTGTACGAGCGTGCAAAATAATCTGCTACAGCAGCGGCATTATCATATATTCTCGCAAAATTTGCGAATCATTCACAAGAAATAAGAACACACGTACGCTTATTAAGTATAAGAAGAATTTTCGTGTTGAAAACTAGGACAGTACTTTCATACTTTCATTTTTTGGAGAGATTCCGCCTATTTTTAGGAATTTTTCATTGCTTTTGTGCAATAAATAGAAAAAGTATCATTAAATTTCTTTTCACTAAAACCCACAGTATTTTCAAGAAACTAGTTTTCCAAATTATACTGGTCTGACATTTATTTGGATTGAGGTTTAAATTCACCTTCCTTCAACCGCTGTAAAACTTTCGTCAAATTTTGATTATGAGTTTGTAAACTATTACCGAAAACTATGAGATCGTCCAGATAGATGAAACAGATACTAAAATTCAACCCTGACATTGCAATTGTCATCATTTTCGAAAATGCACTTGAGGAAATACAAAGCCCCATTGGAAGTCGAGTCATTTGATACATTCCTCTGTCAGTTGTGAAAGCGGTATAAGGTCTCGAGGATTTTTCTAATTCAATTGGATGATATCCTTGATACAGATCAAGATGCGTGAAATAATTCGCACCCGAAAGGAAATCTCAAACTGCCTCAATATTAGAAAACGGAAATCTGATATTTTGAATACGTTTTATTAAGCTTCTTATTTCCGTCACAAAGTTGTAGAGAGGGAAACTTTCGATATATCGTAAAATTTGCTTTTCCTTCCAGTTACATGACGCTCCAAAGCGTAAAAATTAGAATTTTCTGTCATTTATTCAGTTCTACAGTTTTTTTGGAAAATAATCGTTTCAGAGGAAAAACACAAAACTTTTTTCCCATTCTTCTCGATCGTGTTAAAAAAAATTTCAGAGCTGAAAATTTTCAATTCGTCCTTTTTTCTCGTTTCCTTTCATAACCGCCAAGAGGCGCGAAAATTATAGCATGATACAAAAATTTACTTTTTCTGCTTCGGCAAGATAATCGTTTTAAAAAATATTTCAGTTTTCCGAGGATATAGAATTTTATGATTATGACTTTTTTCACTGCAAATTTCAATAACCATCGCTAGAACTCTGGCAATAGTGACAATAACACCTTGTAATACGGTGTTTCTCATTGATTCTGAAAACTTGTCGCAAGTTTTCGGCGTATAAGAGTAAGTTTAACCCCTGTCTCACATACACATATATTCTTCCTGATCTTCTAACTATCTATTGACAGACATCTGTTAACTGCATGCGGAACTCGAATCATACCTCTATGTTTCCTTCTTTACCAACTTAGAATAGGATGATGACATCTGAGATTTATTAGCTAACTGAAGGTGACCGCAAAAAAGGCGCATTCTTACCAACAGTGAAAAGAGTGAAAAACAGAAATGCCCGAGTAGAGAAATGTCTAATTACTTTCTCATGGCCGTATACACCCATGTAGTGTCATGGAAAATAGTTATGAGATATTTCACAACTGCAACCTCCTGCTATCTATCTCAACCGAATCTGTGCTACAGCCTCTAACAGCCTAAATTTTATATAATATAATACTTAACGGACTACTCAGCCAGAGACAATAAAATGCCTGCCTTAAATCCATGAGCAAATCAGTGAAAAACAAAATTAGCGAACTGAATTACTATTCACCATGACTGTACATCCGGACTCAATTGAAACACACTGTCTCTTGGTGATGCACAAGCCGATTTACATTGAGATTCATCTGAATGATTCGTATCACTGAGAGTTCGGGTTGATAAAAAATTAAAATATCAACATGAGTTCGGGTAAATTAAAACATCAACTAACACGCCAAAAAAACGTGCAACGCAACCTTTCGAAATAACTCAGGAAATTCATTTTCCGAGTTGTTTTCATTACTATTTCTTTCTGTTTAGCGACGAATTTAGAATTCCATTATGAAGGAAAATCATACAGATAAATTAAAATCTTTCCCTCAACAATTTTCACTGTTCTGCTCCACCTCTTAAACGCTAGTGCTTCCACCATATTTCTCAAAAAAATGTATACAATGTTTATAACGAACTTCTTATACTCTTGGAAACCGCGGTCAGATAAAATATTACGAGCCTTTAAACTCATAATGCGGGTCTTGATAAATTTAGTAATAAGCTCTATCAGTACTTAATACTCTCTCAAAAATGTCGACAGAACAATAATTGTTAGTGTATGAGGTTTGATCTGTTTTTACATTTCGAATTGTGTTCTAAACTGAACTATTCATTTTACGGATAAAAATATAGTGAAAATCCTAGTTGAATAGACATTAACACTCCGTTATACGATGCCACTTATTGCAGTCATTAAAATTAATCAGTGAGCTCTCAGGATAATTTGATTCATTTCATGTTTTACACATCATATCTCTGGAGAAAGAGAGAAGACAAGGAAGGTAAGCAACCGAAAAAACTAAACTTTAACTATGAAATGGAAAAGATATTCGCGCGACATTAGAGACAGAACATAAATGCTTTCGAAATCGAAATACAATTTTTCACACAGGTACACCTTCCAATTGATTTCCTCTTTCTTTCTCCCTACTACTCATCATAAGTGCACAGTACCCCTTTCATAAAGACGCGGACTTCCTACCGCCGGCCGGATTGCCTATCGCCGGCCGGAGTGCCTATAGTCGTGGAGGACTACGTAAGCACCCTTTGAAGTGAAAATCAGAGTGCGTAAGACCCTTAAAATAAACACACACACATATACAGTGTGTTCCAACGAAAATTTGACCCCCCCTATAACTCCGAAATGAGTAACATTAGCGAAAAACACCAAGACACGTCGATTTTTGTTTCGAGGGGGAGCATTTTTCGAAATAATTCGAAACATGTCAGATCAACCCCCTACCCCCAGCAACCCTAATTTCGAAATTCATCATAGGGAATAAGGGTCGAGTGGCACCTTACTGTAAAGGTCTGTCAATTCCCCACCTTGATTTGTCATTTTTAGAATTTTAAATTAACATACAGGGTGTCCCAACCGAGGGTAAAGTTGAATTCCTGCAAATCCCAAATACTAAATGAAATCGATTTATTTTGGCATAATGCAAGCGCAGGTTTATGCTTGGTCTAGAAAAACGACCTACACTTGTGAATTTGGAGTTGGTGCAATCAACCCCCTATTTCCAGCATCCCCAACTCAAAAATCATTCGATCGAAAATAGGTCAAGTGGCACCTCGTTGGAAAGGTGATTCAATTTTCTCTTCGAATTTGGTATTTTCGAAATTCAGAATCAGCATACAGGGTGTCCCGGAGCAGGAACACTGAAAACCCAAATAACTTTTTGAAACTGGTTCATTTCGGTATAATACGAGAACATGTTTATGTTTGATTCGAGAATAAGACTCTCTTGCGTGAATATGGAATTTTTGCAATCAATCTCTTCCATTCAGCATCCCCAACTCAAAAAATCATACAAGTGATTACAGGTTGAGTGGCAAAGTTCCAGAAAGATTTTTCTATTTTCTGAATCACTGAGGCATTGGTTTCAGTTTGGCAATCGAGGTTTTCTGGCGTGAGTATCAGGATGAGGGATGATGGAGAAACTGATTGGATGCTCATCTAAACAGGAAAACGAGATTTATTGAACTTGTATTCAATTGAAAACAAAAACTAACTTGATTATTACAACAATTGTTCAAAATGACCTCCGCCCACCTCCATACAGTTATACAGACGATTTTCGAACTCTCTTCTCACATTAGCGAAAACTTCAGGAGTCAAAAGTCGGCATTCTGTGATAATCCTCATCCGCAGCTCCTCCAGGTTTTCTGGTCTTGTGGCATAAACTTTAGATTTTAGATGGCCCCACAAAAAAAAATCTAGGGATTTAAATCTGGTGACCTGGCTGGCCACTCAACAGGTCCTCTTCTACCAATCCACCTTCCTGGGAAATTTTCGTCTAAATATTGGCGCACCCGAGCATCATAATGCGGAGGAGCACCGTCTTGTTGAAAACGCATTTCGTCCTCAGAAAGAGTTGGATCGTTCTGTAAAATTTCTGTCAATCTAGGATGTATGTGTTCCTCTAACAACTGTAGGTAGCCATTTCCACGATTCTATGGACAGTTGTAGCTGATACACCAGTCAGACGAGATAGTTTTTCTGATCGAAGTAGTATTCTCCATTTGTAGATGACCCACTACTGCCACTTCCGTTGCCTCATTTCTGACAGGACATGCCACTTCATGTTTTTGTTTGCCACCGAACCCGTAGCTAGTAATTTGTCAACCAAATATTTAACGTACTGGTGACTGACTCCTTTCTCTTTCAGGATGGTTCCTATCGAATATCCTTGCCGTTTCTTTGGCACAACTGTTATTTCGAAAATACGTCGATACAATTTCGACCCTTTCCTCAGTGGAATAAACCATTTTCAGATTAATTTCAACTGACGAACAACAACAATAATGAGGAACTGATCTGAATAATAATAATATTTCATTGCAAAATGAGAAATAACAGATGACTGCACGCCAGATGGAAATGAAAAAATGTGAACATTTTCAATGCAGAAATCAGCTTTATTTCTTCGTAATTGATGCTCAACACATCGTACCCCAATACTTTTAACAGTTTCGAATTAATTTTAGTTGATAATTTCAAATGACGATATTGAATTTTTCGAAAGCGACATCCTGTATGGAGAGCCGAACTGAATGAAATGCTTTAATCATTCTGGAATTCAAAAACCTTTCTGAAGATATGCCACTTGAATTATTTGTATGATTTTCAAGTTGGGGATGCCGAATGGAAGGGGTTGATTGCAAAAATTCTATAACCACACAAGAAAGTCCTATTCTCGGATCAAACATGTTCTCGTATACCGAAATGAACCAGTTTCAAAAGTTATTTGGATTTTCAATGTTCCTGCTTCGGGACACCCTGTATGATGATTCTGAATTTCGAAAATACCAAATTCGAAGAGAAAATTGCAGTACCTTTCCAACGAGGTACCACTTGACCTATTATCGATCGAATGATTTTTGAGTTGGGGATGCTGGAAATAGGGGTTGATTGCACCAACTCCAAATTCACAAGTGTAGGTCGTTTTTCTAGACCGAGCATAAACCTGCGCTTGCATTATGCCAAAATAAATCTATTTCATTTAGTATTTGGGATTTCCAGAATTCAACTTCACCCTTGGTTGGGACACCCTGTATGTTAATTTAAAATTCTAAAATGACAAATCAAGGTGGAGAATTGACAGACCTTTTCAGTAAGGTGCCACTCGACCCTTATTCCCTATGATGAATTTCAAAGTTAGGGTTGCTGGGGTAGGGGTTGATCTGAGAAGTTTCGAATTATTTCGAAAATGCTCCCCTCGAAACAAAAATCGATGTGTCTTGGTGTTTTTCGCTAATGTTACTCATTTCGGAGTTAGAGGGGGGGTCAAATTTTCGTTGGAACACACTGTATATATATACTGGAAGAGTGTATATTAGTGCCAGACATCTTATAGAACGTTGAATACCCCCCTGCAAAAATATGGTGAGGGCTCAATAAAGATATTCATTGAAATATACAAAATAGTTCGTTAAAATAGTACAGATGGTGCGACCGAATGTCCTTGTATCTTGTTGAGCCTTTGAAGTGGCAACACTGCAAGTATTTTAAGTCCATCCATTTTGCTTACATGTTAAAAGTTTAATGCAAATATCGATATGCGATACTATAATAACGGCTTTGTGTCAAGAAACAGCAAAAACATTTAAATCTCGTCATACTATTATTCGCTTTTACGAATTGAGTGGCTTAATCATTAGTTACCACGTGGAAGACTACTTTAAGCTAGTAACATGGTTAGATTTCAGGTCAAAACACCATTTACAAAATTTATGTTTGGTGTACCCTTTACGTGTTAAGATTGCCTTACCAGCATTTCATGTGAAATTCATTAAATTAATGAAATTGGTACATAAATAACTCAAAACATTTATGATTTCACTATTGTGGCACTCTGAGCTATCCACTATTGTGTTGAAATATCAAATTCATAGCACATTTTCTATTTCCAAGATTGAACGAAACTTACATGAAGATGAAATAGGGAAAAATTCAACTGTTCTTGAACAATTCATGGGCCTTTAGAAATCGAGATTTCAATTCGACAGTCCCTAATAACATAACTTACAGTACTTGAAGCAAATCTATTTCAAATGAGGCATGAAAGAAAATTTGAATCATAAATATTGTATATTATTTGTTAAACCTTGTCTAACCTGTTAAAATTCAGTAGTTTCTACCTGATAATAATACTAACTTGTTGCAATCTCGAAATTCTGTTAACTGATGTACAAGAATAGAGAAATCACCAATCAGTGAATACTAACAAAATTTCTCATAGAACTACAATAATGCGCCTTGTCGAATACAAGTACTGGTTTTTAGATTACTTCCGTTTACTAGCTTTCGCGAAAATTTTGGAAATTGGTTTTAACCTTTGTTAGAATCAAAAATAACTTTTACAACTACCAAAAAATCATATAAAATACAATGGTTCACGAAGGTGCCTATTCTGTCATAAACTTAAAATTGGCATCTCACGAAGATTCATCAATCATTCGAAGTAAATGGAAGAAAACTCAGTATCTTTGATTTGTTACTAGATTATTTCTCTCTTTTTCCTCTTAACGCACGATTAAAATTGCACTCTAAATATAGATTCAAATTTTTCGAATTCAGTTTGCAGTAGCTATAATAGATTGGTGCTAAATTTCACATCGATAGCAGAAACATAGCAAACTGTTTTGTAATAAATCATTGTTTCACATCCATATGAATGCATCAACGATATCATAGAATGACAAACAACAATCATAATATTTTCTTTTCCATTTGACGAGTATTTTTGGTAGAATAGTAGTAAGTCAACTCAAAAGTCAAATTGAATTTGGTACTCTGAAAGCTTGGTGTTTTCGGCCTGAAATTTTGCATTAATAAATGAAAGTCTACGAGGACTTGGACTGCTGAGCAATGGAAATAGCCCAAACAATCTTCGCATGTTACATATTCATCTTTTGAGTTTATCGCATCGTTTGAAGCGGTTTCGTCATAGGTATTAACTCTGGGCCTTCTAATGGGATGAATGAGTTGTGTATTGATACTTGACGAGAAGTTTCCTTGACGACGGATTCTATTCAAGAGTTTCTTTCGTTTTGGATCCTTGATACTGGTAGCAAATAACTCTCGAAGCACAACTTCGTCATCGTGATTTAGTTTTTAATCTCGAGGAAAATGAGTAACTTCCTTCAGGCAATATGGGCACACATTTTTTTCTGTCCAAGGTCTACAGTTAGAATATTGCTCTATTTGTATAGCTGCTTCGTTTAGAAATTGCCCAAATGAAGGAAGTATCATAGGGACATGTGTGACTCATTTGGGACACCTTAAATAGAGGGGAATATATCAAAAAAATGAAATACCATTTGAAGAAGAAGAAGCAACGATTTCTTAACTCTCAGAAATCGTAGAACTAGTTCTCAAGTCAACATACTCGCTGCCAGAGGAGCAAAATGGTTCTTCTATCATCATTTTGAATGATTGATGTTGCATTCTGCAGTCTTCCTCTCTGATTCACGGAAATTTATTCAGCCACTTCTGTGAACTTCGTCAATTGTGGCAACTATTTCTGATTTGAATGGGGCCTCGGAAATTATGATATCTTGTATAATATGAATATTATTCTTCCTTTCAACTAAAGTGTTCTATAAAATTTGTAGTTTCAATCAATCCAACTACTATCAATCAATACATTAGAAAACTCATAGTTCAAATTTTTCTTCAAAATGATACGGATATATGTCTATCGAGGAAATTGAATTGCGTAGTCATGCACTAAGGAATAGTAATTTGTTGTCGACATTTAATTTTTGAAACACAAATTGAAGATGAATTAAAAGGATGATCCAAAGATTATTATAAAATTTGCCTTATATTCGCGGACATTATATTCAAGGTTGTATCTATGAAGCGATACCTCATATAATTTCAGTTAACAATGGAAAATTAGGAAAATGTTTCGTTGTTAGTTGTCCGCATTTACAGTTAATTTTGCAGTTCGAATCATTATATAAGGAGGTTCATTTGAATTTTAATGAAATCTCCTATGTATTAATGGATTTTCAGATTTTAAATAAAAGTGTGAACATTCCTTCCGTAGCATTTTATGAAGTATTGAAAATGACAAAACTTTGAAATTATAGAAAATTGATGCGTATATTTGGAAAAAAATAGGACTTACATGGTTTCATTATTTCAAATGCGATTATTTCGAAAATAGTTGAAATGTCAGATAGGGTATGTTAAACAGAGAGTGAGTAAAAGGTGGTATGAAATCCAAAGATCCATCAATATATAAGGGGTTCTATTAAATGAAATATAAAAAAAGAGCTTGTACTGAATTTCTGACCTACCCGGTGCAATATCCTGGACTGGTCCAATATAATATAAATGTACAACCCTAACTCTTATTTGAAACATTTCTAAATTTTCTTTTTATTCAAGAAATAATAAGGAGGTATCGCTTCATCCTGTCTGGTTATAATATCCTTCATGTAGGCTATGTGAAGAATATATAGAATATAATTGACTTTTTTGAACAATTCATGAGGTTAAGGTAGAAAACAAATTACAATTCATTTCATTATTACAGGGCGAAGTTCAGAGAGTTGCCATGGGCACACTCTGCTCTTCCACTCAAACCCTGAATCAATGGAACATGATATGCGCGAGTGCTCAGCTGTGAACAGAGACAATATGGAGAATCTTGGATCCAACAAACTCAAGCTGACTGAGCTTATTAAGCTCTCGCCCACAAAGCTCAAATTCTTCACAAGAAGGATGGAGGTTGTGGGTGAAATTTAGAACAGAATGTGCCACGAAAGATCATTAGGACGCAGTGGCTCGGCTGCTAGGCAGTCCTCACTTATAAGCTATTACTATCTATCTATGGTTATGATATACCGGGTGGGGCAAATAAAACGGAGAACACTCAATAAGTGCTAAACTATTCGTTTCTGCGCGAAAAGCAGAAACTGGAGGGGGACATCGTCAACCCCCTAAGCAGGGTTACACAAAACTCAATTTTTTGAATAAGGAAGATGGGACGAGTGATACCTTATTAGAAAGCTCTTTTAATTTTCAACACAAATGTGTAATAATATTTTAGTTTTGACATATTTGGAAGAAGATACAGGGTGGTTCGTCAAAAGACGAGTTATTCTCAGTGATTGCAAGATCTTTCAATGTCGAATGACCATTCACCGAAATACTGTTGTATTTTGTGGAAAAATATCGGTAAGCAGTACTGCTTTCACTACACAACTCCTCAAATCTTCGAACCATTCTTTTATTTCTTTCAGGTTTCAGGATCACAGTGTAAGAGTTCGATCCAAAACTATTCCTTTGTTTAGTATTCTTCTTATCATAATTATTTCGATGCTTTCATGATTCAAGTTTTTAATTCTATAATAATGCAATATGCTCCAAATCTCAAACTTTGAATTTGTTTTCCTGTTTCCTTGGAATTTTTTCTATGAAGGTCAAAAAGAGAAATGGATAACCTGTCACGGAAGAAATAGCACTAGTTGATTTTTACTTATCTTTTTTTTTGGGGGGATGGATTGCCTTAAAAATATCTTCCTCAAAATCGTATGCTTCAATTGCAAGAGCTCAAAGCTTCTCTCCTCGTATTGTCCCTTTGTTGGTTTCGTACTTTGGCGGATCCAATGAATTTTTATCATTGTTTATTACCATATTTGAAATTCGCATCGATCTACAATTCATAATGAGATTATACAATTAATTAGAAAACATTATGAGGTCCAGTTGATTCAATCCAGTTTTTAATTTTACATATTCTGAATGAACTTATGTGATGAGTTAATTAATTGGTAATAAATATAGAATTCATCATCCAAATTAGAATATCAGGAAATGAGGAAGCAGACAGATCCGCGAGGAAAGAAAAAGAAGAAGGAGAGACCAACGATATCGAAAGACCATATCTAGATCTTCAACCGGTTATCCGAAAATGCATCATAAACGCATGGCTAATAAAATACTCACGATGTGAAAATAAACTAGCCGAAATACACAACCTGATCGGAACGAAACTAGATATACCAAAAAACAGAAACGATCAAGTTGTTATTGCGCGTCTAAGAATCGGTCATACCTTATAAACACACAAACATATATTCAAAACAAAAGAACCACCAATTTGCCTAACATGTGCCACCAGAATTACCATCAAACACATTCTCTTAGAATATCCCATCTACTCGAACCAAAGTGGAGTGAATGATTTTCATCGTTGACATACAATTAATTTGCTTGAGCTTTTGAAATCTTCAATATAAATATTTCAGAGTACAAACTGAATTTTGGTTCATTTTTCAATCGCAATCTGAAAGAAAACTAAACTTAAAAAAATAATTATGATATTTAATATAATGAAAATAATAGATTGAGGGTGAAACTATGAGGAGCATTGGATATCAATGCAAGTTGAAGTACCGGGAATTGCTTAATGGTGCATTACATCTGTTTTCGTCCACATTTTTGAATCCTGTTATTTCTTAAAGCAAAGCTGTCTGAATTCTCCTTCTATAGAATTAGGTACCTGTTTTTACCATTGTATTGTAGTGTGCGTTCCGACGAAAATTGTCCATCCATTCTATCACTAGATGAAATGGTTTTGGCGGAAAAAGTGAGAGCACGTCAATATTTTGTTCGAAGGTGATCAATTTCTGATTTGGTTCTAGAATATAGAATCAGCCCCTACTATCAGTACCTGCTAAGTCAACTTTCATCAATCTGAAAGCGTGTCAAGTGACTAGTTTACACAACGTTTCTCTAGCACAATTATTATTCAAGAATAAATTGAAACAATTTCAACCCGCCCGTCAGTGGAGTATACCGTTTTCATCGTTTGCCTGAAAACCGATAACTGTGAATACTTGATGAATAAATTTTCGACTACGGTTTTGGTGGCTAACGAAAAACATAAAGTTCAACATCGACCAATGTATAACGAAGCAGCTGAAGTGGCAGTTCAGTGAAATAAAAACAGTAGATCAATTAGAAAATTATTATGTCTGTCTAGTGTGTCAGTGTCAATAATCTACAGGATCGTGAAAAAATGTCATCCTCATAAAGTGAAACTTGTCTATAAAATAGACGTAGACGATCCCGGTCGCAAATTTATGAAATTTGAAGTGAAAATACTAACAGTAATCTACATTTTCTGTATAATGTCTGCTTTTCTCTCAATAGTGAAGTGAATGAGCAGAATTATCGACCTTTGGATAACCGGAATACTCATTAGTTCACACAAACATTATAATTTTCAGTAAAATATGGACTGTATCTGGATTGTTCTTACCATTGAGGCAATTTTGTGGATTCCATCTCTTTCAACTTGACTTTTTTCAGAAAGATCATTCGAAAAAAATTAGTAGATGCAAGTACTAGACTCATGCTTATAAATTCATTACGAATTTGTTAAAATTATCCCGATTTAATGAATAATCGCGGTTATCTTCTCTGTATTAACGAAATGAGCAGTATTAATGTTCAATCGTAAAGTTCTATATTTCCAAAATTCATGATGTAATTCATAGACTGACAATCTCCTACGATTCCGATGATCTTTAGTCTAAGTCATGAGATGTCCAATTATATGATGTAGTTTCATATACAAACATTCATAAAAAGACGGCATATCTGCCCATAACACATTTAAATTACTTAGATATTCAATCATATAATAACATTTCTTATGCTATACTTAATTTGAGAAATATATTACTCTATCAGATATCTAATCTAATGATGTTGTCTCATAATCAAACATTCATAATCAGACGATATTTATCTTCATGACACATTTGAATCACTTCGATATTCCCACATATTATGACATTCTTTGAGCTATGCTTAATTTGAGAAAAATATTACAGTAAAATAAAATTGAAGTTTTTATCGAAAAGTCTATTTTTTTGACAAAATTCTCAAACGAAATATCGTTTTTAAAATGATTCATTATATAAACCAAAGAATCGGTATAAAATTACACTTATCGAATAAAGAAGAAAATTTGCCCTCAAAATAAAGGAGAATACAATAAACTAATAATTGAAAATCATCCAACTGCCTTATCAAGTCATTGTGAAAACTTACAAAATAATTGAAGAGAACTATAAAGATGAAGAAATAAAAAAATATATTAGAACTTTTATTAAGAATACTAAACTGGCCACTCAGAGAATATAAACTCATTTCTTCTAATGATTCAGCCAAATCGACATCATCTAAATAATTTTAAGTCGATGATCCTGGCAAGTTACCCATTTTTTCTGTACAAACTACTAATTTGTAATCCTCAATGTGTGCATCTGCCCAAAAAAAAAACTACTACAGCAGAGGCATTATCATACGTTCCCGCATAAGAGGCGAACTATTCACAAGCTGCAAGTTCACACTTGAACTTGAATTCTAATACAATAAATTGATTCTAGGTACATTTTGAAGAGCAATGATGTACAATATTTTCAATTATGAACTTATTCCATGAAAACTTATTGAAAATAAGCTCTGTGAGGTTCTATGAGACTTGAGAGTTTGATTTGAAAATTGAAATACTTTGAAAACCATGGAAAAAAGATACAGGTAATATTAGAGAAATTCGCTTTTTCGGCCCGAAAATTTTGGAATTCACCCAGTATTTTTCCGAAGTTATTTCTAGAGGTATTGAATGAAGAACACTCAACATTTGAGTGAATTTAATTCAACTTTGAATAATTGTAAAGCATGTTTTCTCTTGTATGAACAGTAAAGAAACTACCCAAATGAACACACATCCGATTAGTCCGATATCTAATTCTAAGTATTCTATTTTTTCATGGTCTTGACTTTCTGTATGGTGCATCATGTCTGTTTTCATCAACATTATTGAATCATTTCAAGTTTTGCAGCAAACCTTTCTGAATTCTCCTCTTATGGAGTTATTCTCCAGTTTTTACCGTTGTAATGTAAAATATGTTTCAACTGAAACTGTCCATTCCCTCTATCTCTAGATGGACTGATTCTGGCGGAAAAAGTGATAGCACATCAATGTTTGATTCGTGGGGGATCGATTTCTGATTTGGTTCTGGGTGTGTAGAAATTAACCTCTATTATCAGTACCCCTAAGTCAACATTATTAATCTGAAAGTGGGTCAAGTGACATTTTCGGAAATGTCTTTTTCTCATTTATTCTAAAACAGTATTACTTTGATCATTTGATATCAAACAAATAGTGCAAACTTTATAAAACTTTATAATCCAATGAAAATTTGCATCCCCTATGAGTCAAGAAGAATACCGAAAAACCAATTTCGGATCATGATAATTCGATCTCCTACGTTCAGGAGCTCGTGAGTTTGTTATGGGAAAAGGATGCAATTCTCGAATAACGATTCTAGTCCACAGCATTTCCATGCTTTGAATTCTTTATAAAATTTTAAAATTGATAATTAGGAAAAAACAAAATTATTCTGCTTTTACTCTCAAGTAAGGTTTCTAGCGCTCAGCACTTCCATGTTTCTAATTCTCATGAAAATGTAAAATTTGGTATATCGGTAATCATCATTTTCTTGTAGGGAACACATAATTGTCTCCATCACAACCATCTAATAATGGTAAATTCGTTTTCCTTTTCCTCTTCTTTTCGCAATACTATAATTCACAGTTGTCGTTTTTTAGAAAAACGATAAAAATGGTTTACGCTACTGATGGCCGGGTTGAGATTGTTTCAATTTATTATCGAAACAAACATTGTGCTAGAGAAATGGCAATGATATTCAGTGCAGATTTTCCAGAAAAACAGGTGGCCTTATTCTGGATGAATGAATTTTTGACTACAGTTTTGTTGGCTAATGAAAACATGAAGTCGAACATCGGCCTATATGGAACGAAGCAGCTGAAGTGGCAGTTCTGGGTCACTTGGAAATAGGACACAGTACGTCCATCAGAAAATTATCATGTCTGTCTAGTGTGTCAGTTACAACAGTCTATAGGATCGTGCAAAATCACAAATTGCATCCTTATAAAGTGAAACTTGTCCATGAAATAAAGCAGCTGATCCCAATTATCAATCATCAAGAATCATTTCGTTGATATTCTGAAAACTCTAAAAATAAATGTACTCAAAATAATAGGCTGCAGAATTCAAGGTGTTTCATTTGCATCGGATATGAAAAAATAAATGGAACGCAAAGCCATCGAGAATTTAATGAAAGTTTATGCGCAGAACCTTATCATGAAGTGTTTCTATGCAACCGTACCCTCCGTCATTTTTGAAGTTTTTGAAAGAGTATTTATGAACTGCGAAGTGAAAGAAGGTAAAATTATATTTTTTAATACAATTTCGAAGAATCATATGATACTAACTAGTGCAATAAGCTGCAAATATGCCACTTACATTTAGTGCTAATGAGTATGTGGATATGTTGCTCCTTTATATGGAGTGTCGGAAAAATAATCGCGACGCTGCTCATCTGTATAATAAACGATTTTCAGCTCGTCGTCAACCATGGCATTCAACATTTCTAAAGTTGGAACGGAAAATGCTTAGTAAATCATTTCCGAATTTCACACATAGGCACCATCGAACTCCAGTAAATACTGACGAAAATGTTATAAATATTTCAGCGTATACTGGTGTAAATCCACATATTTCATTGCGTACTCTAGCAAGAGAACTGGGAACTAGTAAGAGTACTATTCAGAGAATACTCAAAAAGCATAAGTACCACGCATTTAAAATTCATTTAGTACAACGATTACGACCAATAGATTTGGAACGTCGAATGGATTTTATCGCTTTCATGCAAGGACATGTAGACTTGCTCAATCATATATGCTGGAGCGATGAGAATATATTCCATAATAATAGGGTAAATTATGAGCATAACACCCATTATTGGTTTACAGAAAATCCACAGTGTATAAAAGAGAGTCGATTTCAAACAGTATAATGGGTACAAATGTATGGAGCGCGTTATTCTATGGACATTTGATTGGTCCTCATTTTTATGAAGGTACATTAACAGGGCAACGATAGTTTGATTTTTTGATAAATACGTTACCAGATTTTTTAGAAGATGTTTCCTTGGCAGAAGTACGTGTAATGGTGTGGTAACAAGATGGGACTCCTCCCCCTAATGCACATATGTTATTGTGACAAATTATTCAAAAGACTCAATTGCCCGTAAATGGATTGATGATAGAGTTCCAGTTCAGTGGCCTGCACTTTCTCCAGATTTGACTTCCTTAGAATTTTTCTTGTGGGGGTACATAAGAGATCTTGTTCATCAAGTACGTTCAGCTGATGTGGAAAACCTGAAAAATCAGATCCGTTCGGCATGTCGCACGATCTCAACCGCTATGATTATAGCTTCCTGCACGAGAGAAAAATAACGTAGGTTTGAAGCTTGCGTGCAGGCTGAAGGGGGGCATTTCAAATATTTCTTATGAAAAAAGAAAAAATTTCACTACTTTAATTTATTATCGATTCGTTGTTGTTAAAATTTAATAATAATTAAAAACAATTTTCTCTTTTTGCTATAGGTATCCTACATTAATATACGCATGAATACCCAATAGAACATTTGAATTGAATGAATAAAAGGAATTCAATCCTGAAAAATGAAGATTGTTTTTGATGGTTCAAAGAATGAATCCGATCTGGAAGGCGAGAGTAAACTAACTTTAATATTCAACTCAAAATAGCCTCTTTATAAACATCACAAATGAGTAAGGAATAGAATATTTTGCTTCTACCACAGATTCTATGGTTTATTAAGTTTCAGCACCTACGTATACCTAACGAATGAAAACATGGAGCCTCAATCGATAATATCTCTGAATGACATGTATATTTGTCAAGTCGAGATTGCTCTCAATGAACGCAAAAATAATAATTTATATATAATAATAAAATAATATATATATATATATATATATATATATATATATATATATATATATATATATATATATATATATATATATATATATATATATATATATAGGCATAGTCAATCCAGGCTACAGATAAGTTTCGTAACTTCTTCTTATCTACCTCGTTATTATCTTGTCGATATATATATATATATATATATATATATATATATATATATATATATATATATATATATATATATATATATATATATATATATATACAAATATATATGCCGGTCATCGACAAGATAATAACGAAGTAGACTAAGAAGAAGTTACGAAACTAATGAGTAGTTATGTATAATTGTATCAGTATGTGTTGGTTTACGAAAGACCGAAAAACATGATTATTATTTTGTTTTGTGATTTTTAAGTCTAAAAATTTATGGAATCGTTCTGTTCAATTTCTATCGTGAATTTAATGTTCAAATGGATGGAATTAATGAAATTAACAAATAAGTCTAATTGACGAGTAGTTCCAATGAAACATACTAAGATGTCGTCAACATATCTATACCAATAAAGAAATTTGGAAATGAGTGGATGTGTATGAATTTTCTGTTCAATATTATTCATAAAAATCTCTGCTAAAAAGTGGACTCAAAGGATTTCCCATGATCAAACCATTTTCACTACTGTAATAGATGTTGTTGAAAGAAAAATAATTTTGTTCAATGCAAACGTCCAACAGATTCAATATTTCTGATTTGATTATGTGGTTAACATGATTCGAATTCAACATGTTTTCGATTAATATTCTGACATCACCTGGAGGAACACTTGGGTATAAATTCTCAACATCAAACGAAATAAGTTTTGCGTTAGGTGGTAGGTTAACGTTTTTATGTTATTTATCAATTCGAATGAATTTTTATAGAAAATTTTGATTTGAATGAACAATAATTTTAATAATATCTATAAGGTAGTGCGACAATTTCACGGCTGGGGCTGTAACGTAAGATACGACTGGTCTAACGGGGTTATTTACTTTATGCAATTTAATGAGTGAATACAGTTGAGGTGGTTGAGGTTTGGTAAAATTAATTTGTATTTATCTATTGCTTTAATTAAAGATTTTGCGTCATTTATTGCAATTTTAATATTTTTCTGGAATTTAATAGTTGGATCTTTGTTTAAAATTGTATAGTTTCGGACGAAATGAAATTTAGAGTTTTAAATAGGTAGTCATTTTTATTTAACGCAATAACAGTATTACCCTTATCTGCTTTTGTAAAAATAACTTCATTTAGTTGAGATTTTTGTTTGATGGCCTTTAAAATATTTTGTTCTTTACTCGGTTTAAAGTCAGCTAATGATTCATTTTTATAATGTCAGATGCTAAATATTTAAGGTGAGTGTTATTAGGAATATTTTTCAGAGAAATTTCAGTATCTATGCCAAGTTCCTCTAAATCAGATTTTATCTTGTTTGATTTAATATTGTGTTTGAAACCTTTCTCCAAGAGATTAGTTTCATCAGTTGTGAAATTAGTATCAGAAAGGTTAACGAATCTATCGAAAATTGATGGTCAGAAAATTTAGTTTTACGTGGAGTAGGTTTCGGTTTTCGTGACACGAGAAACTTTAATTTGCGGTATTGGATGGTATATTTATTATGTATTATTGATCTAATTTTGAATCTATTATTGTAATCTAATGAATCGAATTCAAGTGGATGAAGTCTGTACAATAACTCGGTATGAATTACCTTGAGATAAATGTTGTAGATGTCTCGCTTGTGGAACAAAATCTTGCATTCTGATTTGATCCATATCTTCTGTCCAGAGATAACTGCTCTTCGAGCCGCATAACTGTTGTTGTTGGTCTTGAGTTTGATGTACTTAGGACACACTTCACTCTTCAAACACGTGGTTAAAACCACAGGTTTTGGATGTTATGGCATTTTAAGTAACAACTTAAAATACCAAAGGCCAAAAAGCTTGTATTCGCTTTCTTCAACATTTGAATTGTGGAGGCCGTTACTTGATGTAGATCCATGATATAAATGAGATAAAACACAAGGTTTAACTTTGATCTACACTTTATTTGAAAAATTCGACGACGTTTCGCTGACACAGCAGCTTTATCAAGAATGAAAAAATAGAATGAAGAGTATGGTATTATAAACAAATCGTAGAACAAGTTGGATGAATAACAGGAAAATCCACACCGAGCCATTGTACAGTTAGTATGAAAGGTAATAAAACTAATTGAACAAGTTAAGTAGGGGTGAGTAATTCAAATCTACCTGTTCATTCAAAAGCTTGTCCGAATGTTTGTATCTATTTATTTCTAATGCTTCTAGGAGATCTAATTTTGAACTTTTTGATTTTATATGTAATATGTCAAAGTTTTTATTGAATGAATGGTTTTCTTTTATTAGGTGGTTTGAATAATTTGAATCAGATTTATTTTTGTCGAAGCTACGTTTATGTTCAGATGTTCTTATGCCAAAACTCCTATAGGTCCTACCGATATAAATTTTATCACAAGAACCGCAATTGAGTTTATAGATTCCTGATTTACTTGATTTTCAACACGAGATTTATTATTTTAATATGTTTACCTAAGTTATTAGAAGTTTTGAAAGCTATATTAAGATTTTGTTTGACGAGAAAGGATTTAATATTTGTACTTGCAGAACCGCAGAATGTTAAACTGTTGAATATTTTATAGTCTTTATGAATAGGATATACTTCATTGATTGCTTTTTGATAGAGTTTTTACGAATGATTAGGTCTATCATATCCGGATTATATGAATTATTAATGGCTATCTGTTTGATTATCTGTAGCCTGGATTGACTACAAGAATGCCTACGATTCAGTGAACACTCCTGGCTGATTGAGGGGCCGAACATCTATGGAGAAACCAAGCCTATCATCAATCTCTTGAAACATTTGATGACCACCTGGAGGACATCCTCAAGATTGCAACGGGAAGAGGCGACACAACTACTCCGGAAATAAGAATCAGGCGGGGCATATTTCAGGGAGATACCCTGAGCCATCTGTGGTTCTGTCTGGCTCTAAATCCCCTCAGTACGTCACTCAATAACACACCGAACTGTTGTATCGTGAATAAGGACACTAACACTCGTATCACCCACCAGCTATATATGGATGACCTTAAGCTCTATGCTGGAAACGCAGATCAAATCAAAAGACAGCTCGAAGCAGTGTAAACATTCAGTGAGTCAATCTGCATGGAGCTGGGTATCGAGAAATGCGCAGTTGTTAATATAAGACGAGGAAAGATTGAGAGAGAGCAAGAGGGTACTACTCTGATGGATAATACAACAATCCCAGCACTGTCCTCTGAGGAGTCCTACAAATATCAGGGCGTCTAACAAGCTTTGAATATAAAAACTGCTGAAATGAAGATGAGGTCTAAAGAAAAACTCTACTCTAGAATCAACCGGATCCCTAAGGCTCAACTCGAAGGCATTATTTCAAGCCATCAACTCCTGGGCTATGCTGAGCATAGCATATTCCATTGGGGTGATCAAATGGTCGATAACTGACTTAACAGCTATGGATATGAGAATTAGAGCGATGTTAACGGCACACGGGATTCACCATCCACACTCGTCTATGAACCGCTTATACCTACCAAGAACACAGGGAGGACGAGGCCTTGCATCAATAGAGATGAGTGATAAGAACAACGTGGACTAACTGTAAGACTACTGTACCAGCAAACACTCACCGTTATATCACATCATATGTGACGCGGACGAAAACCTATCGAACGAAAAACACTAAAAATATTACTGAAATTATTTGAACTTACAGTAATATAAGTGTCATATTAAGGTTTTACTTGTTTATGAAAAACAACTTAATAAAACAAAAGCCCCTTCTTTAGGTAAGACTAAAAAATGTGTTTGAATAATTATAATGAGCATATGCAATTTTGTTATCAGATACATTGCTAAGACCAGATTATTCTTTATGTGATCCTCAAAGTGTGCCACGATAAAAGTTGGTTTCAGTTGCCAATTACTATATCGGGTAGCGCACTTAATGCAAAAAGCAGGTTAAGGCCGAATGTTTCTAATTCTTATCCTGCTATCGAACGAGCTGGTTCTAATACTTCGAATATTGATGCTATTTAAATTTAATGCTCCACTCGATATAGTAACTAGCAGTTTAAACCAATTTTTATTTTGGCAACTCCGAAGGTGTGAACTCGACAGAACGAAAAATTGGTCAGCATTTAAGACATCGACTGCAGTTTCGTAATACATTACAAGAGATAATCATGAACATTCTATGCGGTCAGAATTTAGTGTGTGTAATATGCGCAATAGAAAAGACTCAGACCTGTGCATGAAATATTGATAACGAAGAGTATTCGAACAATACTTTCTCGAAAATACGATGTCTGAGAAGCGCCCTAGATATAGCGCAACTTTCTCAGTACCTGTGAAAGTAATGTCATAATTTTCAACATGAAAAATCTTCTAATACTTAATAGGCGTACGTGTGTATTTGTTGCTTGTGAATGATCCGACAATTATGCGTGAACGTTTGATAATGCCTCTGCTGTAGTTTATTTCACTGCACGCACGGCATATTCAGCCAAAATTGGAATTCAAGCTATTTTAACAGCCTCCATTATTACACTTACTAGATTTCAACTGAAATTCACAAGCTGATTTCTTCTCGAAGGCCGAATCCTGGTTTGCCTTTTCAAACATTTTTGTAGTACGCCACTGATCAGCGTTTGATCAATTTTCGCCCATTTCAATTCTGAAACGTTTCTGACAGTAGTAATTCTTTCGTGTCTCCAACCGTCTTCGAGTGGAAAATTATTGAATTGTATGTTAATCGCTAAGTAAAAAAGAAATAATACAAATACTCTTTAGGTTTGCCCGAAATTTGCCTTTATATACTATACTTAGTCATGTAATCAGTTCCAAGGCCAACAATATCCAACAATCATTTTCAAGCTTCTAATTTTATTTTGTTTTTCTAAAAGATTCCTACGTTTCGACACCAGAAATTCGTCTCCCTCTAGGAACCACAAATAAATTCACTTTGGGAAAGGAACAAACCGAAAATGGGACGAATAACATACAGATATTTCACATATAAGGTACTTACATTGATTGAAACTTTAGAATACAACTTCGACTTAAAATTATGAAAATCTTTCGCTCAACAAGAAAAGATAAGAAGCTACATGTATGTGAAAAACTTCAAGTTAAAATTATTGAAAATATTTCGTTCAAATGTGAATATAAAAACTACATGTGAGTAATAAAATTTTAAGTTAAAGACATTTAAAATCCTCGTTCACAAGTAACTTTCACAACAGGTTAAAAACAAAAGAGATTGATCGAGCAAAGAATTTCTGTTTTACAAAAAACCCATGTTACTTAAAATATTATCCGACATATAAATTTCAAAATACACTGTAACATGAAAAGAATTATATTCTATGTCAATACAAAGTTCATACGTAAGAAAAAGAATAAAAATCAATGCATGTAACGTGACCTTAAACAGTTTTGTTAAATAAGGTCGACACCTGTAAGGTGCGGACATTATCTAACCTATAGAATTACGATACGACGAGCAAAATATAAACAAAACAATCATGAAATTTAGGAGACCAGTCAACAATAACCCGAATATAATTACCTACAACTGGTTTTTGAAAATGTTCAAACCATCCGATTCCGTATGTGAACTGATACAATTCTCAGTTGTATGAATATAGAATGATACAAGGGCAAGACGAGTATCCCTACTCGGGCTCTAATGTGAATTTTTGCTCATATTATATGATACTACATCATCTAATCGGATATCGGATAGAAAAACCAATGCAGCAACGTGACCTCAAACACTTTTGTCAAATAAAGTCGTCACCTATAGGGTGTTGACACTATTTAACCTATAAAATTACGATACGTCGAGCTAAATATAAACACAAGTCATGAAATTAAGGAGACCAATCAACAATAACCCGAATATAGCTACCTACAACAGGTTGTTGAAAATATTCAAACCCTCCGATTCTGTATGTGAACTGATACAATTCTAAGTTGTATGATATACAATGATTCAAGGTCAAGACGAGTATCCCTACTTGGGCTCTAATGTGAATTTTTGCTTATATTATATGATACTACATCATATAATCGGATATCTGATAGAGACTATACTGGAAATCATCGGAATTGTATGAGTCTATGAATTACATCATGAATATTAGAAATGTAGAAGATGAACTTCAATACTGATCATTTCGTTAACACGGACAAAATAACCAAGAAATTTGTTCGAATCGGGAAATTTTTACTAATTCTCAATGAATTTATAAGCATTGGTCTAGTAATTTCATCAAGTACTCCACAATTTGGTGAATGCGCCAGGTTCAATCAAACTCATCACGATTAGAAGAAATTCAAATATTTTCTGAGTAATGAACGTTTCAAATATTAGTTCGAACATAAAATATGTTTTAGTGTACGGAGTCTACGTTGGAGGAAACTTCAATATTAAATAATGCAGTTTAGCTTCAGTTGCTAGTTACTATATCGAGTGGTACACTAAATACAAAATGCAGGTTATGAACGAAGGTTTGTAATTGTTTTTCAGCTATCAAACGAGCTGGTTCAAATATTACAAATTGAAATATACTCATGTTACGTAATAGTATGTCACCCTGTCTATTTTCGTAATAGTATGTCTCCCTGTCTATTTTTGTAATAGTATGTCACTATTTGAGGGGGTTAATCAAAGTACAGTTTTAAGAAACGGAGTTCATATAAACATAGGTCCGTGAAAACTCCGTTACGTAGCTACAGAGTGTTGAAATTTCCAGAAAAAACTGGTTTTTCCTTCGAAATTCTTGCAGTTTTTGAGACATTCAGCCCGAATTTGGAATGCAAGTTATTTTTCACAGACTCCATCATTACATGTCATTATACAAAGAAGGTAGAGAGATACTGGTACTTTTACTGCAAATAATCATTTTAAAGGGGCAACACAAACTATGAGAACTCAAGATATTAAGGAAGCAGTTTTGAATTGCATTGATTTGAATCCTCATGTTACTCACATGAGGATTCAAAAAGAAAAATTGAAGGTCAGTTGAATATTTCACATATTCTAGTTCGGAGGATTCTTCAAGACATTTTATTGTACTCATATCATATACAACGCGTCCAAACTCTACTTCCTCTTAATTTCCCTCAAGACTAAATTTCTCCCCAAGGTTCATAGATAAAATTAGAGAAAAAGCTCATTTTGATAGAGAAATAATGTACACAGCCCCCATCTCATTTGAGAATCTCATCATCAAGATCAATTCTCACTAAATGTCTGAGTCGAAATAATCGGAAGTTACTTGATTAGGCCATAATTTTTGCCTAGAAGACTGAACGGTCCCGTTTATAGGCAATTTTCTTGAAAAAGAATTACCTGAGGATATGCCACTTTCGTTGAGAAACATAATATGGTTCATGCATGACGGGGCACCAGCAGATTGCAGTGTAGAAGCTGAAGAATTCTTGTATAATACATTCTACAACCAATGGATATTGCGGAGTGGGCCAGAACCATGGATTCCTAGGTCTCCAGACTAGTTTACACTATTTCCGATGGGGATATCTCAAAAAGTTAATTTTAACTCTCCAGTAATTACTGTACAAGAAGTAAGAAATCGAATAGTAACCCATTGTGACACTATAAGAAATACCACAGGAATATTATAAAGAAAGCGTGATAATATTCGAACAAGGACAGAGGCCTGTATTCTCGCAGGTTGAGGACACTTCCAGCAATATATTTGGTTTTTAATTGTTTGTTATTTTAGTATGATTTTGAATAAGAAAAGGTAGAGTATCAGAAGAAGAGCTATTAAACTGAAAGCAAATTTCGGGCATACCCATCAAGTATTTCTATTATTTTTTTTATTTATTGAATTACATACAATTCAAATAATTCAAATTCAATAACTTTTCACTCGAGAACGGTTGGAGATACGAAAAAATCACAACCGTCAAAGGCATATGGCATACATTTTCTAGAGTATGTAGAAAGAGATAATTCTGCAGAATTCATCAATTCATAATTATTCAGATGTGTGTGAATCATTAGATGAAATAAATTTATAATCCCTTAAGGACAGTTTTAGCATTCCTATTAGTCTTATAATGATGAGGAGATTTTAAATAAAACAGATAGCGAAAATGAAACAATTACAACATTATTATTTCATATGGACTTATAGTCCATAATTTATGGTCATACAGTGAATAGAAGTTTTGACTTTACCACATTATAAACTTTATTTTCGGAAAATATTACGCAAACATGAAATATTTTGCGTCGAATGCTTTCCATCGACCCCTTCTAAAAAAACCATTATGCTATTGAATCTTCTAAGAATGAGATCACATTTTTTCAAAGGTAATTTTCAGAAAAAACTATGCAGAAGAATTACCCCGGTTCTTTCATACAGCACTATATGGGATATTGCTTGGAATATTATTGAGATATTTTTTCCTGTTCTTCTGAGTAATAACTATGACACTTGAAAGCCATATCAAAATTTTATAAACTGATATGCACTGAAATGATAAAATCACTTGTTTTGAAATTTCAAATTGTCTTTACCAAAGCTCTACTTATGTGAAATTCAATTTAAATTTGAATTGGTTTTTCGATTTCACATTTCAATAGTTTAATTCATTGGGTCAAGAAGTGTTGCTTTATTTATTTGAATCTGACAAGACTTTGAGGAGCTGCAATGATAGGGATTTTAAGAAACACTAATCAATTCCTCTTGGAGTATTTGCTATTGTTAAGTAGGATTGTCTAATTAAAGAGTTTCCCAAATTGAGGTAACAGTGTTTCATCCATTTATTCTACACTTAAAAATAAGACTGAATTCAATCGTTTTGCTAATAATAATTATTCTAAGATAGTTGCAGCTGCCTTAAGTCTATCATGTTTTTTCTAATGAACTCATTTTTGAAAACATATTGCGAAACAAGCACTGTGAAATTTAATTAGTTTTGGAGTTCGATTTGAAAATTGTGTTTAGACACTACAAAATATGTTGAGTATTATGAAAAATATGGAAATAAGATATAGGTAATATTCGAGAAATTTGCTTTTCTGGCCTGAAAAATTCAACCAAGTATACCAATATATTGATTGTAGTGTAAATCTAGTAATACTACATCAGAGTCATTATCAAACTCTTATTTTGGCACGGTCCGAATTAAAAGGTAGAAAATAGACAAAACAAAAAATAGGTCGAATTTTTATATTCGAAATATTTTGTTGTGTCGAAACATAATTTTCAAATCGAACTAATTAATTTTCAGATTGCTTGTTTCGAAATATGTTTTCATAAATTAGTTCATTAGAAGAAATATGATAGACTAGAGGAGCTGAAACTAGCTTAGAATATTTATTATTAGCAAAACTGATTGAATTCAGTCTTATTTTTCAAAGTAGAATAAATGGATGAAACATTGTAACCTATATTTGGGAAACTCTTTAATTAGATAATCCTACTTAGCAATAGCAAATACTCCAAGAGAAATTGATGAGTGTTTCTTAAAATCCCGTATCTTTGTAGCTCCTCAAAGTCTTGTCAGATTCAAATAAATGAAGCAATACTTCTTAATCCATTGAATTAAATTTTGAAATCTGAAACATAAATAAAGCTTTAATGAAGAAAATTTAAAAATTTAAAACAAGTGATTTTATTATTGCAGTGCATACCAATATATGAAATTATGAGTTGGCTTTGAATTGCCATAGTTGTTATTCAGAAAAAGAAAAAATCATCTCAAAAATATTTCAAGCTATACCCCACATAGTGCTGTACGAAAGAACCGGAGTAATTCTTCTATATTGTTCTTTCAGAAGATTACCTTTGAAAGAATGTGATCTCATTCTGAGAAGATTCAATAGCATTAAGGGTTTCTTAGAAGTGGTCGATGGAAAGCATTCGACGCAAAAGATTTCAAGTTTGCGTTATATTTTCCGAAAATAAAGTTTATTGTGTGGTCAAGTACAAATTTCCTATTCCCGTATGCCCAGAAATTCTGAAGTTAGTTATATTTATTCTCAAAAAGTGGACCTTTGACACCCTTTATTTGGAACTTGCCCTTCTTTTTTCTTATGCTAGGTTTTATTACAGAGTACACATGTTTGGACTAAATTAAAGTTGATTATTCAACAATTCTGGGGCAGCCTATTCGAGCTGATTCTCAAGAGAACAACAAATATAATATTTTTCATTGATTTCTAGAGACCTTCGAAGGATCCAGTGAAATTAAAACAGGTAATGTAGCACAATATTCAGTTATTCATTCCAATAGAAGTTCATCGCCGATATCGTTATTCCAAGGGTATCACTTGTCTTTAATATGCGAAATTAGATACGGGAAGTTTTTTCTGATTTATGATTCCTTATGTTACAGGAGAGAGAATTAAACTATTGGTATTAATAAAGCTTCAGAGTGAACATTGAATCAATAGAAACATTTCACCGAACCCCTTCATTTTTGTTTGGAAAGCCAATTCAATTTCATCCAAAGAAAAGAATGAATGTATACATTCATATAATCTTTTCCCCAAGGAAAGTAATGAAGCCTATCATTTTTCGAGATTGACTGGAATCTGTCGTGAATTTTTGATTTTGCCACTGAACAGGCAGAACACCTTTGCTTGATTAATATTATTGGGGAATTAGCTGTTTGCTACCTTGTTTCGAAAAAACAATTGTTCTAAATGCTTTTCTATTATTCTTTCAGGCTAATAAAAACCAATTCACATGGTTCGTTCGCAAGTTTGTTGCCTTCAACTAATTACCGAAATCACCGTCCTGGATACTTAAGTTTTAAATTAAATTATTTTCGCCACGAATTCGAAACTAGAAGGGAATTGTTAAAACGCGAACTATAATATTCGCAAACTGTTATGGAACAAAATTGCAGTGGATAAATGTAACATATTTTTAGGCCTGATCAACTGGAATTTAGTATGAACTGAAATTGTTTTCGAAGTTTGGTAGTAAGGTATTTCAAAATAATCTGGGCACAAATTTTCATCAAAAGCTTTCAAACAGTGAAAATAAAATTTACTTATCCGGCCAAATATTACAACTCAAAAATTGAAAGACATCAACCAAAATGCCCAACTTTGAATTTTTAATGAGGCCTCCGTTCACAAATCGTAGCCTACTCGTGAAGTTCGAATTGCGATTCTATTACCAAAGTGAGTACTACTACAGTGTGATACGTTTCATCCTATATTATACCTGTTTTTCTGAACAATAGCTATTGTTTTTGAAACCTATACATCCATAATATATTTTTCATACACATATCTACTGAAAATAATCAATGGTTTTATATTTTCAAGATGTCTTCACAATAGCTCTTGTAATATGAAATGATAATGATGTAATCGTTTCATTTTTGCTATCTGTTCCACTTAAAAACACCTCATCATTTTAAGACTAAAAGTTATGCTAAAACTGCCCTTAAGAGAATATGAATTTATTTCATCTAATGATTCACACAGATCTGAATAATTATGAATTGATGATCCAAGAGAATTATCTCTTCCTACATACTGCCGCTAAAACATACAGTAATTTGCAAAAATTACACAAACAAGATCTGAAACGACACTTGCCTTCTGTATGTCCATCAATGTTGCCGCAAATTTCATAGGCGCGTCCATCTGTTTCATCATCGGATAAATTCAATATTAACCTAGCGATATATAATTAATATATGTAAGAGTGGGGAGTTATCTGAGAAATTGCTCCAATTGCAGATGTCGAATATTTAGAAAATTACCTTAGAAAAATAGAGGAATTGTTGATTGATTTCACTATCATTCTTAATGAAAAAAATTTTCAAAAACGATAAAATATATCGAATTAAAATATAAATAAAATAAATAAATAATAAACATACCTGTGATATGTAACTTTGTTACCGAACACTCCTTGTAACTACATAATTTATATTTTAATTTGTAGTATTGAAACCAGTACGTACGATAGCAAAAAAAAGAGAATTAGAATAACTCGGCTGTATCCTGCTTTTTTGCATATAGTATGCCACTTGATGTGGTAATTAGTAACTAACACATAGTTCAATCTTGGCTTTGTCCAAGTAAGTAAGTGTAAACTTGACCGAGCAAAAAATAGGTTGACAATTCAAGGCATAGACTGTAGTTTCGAAGAACTTTTGGAGAAATGAACATGTTATGCTAGTCAGAGTCTAATAGGTAATATTTTCAATAAAAATGGCTGTATTCGCCAGTTATGCATGAACGTATGATTATGCCTCTGTTGTAGAAGTAGAACTTGCACGCCCACACAATTTGAGGATTACGACAAAAATAATCTGGATTTTACACGACATCAGGTAACAACGTTGCATATCCACAATACAATTATTCAAGTGGCATACCCGATAGCATTTTTTAGGCCAAAGAAGCGAATTTCACAAATATTACCTAAATCTAATTTCCACAGTTTTCACAATATTTGACATATTCAAATCTCCGATTCCGTATGTGAACTGATACAATTCTCAGTTGTATGAATATACAATGATTCAAGGGCAAGACGAGTATCCCTACTTGGGATTTAAGGTGAAATTTTAAGGTGCAACACAAACTATGAGAAATCCAGATATTGAGGAAGCAGTTTTGAATTGCATTGATTTGAATCCACTTGTGAGTACAAGAAAAATTGGAATGAAGGTGAATACTTCACATGTTCTAGTTTCGAGGATTCTTCAAGACATTTTATTGTACTCATTTCATATTCAACTCGTCGAAACTCTACTTCCTCGTGATTTTCCTTCAAGACTGAATTTCTGCCGATGGTTCATAGATAGAATAAGAGAAAATGCTCATTCTTATAGTGAAACAATGTACACAGACCCCCGTCTCATTCAAGAATCTCATCATCAAGATCAATTCTCACTAAATGTCTGAGTCGGAATAATAGGATCTACTTGATTAGGCCATTTTTCTGCCTAGCAGACTAAACTGTCCCGCTAATCGTCAATTTCTTGAAGAGGAGTTAGCTTTATTGTCTCGAAGATATGCCACTCTTGTTGAGAAACATAATGTGGCCCATGCATGACGGGGCACCAGCAGATTTCAGTGTAGAAGCTGAAGAATTCTTGAATAATACATTCTACAACCAATTGATAATGTGGAGTGGGCCAGAACCATGGTTTCGTAGGTCCCCAGACTTAAAAAGCTTAGACTTTTTGGAAGGGGATATCTCAAACAGTTAGCTTCAACCTCTCCAGTGATTACTGTACAAGAATTAAGAAATCGAAGAGTAACCCATAGTGACACGATAAGATATACCACAGTAATATTACTAAGGGTACGTGATAATATGCGAATAAGGACAGAGGCCTGTACCCTTGCAGGTGGAGGACACTTCCAGCAATATATTTAGTTTTTCATTGTTCGTTATTTTAGTATAATATTGATAAGAATAGGTTGAGTTATCAAACTGAAAGCAGATTCCGGGCATACCCATCAAGTATTTCTATTTTTTCTGTTCATTGAATAACATAAAATTGTAATAATTCAAATTCAATAACTTTTCACTCGAAAACGGTTGGAGATACGAAAAAAGTACAACAGTCAAAGATGTTTTTAAATAGAGCGAAGATGGCGAAACAAGTTTGTACACTGATCAATGGTGTACTACAGAAAATTTGAAATGGCAGAAGACGACACGGCCTCGGAAAAAAAACACCTTGTGAATTTCAGTTAAAATGTAGCACCTGTAATGATGGAGGCTATAAAAAATAACTTGCATTCCAAATTTGGGCCTTGCATTCTATATTCATACAACTGAGAATTGTATCAGTTCACATACAGAATCGGAGGGTTTGAATATTTTCAACAACCTGTTGTAGGTAGCTATATTCGGGTTATTGTTGATTGGTCTCCTCAATTTCATGACTGTTGTGTTTATATTTAGCTCGACGTATCGTAATTTTATAGGTTAGATAGTGTCTACACCCTATAGGTGACGACTTTATTTGACAAATGTGTTTGAGGTCACGTTGCATGCATTGGTTTTTCTTCTTTTTCTTACGTATGAACTTTCTATTGGCATAGAATATAATTCTTTTCATGTAACAGTGTATTTTGTAATTTATATGTCGGATAATATGTCAATTAACATGGGTTTTTTTGTAAAGAGAAATTCTGTGCTCGATCAGTTACTTCTGTTTTTCAACATGGCTTACCTAACCTAATCTAACTTGTTGTGAAAGTCACTTGTGAACAAGAGATAATTAATGTTTTTATCCTGAAGTTTTATTACCTACATGTGGTTTTTATGTTCTCTGTCAAACGAAATATTTTCAATTCTTTTAACTTAAAATTTGTATGTTAGTCGTCCCATTTTCGGTTTGTGCCTTTCCCAAAGTAAATTTATTTGTTGGTCCTAGAGGAAGACGCATTTCTGGCGTCGAAACGTAGGAATATTTTAGAGAAGTAAAATAAAATTGGAAGCTTGAAGATCTATTCGTTGTTGTATTAATGAGAAGTCCGTTGTTCGTTGGGAAACATGGTTGTTGGATATTGGTGGACTTGGATTTTATCACATGACTAAATATAGACGAGCTATCAATATAAAGGCAAATTGTGGGCGAACATATCGAGTATCTGTATTTATTTTTTTTGTATTCAGTGAATAACACACAATTCAATAAGTTTTCACTCGAAAACGGTAAGAGACACGAAAAAATTACAACTGTAAAAAAGGTTCAATATTGAAAACAAAATGGCGAAAATTGATCAAATGCTGATCAGTGGCGTACTACAGAAATGTTTGAAAGGGCAAAACAGGATTTGACCTTTTAAAAGAAAACAGCTTGTGAATTTCAGTTGAAATCAAGTGAGTGTAATGATGAAGGTTGTTAAAATAGCTTGAATTCAAAATTTTGGCTGAATATCTCAATAATCGTAGGCATTTCGAAGAAAAAATCAATTCTTTCAGGAAATTTCAAAACCCTGTTGCTCCGTAACGAAGCTTCTGCGGACCTATTTATATAAAACTTAAAGAAAAAGAAAAGTCCAGATTATCATTGTTTGTAGTCCGCAAAGTTGGCCGGCGTGTAAAATATACTACTACAGAGAAGCATTATAGTACGTTCCCGCGTAAGTGGCGAATTATTCACAAGTAGCAAATACACATTTTAACTGAAATATAATAAAAATTTGAGATTCTAAGTATATTTTGAAGAGCAATGATATTCATATATGCAGTAATAATCAATTTCATGAAAACTCATCGCGAAACTATCAATGTAAGGTTTTATTAGACTTAAGATTTCGATTTGAAAATTGTGTTTCTAGACCACAGAATATGTCAATTATAGAGAAAACTATGGAAAATAGAAAAATGCAATCGGGTAAGCCACTTGAATAATTGTATTGTGGATATGCAACGTTGTTACCTGATATCTTGTCAAATCCAGATTATTTTTGTCGTAACCCTCATCAAAGTGTGCGAGCGTACAAATTTAACTTCTACAACAGAGGCATAACCATACGTTCCCGCATAACTGGCGAATAGAGCCATTTTTATTGAAAATATTACCTATTAGACTCTGACTAGCATAACATGTTCATTTCTTAAAAAGAACTACGAAACTACAGGCGATGTCATGAATTGTCAACCTATTTTTTGCTTGGTTAAGTTTACATTTACTTATTTGGACAAATCCAAGATTGAACTATATGTTAGTTGCTAATTACTATAACGAGTGGCATACTATATGCAAAAGAGCAGAATACACCCGAGTTATTCTAATTCTTTTTTTTCTATCGAATTTTCTGGTTTCAAGACTACAAATTGAAATATAAATTATGGACTATAAGGAGTGTTTGGGAACAAAGTTACATATCAGGGGTATGTTTTTTTTTATGTACCATATATTTTATCGTTTTTGGAAATTTTTTTCATTGAGAATGAGAGTGAAATCAATCAACAATTCCTCTACTTTTCTTAGGAGTTTTTCCAAATATTCGGCATCTGAAAGTGGAACAATTTTTCGAAAAACTCCCCACTTTTACATATTAATTAAATATCGCATGGTTAATTTTGAACTTATGCGATGATGAAACAGTTGGAGGAGCCTGTGAAGTTTGCGGCAATATGGATGGACATACAGAAGGTAAGTGTCGTTTCAGATCTTGTTTGTATAATTTTTGCAAAATACAATATCTTTTAGCGGTAGAAAGTAGAAACAGATAATTCTCTTGGATCATCAATTCATAATTATTCAGATCTGTGTGAATCACTAGATAAAAAAAATTCATATTCTCTTAAGGGCAGTCTAGGCATTCCTTTCAGTCTTATAATGATGTGGAGTTTTTAAATGAAACAGATAGCTAATATGAAACGATTACATTTTTATCATTTTATATTAGAACAGCTATTGTGAAAACAACTTGAAAATATATAACAATCGATTCCTTTCAGCGGATATGTATAGAAAGAATATATTGTGGCTTGTATAGGTTTCAGAAACATTGGTTATTGTTTCAAAAAAAACAGGGATAAAATAGTGCGAAACGTATCAGATTGTAGTAGTAGTAACTCTGGTAACAGATTCGCAATTCAAACTTCATTGAGTAGGCTACGATTTGTGAACGGAGGCCTCATTAAAGATTCAAATTTGAGGATTTTGGTTAATGTCTTTCTATTTTTGAGTTTTAATATTTGGCGGGATAAGTAAATTTTATTTTCACTGCTTGAAAGTTTTTGATGAAAATTTGTGCTCAGATAATTTTGAAATACCTCACTACCAATCTTCGAAAACGATTTCAGTTTATACTGAATTCAAGTTGATCAGGCTCAACAAAATCTAACCACACAATATGGAAGAACTATATTCATCATTCTCTAGAGTGTAATTTGTTATTGACAACCCGAAGTACAAACAGAAAACGTTTATATTCGTCTTTCAATCAATTGACAGTGAATAAGATAAAATCCCGTTGCTGTTACAATACAAAATGTGAATTGGTTTGGAATTAGCCTGAAACGATAATAGAAAAGCATTCAGAGCGCTTTTTTTCGAAATACGATAGCAAACAGCTAATACCTCAATAATATTAATCAAGCAATGGTGTTCTGCCTGTTTAGTGGCAAAATCAAATATTCACGACAGATTCCAGTCAATATCGAAAAATGATTGTCTGCATTACTTTCCTTGGGAAAAGATTATATAAATATATACATTCATTCGTTTCTTTGGATGAAATTGAATTTGATTTCCAAACAAAGACGAATGTATTCGGTTATATATTCCGATTGATTCAATGTTCACGCTGATGCTTTATTAATACCATTAATTCATTTCTTTCTCCTGTTACATTAGGAATCATAAATCAGAAAAAGCTCCCTGTGATTTTGCATATCGAAAACCAGTGATATCCTTGGAATAACCGTATTGGCGATGAACTTCTATTGGGAGAAATAACTGAAAATTGTGCCACATTGCCTGTTTTACTTTCACTGGATCCTTTGAAGGTCTAATAAATGAAAAAGATTATATCTATTTTTCTTTTGGGAATCAGCTCGAATAGGCTGCCCCAGAATTGTTGAATGGTCAATTCTAAACTGGTCCAAACATGTGTACCCTGTAATGAAGCCTAGCATAAGAAAAAAAAGGCAAATTCCAAACTAGTGGTGTCAAAGGGCCAAATTTTGAGGAGAAAAATGACTAACTTCAGAATTTCTGGTCTTACAGGGAATAGGAGTGTTGTACTTGGCCACTTAATAAACTTTATTTTCGGAAAATATTACGCACACATGAAATCTTTTCCGTCGAATGCTTTCCATTGACCCCTTCTGAAATAAAACCAAAATGCTATTGAATCTTCTAAGAATGAAATCACATTCTTTAAAAGAAATGTTTTTAAAGAACTATACAGAAGAATTACTCCGGTTCTTTCTTACAGCACAATGTGGGATATAGCTTGGAATATTTTTCAGATGATTTTTCCTGTTTTTCTGAATAATAACTATGGCAATTAAAGACAAACTATAATTTCACATATTGATATGCACTGAAATGATGAAATTACTTGTTTTGGATATTTGGATAATTGTCTTTACTAAAGCTCTTCTTATGAGAAAATTAATTTCATTTGATTTTTGATTTTAGATTTCAATCGTTTAATTCAATGGGTCAAGAAGTATTGCTTTATTCATATGAATCCGACAAGACTTTGAGGAGCTACAACGATAGAGGATTTTAAGAAACGCTAATCAATTCCTCTTGGGGTATTTGCTATTGCTAAGTAGAATTGTCTAATTGATGAGTTTCCCAAATTGAGGTTACAGTGTTTCATCCATTTATTCTACACTAAAAAATAAGACTGAATTCAATCAGTTTTGCTAATATTAATTTTTCTAGGGTAGTTGCTGCTCCCTTAAGTCTATCATCTTTTTTTTAATGAACTAATTCACGAAAACATATTGCTAAACAAGCACTGTGAAATTAATTTAGTTTAGAGAGTTCGATTTGAAGATTGTGTTTAGACTCTTCAAAGTATGTTAAATATTATAAAAAATATGGAAATAATATATATAGGTATTATTCGAGAAATTCGCCTTTCTGGCCTAAAAAGTACAATCGGGTATACCAATTTAATCATTGTAAAGTAAAATCTAGTAATCCTCAAAGAGCGCTAGCGTCCACAAAGATCTACTACAGCAGAGGCATTTTCAAAGTTTCCGCATAATTGGCGAATCATTCACAAGCAATAAGAACACGCTTATTAACTATTAGAAGTGTTTTAACTTTATGAGTACTTTCGTAGTAATTAGGAAAGTTGCGCTTTATCCTGAGCAGATCGTTTCAGTATTATTTTTTGGAAATATACTGCCAATTTTAGAAATATTTTATATTGCTTATATGAAATAAATTGAAAAGTATTATTAAATTTCTTTTCACTAGAACCAACCGTATTTCCAAGAAACTATTGTTAGAATACCATCGGTAATTAATAATTTAGCTGCTAATAGTATCTCTTGAAATTTACTATGAAAAAGCAGTCGATCTCACGAAATGTCGACCTATTTTTTGTTTTGTCTATTTCATACATTTTTAGTCGGACCGTGCCAGAATGAAAGTTTTAGTTACTATATCGACTATATCGAGTGGCGCAACAAATGCAAAATGCAGGTTATTGATGAATGTGTCTAATTGTTTTTCAGCTATCGAAGGTGCAGGTTAGAATATTGAAAATTAAAATAAATAGAGTGTTACGTAATAGTATGTCAGTTTTTGGGACATTCATTCCAAATTTGGAATGCCAGCTGTTTTTCTCAGCCTCCATCATTACACGTCCCAGATTTCGACTGAAATTCACAATCACTCTTATCCAAGGAAATGTCTTCTTTTTTACATTTCAAATTTTTTGTAGTACGCCACTGATGAGCGTACAATCTACTTTCGTCATCGTCATTCAATTTAAGCTTTGTTTGACTTCTCTAATCTCTACGTATCTCCAACTGTTTTCGAGTGAAAAGTTATTGAATTCGAGTCATTTGAATTGTATGTTATCCGCTAAATAAAAAATAGAAGAAATACTCGATAGGTATGATCGAAATTTGTTTTTATTTTGAAAGCTCTGCTCCTGTTACATTAGGAATCATAAATCAGAAAAAGCTCCCTGTGATTTTGCATATCGAAAACCAGTGATATCCTTGGAATAACCGTATTGGCGATGAACTTCTATTGGGAGAAAAAACTGAAAATTGTGCCACATTGCCTGTTTTACTTTCACTGGATCCTTTGAAGGTCTAATAAATGAAAAAGATTATATCTATTTTTCTTTTGGGAATCAGCTCGAATAGGCTGCCCCAGAATTGTTGAATGGTCAATTCTAAACTGGTCCAAACATGTGTACCCTGTAATGAAGCCTAGCATAAGAAAAAAAAAGGCAAATTCCAAACTAGTGGTGTCAAAGGGCCAAATTTTGAGGAGAAAAATAACTAACTTCAGAATTTCTGGTCTTACAGGGAATAGGAGTGTTGTACTTGGCCACTTAATAAACTTTATTTTCGGAAAATATTACGCACACATGAAATCTTTTCCGTCGAATGCTTTCCATTGACCCCTTCTGAAATAAAACCAAAATGCTATTGAATCTTCTAAGAATAAAATCACATTCTTTAAAAGTAATGTTTTTAAAGAACTATACAGAAGAATTACTCCGGTTCTTTCTTACAGCACAATGTGGGATATAGCTTGGAATATTTTTCAGATGATTTTTTCCTGTTTTTCTGAATAATAACTATGGCAATTAAAAGACAAACTATAATTTCACATATTGATATGCACTGAAATGATGAAATTACTTGTTTTGGATATTTGGATAATTGTCTTTACTAAAGCTCTTCTTATGAGAAAATTAATTTCATTTGATTTTTGATTTTAGATTTCAATCCTTTAATTCAATGGGTCAAGAAGTATTGCTTTATTCATATGAATCCGACAAGACTTTGAGGAGCTACAACGATAGAGGATTTTAAGGAACACTAATCAATTCCTCTTGGGGTATTTGCTATTGCTAAGTAGAATTGTCTAATTGATGAGTTTCCCAAATTGAGGTTACAGTGTTTCATCCATTTATTCTACACTAAAAAATAAGACTGAATTCAATCAGTTTTGCTAATATTAATTTTTCTAGGTAGTTGCTGCCCTTAAGTCTATCATCTTTTTTAATGAACTAATTCACGAAAACATATTGCTAAACAAGCACTGTGAAATTAATTTAGTTTAGAGAGTTCGATTTGAAGATTGTGTTTAGACTCTTCAAAGTATGTTAAATATTATAAAAATATGGAAATAATATATATAGGTATTATTCGAGAAATTCGCCTTTCTGGCCTAAAAAGTACAATCGGGTATACCAATTTAATCATTGTAAAGTAAAATCTAGTAATCCTCAAAGAGCGCTAGCGTCCACAAAGATCTACTACAGCAGAGGCATTTTCAAAGTTTCCGCATAATTGGCGAATCATTCACAAGCAATAAGAACACGCTTATTAACTATCAGAAGTGTTTTAACTTTATGAGTACTTTCGTAGTAATTAGGAAAATTGCGCTTTATCCTGAGCAGATCGTTTCAGTATTATTTTTTGGAAATATACTGCCAATTTTTAGAAATATTTTATATTGCTTATATGAAATAAATTGAAAAAGTATTATTAAATTTCTTTTCACTAGAACCAACCGTATTTCCAAGAAACTATTGTTAGAATACCATCGGTAATTAATAATTTAGCTGCTAATAGTATCTCTTGAAATTTACTATGAAAAAGCAGTCGATCTCACGAAATGTCGACCTATTTTTTGTTTTGTCTATTTCATACATTTTTAGTCGGACCGTGCCAGAATGAAAGTTTTAGTTACTATATCGACTATATCGAGTGGCGCAACAAATGCAAAATGCAGGTTATTGATGAATGTGTCTAATTGTTTTTCAGCTATCGAAGGTGCAGGTTAGAATATTGAAAATTAAAATAAATAGAGTGTTACGTAATAGTATGTCAGTTTTTGGGACATTCATTCCAAATTTGGAATGCCAGCTGTTTTTCTCAGCCTCCATAATTACACGTCCCAGATTTCGACTGAAATTCACAATCACTCTTATCCAAGGAAATGTCTTCTTTTTTACATTTCAAATTTTTTGTAGTACGCCACTGATGAGCGTACAATCTACTTTCGTCATCGTCATTCAATTTAAGCTTTGTTTGACTTCTCTAATCTCTACGTATCTCCAACTGTTTTCGAGTGAAAAGTTATTGAATTCGAGTCATTTGAATTGTATGTTATCCGCTAAATAAAAAATAGAAGAAATACTCGATAGGTATGATCGAAATTTGTTTTTATTTTGAAAGCTCTGCTTCTGGTACTCTTATACTTATTCCATATCAAATTAAGAAAGAGAACAAATAAAGAATGAATAAATTGATGGAAGTGTCATTTACCTGCAAGAATACAGGCCTCTCATTTCCATATTTTTCAAAATATTTGATATATCCTGTGGTCCGAAAACACAATATTCAAAGCGAACTATCAAGTCTGATAAATTTTCACTGTGTATGTTTCGCGATAAGTTATCATGCAATATTTCATGAGTAAAAATATGAACAACATTGCTCTTCAAAATGTACTAAGAATCTCAAATTTAGTGGATATGACTTCAAGTTCCTTCATCCCAATACATTGTTTCTCCTCAGCTTTAAACTCTAAAAGTTTTCAAGATAAAAATTCTCTGACAAACAAGAAATACTTGCTCCGGAATCTATCTCACATTTCTATGTTTTCGATTAGATTTCAATTCAAGACTAAACGAAATGCTGAATTACCCCTCATAAATTCATTTCATCTAATGATTCAGCCAAATCGACATCTCCACTATAAGAAATTTGAAAGGTAAAACAAGACATGGCCTCGGAAAGAAAACACCTTGTGATTTTCAGTTAAAATCTAGGACGTGTAATGATTGATGCTTCAAAAGATAGCCTGCATTCCAAATGAAATAACCTTAGAAAAATACAAGGGGACTTCTAAAATATTTCATATTTATGCTTCATCCATATAATTTTATGCTTTTTTTAATATGTGTAAAGTTGACAGTATGCATATCCACAACACAATTATTCTAAATTTTGAATTGTCTTCACTATAGCTCTTCTAATGTGAAAATTAATACTGCTTCTAATTTTATTGGATTCCAGATTTCGAAGGATTAATTCAATGGGTCAGGAAAAACTTCTCTAATATTAAGAATCCGACAGGAATGTGAGGAGCTACAAAGATAGCATATGAATATAGAAAAATATGATTTGGCTTAAGGTACAGATTTTAGAAACCTTATATATCATTCAGAAAAAAAAAATAAAATATCCTAAACGGTGCTGTACGAAAGAAAGTGAGTAATTCTTCGGTTTAGTTTTGCGTAGTACTTTCCGAAAATAAAGATTATTATGTGGTCAAATAGACATTCCAATTCCCTGTGTGACCGATGAGTCTGATGTTAGTTCTTCTCAAAAAGTGGAAGTCTGACACCCTATATTTTGAATTTTCCCTTAATTTTTTTCTGATGATAGGTTTTATTAGAAAGTACACATGTTTGGACAATCTTAGAATTGATCATTTACAATTCAGGAGCAGCCATTTCGAGCTGATTCTTAAGAAATCGACTGATAATATTTTTCTTTTATTTTTGAAGACCTTCGAAATATTCGGTTAGAGTAAAATAGGTAATGTAGCACTATTTTCAGTTATTTTTTCCAATAGAGCTTCATCGCCAATACGCTTCTTCAGAAAGTATCACTTGTTATCGATATGCGAAATAAAAAGTAAAAAAGATAAATATGTACGTTTTCTGTTTGTATTTCGTAATGTCTATAATTAATTTATCTCTCTTAAATTGAATGCATGATGAGTATTATCCACATGACTCGTTCGCAAATTTATTGCTTTGAACTAAGTACCGAAATTACCGTCCTGCAACTGATCGAGGATTCTCAATTTTTAGATTCGAACGTTATCGCTACGAATTCGAAAATTGCTGGGGATTTGCTGTGTTGAAAGAAAATTGCAGTTGAAAATGTACTGTTTCGCTAGTCCTCCCATATTGGATTGTCAGATTTTTTTTCGCCTGGTCAACTGGAATTAAGTATGAACTGAAAATGTTTTCGATGATTGGTGGAGATGTATTTCAAAATGATCTGAGCACACATTTCTACCAAAAAATTTACAAAATTACATTTACCAGAAGCCCAAACTGTGAATTTTGAATGAATCCCTAGTTCGTGAATCATAGCCTACTTTGTGAAGTTTGAATAACGAATCTGTAAACAAAGAGTTACCTCTAGTACATTTTTAAGTGAAAACTTGATTGTTTTTACTACTACAGCAGAGGTATTATCATACGATCCCTCATAATTAGCGAATAATTCACAAGCAACCAGAACACACGTACGCTTATTGAGTATAAGAAGAGTTTTCGGTAACTCTTGCTGCGCCTTATTCTGAGCGGAGCGTTTCTGGAATATTTCTTGGAAAGATTCCGCCTATTTTCAGGAATATTTTATATTGCTTATGTGGAATAAATGAAAAAGTATCATTAAATTTATTTTCACTAGAACCCAGGGTATTTTAAAGAAACTGGTGTTCGAATACTGTCGTGAATTATAATTTCAGCAGCTTATATTATCTCTTGAAATCTACCACGAACTTGGAGTCGATGTCACGAACTCTCGACCTTTTTTTTGCTTTATCTTGTTTATACCTTTTCAGACGGACCATGCCAAAATAAAAGTTTTAGTTGGTAGTTGCTATATCGAGTGGCGCACTAAATGCAAAATGCAGGTTATGGCAGAATATTTCTAATTATTTTTCAGATATCGAACGTTCTGGTTCAAATATTACAAATTAAAGTATACAGGGTGCTTTTTAATAGTCTGTCACCCTGTCTATTTTCAAAGTAGTATATCACATATATAAAAAATAGCATGTATTCTAAATTTGGACTGAATATCTAAACTGCAGGAGTTTCGAAGAAAAAACCAAATTTTTGCGGAGATTTTAACATTCTGTAGTTTCGTCACGGAGCTTTTGCAGACTTATATTAATATGAAGTTTTTTTCTTAATATTGCACGTAGATATACACCCCTATTGTTATGTGTAACTTCCTGTATATTATGGTGTATACAGAAAGATCAGTAACATAGTTACATACCAAAGTTAGGAATTTATTTCGAAATACCATATATTTTGAAATTTTCGACATGTTTGTGGATTATGGAAAACTGTGAGTTCCATCAACATTTCTTTCACCTGATTGAAGAGTTTTTCAAAATATTTGACGTCTGAAATTGGAGTACTTTTTCAAATTTCTCCCCATCCTTAGATATTATTTTCAACTATATTGGTTAATATTGAATTGAAACGATGATGACCCTAGGACGAGCCTGTCGAGTGTTTGGGAATAAGGCTAATTTTACGAAAGACATAAGTCGTTTCAGATCTTATAAATGTGAGTCTCATAAAATACAGGATCATTAATAGGCAGTTTGTGGAAAAAATTAAGGCAGTAAAATAGGGAATTTTTCTAGGAACATTCCATTTAGTCTTAGTATTGAAAACGGATCAAAACTATAGAAATGTTAGATAACTTCAGGTGCATGTATTTCTTGTTCGTAAGAGAAATTCAAGCTTGAAAACATTTGAAGCTTAAAGCTAAGGAGAAACAATGGATTGGGATGAAGAAACTTGAATTCATATCCACTAAATTTGAGATTCTTATTACATTTTGGAGAGCAATGTAGTTTATATTTTAACTCATAAACTATTCCATGAAAACTTATCGCAATACGAGCAAAGTGAATTTTCATTAGACGTTATAGTTCGTTTTGAAAATTGTGTTTTCAGACCACAGAATATGTCAAATATATTGGAAACTATGGAAATAAGAGGCCTGTATTCTTGCAGGTGGAAGATACTTCCATCAGTTTACTCAGTTTTTAATTGTTCTTTTTCTTAGTGCGACATTGTGTAAGTATAAGTTGAGTATCAGATGCAGAGCTATCAAAATAAAAGCAAATTTCGGGAGTAACCATCAAGTATTTTTTCTATTTTTCTTTCAGCGAATAACATACAATTCAAATAATTCAAATTTAATAATATTTCACACTAAAACAGTTGGAAATACGGAAAACTTAAAATCATCAAAAAGTTTCTAAATTGAACGAAGATGACAAAAATTGATTATACGCTGAGCAAAAGAACACATGGCCTCGGAAAAGGGAACATCCCGTGAATTGCAGTCTAAATCGAAGACGTGCAACGATGGAGGCCGTGATGAAAAGCTTTCATTCTAGATTTGGGCTAAATTACCCAAAATCTACAGGAAAACTTAAGACAAAATCAACTTTACCAGGAAATTTCAACACCCTGTAGCTCCGTAACGAAGCTATTGCGGATAGCAGGGCCATGTCTTCTTTTGCTCTGATCAACATTTTTGTAGGACGCTATTGATCAAGGTTCAATCAATTTTCGTTTTTGACACTTGTATTTTGTCGTCTCTGCAACTGTTTTCGATTGAAAAAATTATTCAAGTAAAATCATTTGAATTTAACGTTATTCGCTAAATAGAGAAATAGAAGAAATACCCGAAAGGTAGGCCCGAAATTTGCTTTTATCTTGATAGCTCTGCTTCCGGCACTCAACTTATACTATTCAATATCAAATTAAAAGAAAATTAAAAAATGAATGAATTGATGGAAAAGTATTCCACCTGAAAGAATAGAGGCCTTTTATTAATCGAACTGAAAGAATTAAATTTTCGAATCTAATAAAATTTCACTGTGCTTGTTTCGCGATGAGTTTTCATGAGTAAACATATGAACTACATTGCTCTTCAAAATGTAATAAGAGGCACAAATTTAGTGGATATGAATTCAAGTTCTATTATCCCAATCCATTTTTTCTTCTTAGTATAAAGTCCAAAAATTTTCAAGATAGAATTTCTTTGACAAATAAGTGATACTCACACTAGAATCTATCTGACATTTCTAAAGTTTTGAATCGGACAACGATTTGTAGCAAATATAAACCAAATGATAATAATATGAATAAAAATGAAATGAAAGAGATACTCGATGAACTGACAAAGCCTCTCATCCTGGCAGGCGACTTCAACGCTCATAACCATCTATGGGGATCTACTAAAACCTGCCGCGGGGTCGAACCATTGTAGATGCTATACTTGAGTCAAATGCATCTATTATCAATACTGGAAAGCCTATACATCTTTGCCAGGCAACAGGTATCTTATCACATATTGACTTGACAGTATGCGATTCCTGCATAGCAACCCTCCTTTCCTGGGACACCATAGATGACTTACATGATAGTGACCACTTTCCAATCCTCATTGAAACAGACACAGTCATTTCTCAGGAAATAAACCTAGTCGGTTGAAATTTAAAGCAGGAAAATTGGAAAGGCTTCACTGAGAATCTAGCATAGGATTTCGAACCAATAACCGGCTGTTACATTGACGAACTTGTCTCAGCCTTCACGAAAAATTTAGTCGCCGCTGCTGAAAAACCTATAGGTAGACGCAAAACGCTGGACAAGAAGAAAATAATTTCATGGTGGGATGAAAAATGCACAGAAGCTATCAAAAAAAGAAATAAGGCACTGAATGAATATTATCCATACAAAACCATAGAAAATTTTGTCGAAATGAAAAAACAAAAGGCACTCACAAAACTTGTCCTAAAAAAAGCCAAGAAGGCATCATGGCAGAAATATGTTTCCTCTATCTCAAACTCAACCAAACCGGCAGAAGTGTTGAGCAAAATGAAAAATATAAAGGGTTAAATCAGATCCTTACACATACCAGCGTTGAAAAAAGAAAATGGCGACATTCTTACAACACCAATTGATATCGCAGAATACATAGCCAGTTCACTGGAGAATCAGATTAGCGACCCAAATTTCAAAGGAACGTTCAGAACCCTTAAAAAAAACAGAAGAAAGGACTCCCTTAGAAATTGACCCACTCAATGACAACAAAATAGATGACCCCTTCTCATTAAATCTCATTAAATGAACTCCTATCAGCCATAAAGCTTTCAAAGAACACTGCTGCAGGTCCTGATGAAATACCCATGATATTCTTCAAACAATTGCCTCCAAATTATTTAAAACATCTACTTCATATTATGTTTATGATTTACACAGAACATGCATTCCCACATACATGGCGAGAATCCACCATCTCACCAATACATGAAAATGACAAACCAAAACTAGACCCTAAATCTTCCAGGCACATAGCCCTTACATGCACAGGATGTAAAATAATGGAGCGAATGGTAAATAATAGACTGACATGGTTTCTGGAATCGCAAGGACTAATCAGTACTTCTCAAATGGGCTTTCGACAATGACACAATGCACAGGACAACTTGATAACACTATATATATATATATATATATATATATATATATATATATATATATATATATATATATATATATATATATATATATATATATATATATATATATATATATATATATATTCTTTTGAAAAGAGAGTATCTACAAAAATTTGAATAATTGTATTTACAATAAATGCTTATATCTATAATTTTGGTGAGTGTCAGAAAAAGCACAAGTGTGAGCTCAGGAAATGTAACAGGGGAACCATACTATATTGTATATGATTCAATGAACGAGTGAAAGAACCTGAGGAAAAAACTCGCTACCCTGTCGCTATTGCACTAGCAATAGCTTGTCTGTTTATGTTGTGTTAGTGTCGTGTCTACAAAAAGAGTACCAAAGATTTTTCTGCTTAGCTGCTTCATTCTCTCTTGCATTCCATGATTTTCAAACGAAGACGAGGGTGAAGGAAAAGGGGTTTGGGATAGGAATCTGTAACAATGGAAAAAGAAGAACCAGCAGTAAAATATTTTAACAACCATACTTCTTTTATGTTTAAACAAATTCTGAGAAAAGATTTCACATAGCATTCAAGGTCATGAATAGGACTAAGGAGATAATAAAAAAAATACATAACCTGCGATATTTCCTCAAATTCCATCACTGTCTGACCGAGAGGGCCCCCATGGCCAGGTTCAGTCTTCCAAGTGATGCCGATTATGATATATAGATGTTTTAGAATCATTATGGACCCAATAATCTGGGTTGACATCGCCCATATATTATTTCTTAGTGGAACTTGTTTAATTTTAGGAAAAATTAGCGAAAAAATTTTGACAGAAAAATATGACATTTGTCATAACACTAAACACTACAAACTGAAGTATATAACGCGTTTGTTAATGACAAAATAGTACTAGTAACTTTCTGTGATAATGAAAATGTGCTTGATGCATGCAGTAGGCAAAATATTCTGAGAATTATGATGAATAGTGGTCTGAATGGTAATATTATCGTATACATAAGAAATTTCCTGACTGAGAGCAAGTTTAAAATGAGAATAAACGGAGTACTTACTACAGCAAAAATGTAAGAAAACGGGGTTCAACAAAGGTCGGTGTTGAGCCCAACTTTATTCATTGTTGGACTCGACATAATGGATGCGCCAAACGCAATAAGGAAACCAATTATATGTATTAAGTTCAGGGAAGATGTATGCTTATTGTGCAGGAAAAAAGATATTAACACGATAACAAAACAAACGCAAATGGCTTCAAATCAAATGCAACATTGGTCAGAGACCAAAACATTGCTCTTTTAACGAAGGAGAACCCCGACAATCCATCAACCTATAATAATGTACGCTGAGAATTTAGAAAAAGTTGACCAATTCAAATTCTTGGGTATGACGCTAGATAGTAAATTTACTCGCAGGCCTCACTTGAGCCAACTTAAAACAAAATGTATAAGAAGACAAAATCTAATAAAGTCAATAGCACACCAATCGTGGGGGGCGCAAGGGGAAACACTTCTTAGAATATACCGAGCATTGGTTCGGTCGCAACTTGACTATGGAGCAATAGTTTACGGAGCAGCTAACGATACGGACCTAAGAATGTTCAATGCAATACATGCAGGAATTAGAATATGCCTGGAAGCTTTTCCCACAAGTCCGGTGAAAAGTATGCTTCGAGAAGCAAACTAACCACCATTGAATCTCAAGCGTGAGAATCTCCAGCAAATATATGCTGCGAACATATCAGCCAGAAAAGCACACATCGTATATTCTACAATATTGATGAAACTGTATAACAACAGGTATCAAGGGAAAACTGGAACATCGAAACCGCTTGCACAAAGACTACAATTAGACAGAAATATGAACTTCTTGGAAACAACACAACTCAAACACACATCAACATCCCCATGGAAATTACAAACACCCAAGATTGACGTTACACTGACGAAATATGATAAAACAACGACGCCAAAAGTGTTCCTCAAACTATATTCAACAGGGTAAATAGCCAAGTATAATGAAGAAACGGTTTGTCAGAAAGTCAGTTGTGCGAAATTATGCAACAACAATGGGACAAAATGCAAACTACTAGACGTATTCTCAATACATACGATAGAACTGTTTGCCATTCTACGGGCAATGCAGATTATAAAATCAAATGCTGAGACAGTCGAGAATATTTATCTGCTCTGACTCATTATCGGCCATAACATCCGTACAAAATATGAACCTGAAGAATCCTATAGTCGTTGAAATCCTAAATATAACACAATGCCTTATAACTAAAAAAATATTCACAACTTTATGTGGATACCATCACATGTCGGTGAAGAAGAAAATGAAAAAGTAGATGAACCTGCTAAAGAAGCAGCGCTTTTAAATCATATCACAGATTATATTCAAATTAGTAAAGATCTTCGAACCTACCATAACGACTATATGTTCAATAGTTGGCAAATAGAATGGCCAGAAAGCGTTGGAAAACTACGAGAGCTTGAGGGAACTACAGAGCATAACCCTCTCCCAAACACTAGCTGACAACATCAGGTCATAGACCTGACGTTAGTTTGACTAACGAAAATCCACCCATATGCGACACATGTAACACCCCATATACAGTGAAATATCTCTAAGTTGACTGCCAGAAGTTCAGGAACGAAAGGAGGAGAGTGAACCTGGCACAAAACATGCCAGAAATACTCAAAATCAATGATGACAACATCGACATTCTACTCCAGTTCCTGAAGGCAATAAATTACAACTTACTCATTTAAATATCTATTAGTATTGAAATTTTCTGAATACTGTAATCGAAAATTTAAATCTACTAGCGGATGTAATTGGCCTTGTAGCCGAAACATTCTTACTGTTAATTAAAAAAACACTATTAGAAACATTCGGCTATAACCTGCATTTTGCATTCAGTGCGCCACTCGATATAGAAACTACCAACTAAAACCAACTTTTATTTTTGCATGGTCCATCTAAAAAGGTATAAACTAAACAAAACGAAAAAAGGTAGACATTTCGTGACATCGACTGCAGGTTCGTGCTGGATTTCGAGAGATAATAGTAGCAGCTGAAATTATTATTACTGATAATATTCGAACACTAGGTTCTTGAAACTGCAGTGGGTTCTAGTGAAAGGAAATTCTATGAAACTTTTCAATTTATCGCACCGAAGCAATATAAAATATTCCCAAAAATAGGCAGAATCTCTCCATAAAATATTTCAGGAGAGCTCTGCTCAGGAAATAGTGCAACTTTGACAGTTACTATGAAAGTACTGTCATAGTTTTCAACATGATAACTCTTCTAATACTTAATAAGCGTACGTGAGTTCCTGTTGCTTGTGAATGATTCGTCAATTTAGAGGGAACGTCTGATAATGCCTCTGCTGTAGTAGATTCTTTTGCATACACTTTGGGGATTACAATCAAAACAAATCTAGACTTTACAAGGTATCTGGTGACAAAATTGCATATCCACATTAAACTCATTCAATTGGTATACCCGATTGTATATCTCAGGCCAAACAAGCGAATTTATCGAATACAACCTATATGTCATTTTAATATTTTTCACAATATTTGACATATTCTCTGGTGTCTAAACACAAATTTCTAATCGAACTCTCAGAACTAATGAAATTTTACAGTGCTTGTTTCGTAATAAGTTTTGATAAAATAGTTCATTAGTGAAAATATGAAACAAATTGCACTTCAAAATGTACAAACAATCCCTAATTTATTGGATTTGAATTTAAGATTCTTCAATCTAATCCATTTTTTCTCATTAGTATGAGGAATCCACTTTTAACATGGGTTATTGTGCAGACCTTGAGTAAAACACGGTTTTGACTTTCGTAGACTCGTAACAGTCAATTTTGAAATGTAAACCTAAGGGTGCTGGAACTACCTTTGAAAAATTATTATGAGTAAAACTGATTGAATTCAGTCTTCATTTTTGGAGTAGAAGAAATGGGAAATACTGTAAACTCAATTTGGGATTCTCTTAATTAGACAATCCTACTTAGCTAATACTCCGAAAATAATTGCATAATGTTCCATAAAATCCCCTATCTTTACAGCTCTTGTCGGATTCAAAGAATTAGAGCGATACTTCTTGACCCATTGAATTTATCTGTTGAAATCTAAAATCAAATTCAAAATTGAATTCATTTTCACATTAGAAAAACCATACTTGAAACAAATTGAAAATCTAAAACAATTGATTTTTTTATTTTCAGTGCCTAAGAATATAAGAAAAGATGATATGGCTTGAAGTACAGATTTCAAAACCATAATTTTTGTTAAGAAAAACAGGAATAAAATATCTCAAAAATATCCTAAACTATATCCTAGACGGTGCTGTGAGAAAGAAAATGAGTAATTCTTTAGTTCTTCAAAAAATTACCTTTGGAAGTATGTGGTCGTTGAAGGATCCAGTGAAAGTTAAATAGGTAATGTAGCACTATTTTCAGTTAATTCTCCCAATAGAACTTCACCGCCAATACGGTTATTCAGGAAGTACCACTTGTTTTCGGTTCGCGCAATGAAAAGTAAGAAACATAAATGTGTACGTTTTCTGACTGTATTTCGTAATTTCAATAAATAGTTTCTCCCTACCTAATTAAATGCACGATGAGAATGATTCACATGATTCGTTAGCAAATTTATTGCCTTAAACTAAGTACCGAAATTACCGTCCCGCAACTGTAGGGGATTCTCAAATTTCAGATTCATTACATTATCGGTACGAACTCGAAACTTGATTGAGATTTGTTGAAACGCAAACTCCAATATACGCAAACTGCGTTGGAAGAAGATCTGATTTGAAGATGTACTGTTTTGCTAGTCCTCCCATATTGTATTGTTAAATTTTCTTTGTCCTGATCAACTAGAATTTAGTATGAACTGAAATTGTTTTCGATGTTTGGTGGAGAGATATTTCAAAAAAATCTGTGCACACACTTCCATCAAAAGATTTCGAATAGTGAAATTAAATTTTAACTATCCGGCTAAAAATTAGAAAAGTAGAAAGACATTTATTAATAGCCCCAGCTGTGAATTTTGAATGAGTTCACAAATCATAGGCTCCTGTGAAAAGTTTGAATTACGAATTACTGAAACCAGTGAGTTACCACTAGAACAGTGTATTTGGTGACGTGCGACACGTTCTCAACAATTTGTCCCTGTCTTTCTGTACAATAGATATGGGTTTTGAGATCTGTACCTTAGGCGATAACATATATTCTTAATTCAAATGCACTGAATGGAAAAAGATCACTTCGAGAGAAGCAGTTAAACTCTAATTTTTGTATACGGCTTTCGATATTATAGAAGAGTTATAGTGAAGATAATTTTAAAATCTGAAACAATAGAAAAAGATCACTTGTTTCAGATTTTAAAATTATCTTCACTATAACTCTTCTATAATATCGAAAGCCGTATACAAAAATTAGAGTTAAACTGCTTCTCTCGATTGGACATCAAGCTGTAAATTGATCAAAATTTCTAATTTCAGACATTTTATTAATTCTGGATACCATTGTCTAAGAGTGGCCATTTTTTTCCCTGCTTTAAATATAAGCACGTTATTTTGGCATCTTCACCGTCATATTGGCGCCCGTCATAAATGAATAGTTCAGTTTTTTCAAAATTCGCAACATATTAAGTTACAAATCATAGCCTACTCTGACAATTTTGAATTGCAGATCTGTTACCATCGAGTAACATCTCCTGCTATGCAGTCGGCGATTTCTGACTCGTTTCTCAAAATTTTTTCATTTTTTTCAATAATAACTATGGTTTTGGAAACCTGCACCCTTAGATATAATATATTCTCTCATATACATATGCACTGAATTGAACCATTTTATATTTTCAAGTTGCTCCACTTTAGCTTTTCTAATACGAAATGATAAAGATGTAGTTGGTTCATTTTCGCTATTTGTTTTCTCTAAAAACTCCTCATCAATGATGAATAAACGGAATGCTAAAACTGCCCTTTAGAGAATATAAATTCATTTCGACTAATGATTCACACAGATCGACATCTTCTGAATAATTATGAATTGATGGTCATGGAGATATATCGTTTTCACCTCTCTTCCTACATAGTGTCGCTAAAAGATACGGTAATTTGCAGAAATTACACAATCAAGATCTCAGTTAAGGTTTCATAAACAAGTAGAACCTTAAGATGACTCTGATTGCACTGCAAGTTGAATTGAATTCAGTAAAATTTTGAGTGTTCTTCGTTGAATACCTCTCGAAGTAACTTCAGAAAAATACAGGGTTAATTAAGAAATTGGCTGTTTACAGTTCACAGAATATGTCAAATATTTAGAAAACTATGGAAAAAACACTTGGGTTTTATTGGAGAATTTCGCCTTTCTGACCTGAAAAATGCTATCGGGTATACCACTTGAATATTTGGGTTGTGGTTGCGCATTACTGTCAAATTTACACATATTAAAAGAAGCATAAAATTATACGTATGAAGCATAAAAATGAAATATTTTTGAAGTCCCCTGTATTTTTATGAAGTTCTAATTCTTTTTTTGCTATCGAACGTACAGGTATTAAAATTTCGAATATTGATGCTATTTACATTTAGTGCTCCACTCGATATATTAACTAGCAATCAAAACCAACCTTTCTTTCGGCACACTCTTACTAAGAATCTGTGAGCTAGACAAAACAAAAAATAGGTCAACATTTCAAGACATCAACTGCAGTTTCGTAGTACATTCCAAGAGATTATCATGAACATTTTAAGCGGTCAGAATTTTGTGTGTAATATGCGCAATAGAAATAACTCAGACCTCCGCATGAAATAATAATTACGAAAAGTATTCGAACAATACTTTCTCAAAAATACGGAGGGTTCAGAAGCGCTCTAGATATAGCGCAGTTTTCACAGTACTTGTGAAAGTAATAATAATACCTAATAGGCGTACATGTGTACTTGTTGCATGTGAATGATTTGACAACTATGCGGGAACGCTTGATAATGCCCCAGCTGTACTAGATTTTACTGCACGCTCGCACACTTTGAGGATTTCAAACGAAAATAATCTAGACTATAAAAGATATATGGTGACACATATCCACATTATTATTATTCAATTGGCATCCCCGATAGTATCTTTCAGGCCGAAAAAGCGAATTTTTGAATATCACCTCTATCCAATTTATATATTTTTCTTAATGTTTTACATATTCTGTGGTCTGTAATTTCTTGGTTATTTGGCGGTGTTAACATAATGAGTAATATTAAAGTTCAATCGTAGTAATGTTCATGATGTATTTCATAGACTGACAAGCGCCTACAATTCCGATGATGTCCAGTCTAAGTCTGTATCAGATATCCAATTATATGATGTAGTCTCATATACAAACATATATATCATTTCATGACTCATTTAAGTCACTTTGATATTCTCCCATATAATGACATTTTTTTGCTATACTCAATTTGACAAAAATATTACAGTAAAATATAGTTCAAGTTTTTATCGAAAATCCTATTTTTTAACACAAAAATCTTAAACGAGATATCGTATCTCCACACTCCAACTTAGAAGGTGTGAACTAGACAGAACAGGAAATAGGTCAACATTTTCAAGACATCGACTGCAGCATCGTATTACAGTACGAGAGATAATTATGAACATTGTTTGCGATCAGAATGAGTGTGTAATATGCTCAATGAAAATGACTCTACACTTCCGCATGAAATAATAATTACGAAAAGTATTCGAACAATACTTTCTCGAGAATTCGGTGGGTTCAGAAACGCTCTAGATACAGCGCAACTTTCACAGTCCCTATGAAGGTAATGTCATAATTTTCAACACGAAAATTCTTTTAATACTTAATAAGCTTACGTGTGTGCTTGTTGCATGTAGATGATTAGCCAATTATGCGGGAACGTATGATGATACCTCTGCAGTAGAAGATTTTACTGCACGCTCGCACACTTTGAGGATTACAAACAAAAAAAATCTTGACTATACATGGTATCTGGTGACAAAATTGCAAATCCACATTACAATCATTATATGGGCATCCCAGATTGTATTTTGCAGACCAAAAAGCGTATTTTTGAATAATACCTATATCTAATTTCCATGTTTTTCCTAATATTATACATATTTTGTGGTCTCTAAACACAATTTTCGAATAGAACAATTAAGTCTAATATAACTTAACAGTGGTTGTTTCACAATAAATTTTCATAAAATACTTCACTAGTCAAAATATGAACTGAACTTAACTTCAAAATGAACAGAGAATCTCAAAATTATTGGATTAGAATTCAAGTTCCTTCAATCCAATCTACTTTTTCCATTTGATTGAGGAATCCATTTAGAACATAGGTTATTGTGCAGCGCTTAGTTGATACATGGTTTAGACTTTCGTAAACATAGAAAAGCAGATTTGGGATACTCTTTAATTAGACAATCCTAAATAGCAATAGCAATCACTCAAAAACTAATGGCATAATGTTTCCTAGAATCCCCTATTGTTGTAGCTTAGAAGAGTTTTAGTAGAGACAATTCAAATATCTATAACGAGTATATATTTCTATGCAGTGCTTATGAATATAATGAAATATATTATGGCTCAAGGTACAGATTTCAAAAACCATAGTAAATATTTAGAAAAGCAGGAAAGAAATGTTGAGAAACATATCACACTTCACCGAATACACTGTAGTAGGTAACTCACTGGTAACAGATTGCAATTCAAACTTCTCCGCGTAGGCTATGATTAGAGAACTATTTTGTAGGGTTTTTTTGAGAAAATAATGATTCAGCCAAATCGACATCTTCTAAATAATTTTAAGTCGATGATCCTGGTAAGTTACCCATTTGTACAAAGTACCGATATGTAATCCTCAAAGTGTGCTTCCGCGCAAAAAAATACTACTACAGCAGAGGCATTATCATACGTTCCCGAATAAATGGCGAACTATTCACAAGTAGCAAGTACACACTTGAACTTGAATTCTAATACAATACATTTGTGATTCCAAGCATATTTTGAAGAGCAATGATGTACAATATTTTCAATTATGAACTATTTCATGAAAACTTATCGTAAAATATGGTCTGTGGGTTTCTATAAGACTTAAGAGTTTGATTTGAAAATTGCGTTTCGAGACCTCAGAATATGTCAAATACTTTGAGAACCATTCAAGAAAGATATATAAGTAATATTCGAGAAATTCGCTTTTTGGCCTGAAAAGTACCGATATTCAAAGTGTGCTTCCGCGCAAAAAATACTACTACAGCAGAGGCATTTCATACGTTCCCGAATAAATGGCGAACTATTCACAAGTAGCAAGTACACACTTGAACTTGAATACAATACATTTGTGATTCCAAGCATATTTTGAAGAGCAATGATGTACAATATTTTCAATTATGAACTATTTACTTTTCGAGAGTTTGATTTGAAAATTGCGTTTCGAGACCTCAGAATATGTCAAATACTTTGAGAACCATTCAAGAAAGATATATAAGTAATATTCGAGAAATTCGCTTTTTTGGCCTGAAAAATTTTGGAATTGACACTCTATTATTCCGAAGTTATTTCGAGAGATATTGAACGAAAAACACTCAAAAGTTTACTGAATTTAATTTAACTTACAATACCATAATCGTCATATTAAGGATCCTGATTATTGAGTATCTCACAAAAAAATACAAAAACTACAAAAATTTGTAGCAAAACGAAAATTTGCAGCCCCTATAAGTGAAGAATACCACAAAGCAAATTTCCGACAATGTAATATCGATATCCTACCTTGAGAAGCACTTAAGTTCATTATTGGGAGAAATATTGTGATTCTCGAGTAAATTTTCTAGCCCTTAGCATTTCCATGCTTTTTTTCCAAGAGAATGTTAAAATATATTTTCAGGAAAAATAAAAGTAGTTATCTGCTATCACTTTCAAGTAACGAATCTAGCGCTCAGCACTTCCATGTTTTCAATTCTCATGAAAATGTAATAATTTGAGATCTTGGTAATAGTGATGATTAAAGATATTGGTAATCATCAGTATCTTGTAGAGCACACATAATTGTTTTCATAACAACCATCTGATTATGATAAATCTGTTTTCCTTCTTTTTTTCTTCGCAATACTCTCATTTAGTGCTATCGTTTTTCAGACAAGAGATGAGAATGATTAGCTCCACTGATGGGCGGGGGGTTGAAATTATTTCAATCTATTATCGAAATATTAATTGTACTAGTGAAACGGCAAGGTTTTTTTGTGTAAACCATCCAGAAAAACAGGTATCTTCATACTTGATGAATGAATTGTTGACATTGGTTTTGGTGGCTAACGAAAAACATAAAGTTCAAAAAGTTAAACATCGACCTATATGGAACGAAGCAGCTGAAGAGGCAGTAGTGAGCCATTTGGAAATAAAAACAGTCGTTTCATCAGAAAATTATCATGTCTGTCTAGTGTGTCAGTTTCAACAATCTACAGGATTGTGAAAAATCACAAATTTCACCCTTATAAAGTGATGCTAGTCCAAGAAAAGAACGCTGACAATCCCGATGACTAATTTATGAAATTGTTCCTTTTCTTAGTTTGATATTGAAAAAGTAGCAGAAGCAAAGCTATCAAAATAAAAGCAAACTTCGATCAAACCTATCCAGTATTTCTTCAAATTTTAATAAGCGGATAACATACAATTCAAATGGCTCGAATTCAATAACTTTTCACTCGAGAACAGTTGGAGGTACGTAAAGATTAGAGAAGTAAAAAAAAGTTTAAATTGAACGATGTTGATGAAAATTGATTTTACGCTGATCAGTGGCGTACTACAAAAATTTGAAAGGTTAAAAAGAAGACGTTTCCTCGGAAAAGAGAACACCTCGTGAATTTCAGTTGAAATCTGCGACGTGTAATGATGAAGGCTGAGAAAAAAAACTTGTATTCCAAGTTTGGAATTAATGTCCCAAAAACTGCAGGGATTTTGAAAAACAAATCAAAATTTTCAGAAAATTTCAACACCCTTTAGATCCGTAACGAAGCTTTTGCGGACCTTTGTTCATATGAACTCCTTTTCTCAAGTTTGCACACTAATCAACCCATTCAAATTTCGACATGCTATTTCGTAAATATGCAGGGTGATATACTATTACGAAAATAAACAGGGTGACATACTATTGCGTAACACCCTATTCATTTTAATTTTTCAATATTCTAACCTGCAACTTCGATAGCTGAAAAACAATTAGACACATTCATCCATAACCTGCATTTTGCATTTAGTGCGCCACTCGATATAGTAACTAGCAACTAAAACTTTTATTTTGGCACGGCCCGACTGAAAAAGTATGAAAAAGACAAAACATAAAATAGGTCGACATTTCGTGAGATCGACTGCTTTTTAATAGTAGATTTCAAGAGATACTATTAGCAGATGTATTAATAATTACCGATGGTATTCGCACAATAGTTTATTGAAAATACGGTTGGTTCTAGTGAAAAAAATTTAATAATACTTTTTTTTATTTATTGCACATAAACAATATGAAATATTTCTAAAGATTGGCGGAATCTTCCAAAAAAATAATACTGAAACGCTCTGCTCAGGATATAGCACTTTCCTAGTTTCAACGAAAGTACTGTTATGGTTTTCAACATTAAAACACATCTAATACTCATTAAGCGTACGTGTGTTCTTTTTGCTTGTGGATTATTCACCAATTATGCGGGAACGTTGATAATGCCTCTGCTGCAGTAGATTTTTGTGGACGCTCGCACTCTTTATGGATTACTAGATTTTACTTTACAATCATTATATTGATTGTATTTTTCAGGCCAGAAAGGCGAATTTATCGAATAATACCTATATCTTATTTCCATATTCTTCCTAATATTTAACATATTTTGTAGTGTCTAAACGCAAATCTCAAATTGAACTCTCAAAGTTAAATAAATGTCACAGTGCTTGTTTCGCAATATGTTTTCATAAATTAGTTCAGTAGAAAAAAGATTATAGAATATAGGGAGCTGCAACTACCTTAGAATAATTATTATTAGCAAAACTGATTGATGAATTCAGTCTTATATTTTACTGTAGAATAAATGGATGAAACACTTTAACCTCAATTAGAGAAACTTTTGAATTAGACAATCCTACTTAGCAATAGCAAATACTCAAAGAGGAATTGATCAGTGTTTCTTAAAATCCCCTATCTTTGTAGCTCCTCAAAGTCTTGTCGGATTCAAATAAATGAAGCAATACTTCTTGACGCATTGAAATCTGAAATCAAAAATCAAATTCAAAATTGAATTAATTTTCACATAAGAAGAGCTTTAGTAGAGACAATTTAAATATCTAAAACAAGTGAATTCATCATTTCAGTGCATATCAATATATGAAAATATGATTTGGCTTTCAATTGCCGAAGTTGTTATTCAAAAAACAGGAAAATCAAAAACAAAAATATTCCAAGCTATATCCCACATAATGCTGTACGAAAGAAACGGAGTAATTCTTCTGTATAGTGCTTTCAAAAAATTACCTTTGAAAGATTGTGATCTCATTCTTAGAAGATTCAATAGCTTTATATTTATTTTTTGGAAAGGGTCGATGGAAGGCTTTCGACGTAAAAGATTTCATGTTTGCGTAATATTTTCCGAAAATAAAGTTCATTATGTGGTCAAGTACAAAACTGCTATTGCCTGTAAGACCAGAAATTCTGAAGTAAGTTATTTTTCTTCTCAAAAAGTGGACTTTTGACACCCTTTGTTTGAAAGTTGGCTTTTTTTTTTCTTATGCTAGTCTTTATTACAGTGTACCCATGTTTCGAATAGTTTAGAGTTGATGATTCAACAATTCTGGGGCAGCCTATTCGAGCCGATTCCCAAGAGAACAACAGAAATAATATTTTTCATTTACTTCTAGAGACCTTCGAAGGATCCAGTGAAAGTAAAACAGGTAATGTAGCACAATTTTCAGATTTTTCTCCCAATAGAAAGTTATCGCCAATACGGTTTTTCCAAGGGTGTCTCTTATTTTCGATACGAAACATTAGATACGGGGAGTTTTTTTTGATTAATAATTCCTAATGTTACAGGAGAAAGAAATAAACTATTGGTATTAATAAAGTTTAAGAGTGAACATTAAATCAATCGGAACATATTACCGAATCCTTCATCTTTGTATAGAAAGCCAATTCAATTTCATCCAAAGAAAAGAATGAATGTATACATTCATATAATCTTTTCCCAAGGAAAGTAATGAAGACAAACATTTTTCGAGATTGTCTGGAATCTGTCGTGAATTTTTGATTATGCCACTAAACAGGCAGAACACCATTGCTTGATTAATCTTATTGAGGAATTAGCTGTTTGCTGCCTTATTTCGAAATAAAAAATGTTCTATTATTGTATCAGGCTAATTCCAAACCAATTCACGTTTTATGTTGTAACAGCAACGGGATTGTATCTTATTCTCTGTCAAATATTTTCAACCTCAATCCGTCACATAAAATGATAATGGAAGTAAAGAAGATGAATATGTACCTTTTTCTGTTTGTACTTCGGGTTGTCAATAACAAATTTCTATCTACTGAATGATGAGTATAATCCACATGATTCGTTCGCAAGTTTGTTGCCTTGAACTAAGTACCGAAATTACTGTCTGGATACTTTAGTTTAAAATTAGAACATTTTCGCCACGAATTCGAAACTAGATGGTATTTGTTAAAACGCGAATCCAATATTCGGAAACTGTTTTGGAACAAAATTGCAGTTGATGAAATAATGTTCCGCTAGTACTTCCATATTGTATTGTTAGATTTTGTTAGGCCTGATCAACTGCAATTAAGTATGAACTGAAATCGTTCTCGAAGATTGGTAGTGAGGTATTTCAAGATTATCTGGGTACAAATTTTCATCAGAAACTTTCAAACAGTGAAAATAAAAATTACTTAGTTTGAATTGCATATCTGTTACCAAAGTTAGTACTACTACAGTGAGATATGTTTCTCGCTATTTTATCCCTGTTTTCTTCAAAAATAACTATTGTTTTTGAAACCTATACAAGCCACAATATATTCTTTGTATACATATCCGCTGAAAAGAATCAATGGTTATATATTTTCAAGTTTTTTTCACAATAGCTGTTCTAATATGAAATGATAAAGATGTAATCGTTTCATATTAGCTACGTGTTTCATTTAAAACTCCTCATCATTATAAGACTGAAAGGAATGCATAGACTGCCCTTAAGATAATATGAATTCATTTTATCTAGTGATTCACACAGTTCTGAATAATTATGAATTGATGATCCTCGAGAATTATCTGTTTCTACATACTGCCGCTAAAAGATATTGCATTTTGCAAAAATTACACAAACAAGATCTGAAACGACACTTACCTTCGGTATGTACATCCGTGTTGCCGCAAACCTCACAGGCGCGTCCATCTGTTTCATCATCGGAAAAATTCAATATAAACCAAGCGTTATTTAATTAATATGTAAGAATGGGGAGTAATCTGAAAAATTGCTCTAATTTCAGATGCCAAATATTTGAAAAAACTCCTAAGAAAAGTAGAGGAATTGTTGAGTGATTTCACTTTCATTCTTAATGAAAAAAATTGCTAAAAGCGATAAAAAGTATCGTACATCAAAAAAAAATACCTTTGATATGTAACATTGTTACCGAAACTTACAGTCCATAGTATATATTTCAATATATATATATATATATATATATATATATATATATATATATATATATATATATATATATATATATATATATATATATCAATTTGTAGTATTGAAACCAGAACGTTCGATAGAAAAAAAAAATTATAATAACTCGGCTGTATCCTGCTCTTTTGAATATAGTACGCCACTCGATATGGTAATTAGCAACTAACACATAGTTCAATCTTGGCTTTGTCCAAATAAGTAAATGTTAATTTGATCGAGCAAAAAATAGGTTGACAATTCATGACATCGACTGTAGTTTCGTAGTACTTTTAAAAACATGAACATGTTATGATAGTCTGAGTCTTATAGGTAATATTCTCAATAAAAATGGCTCTATTCTCCAGTTATGCGGGAACGTAATATTATGCCTTTATTGTAGAAGTTAAATCTGCACGCTCGCACACTTTGAGGATTACGACAAAAATAATCTGGATTTACAAGATATCAGGAACCAAAATTTTATATCCACAATACAATTATTCAAGAGGCATACCCGATTGAATTTTTCAGGCCAATGAAGCGAATTTCCCAAATATTACCTATATCTATTTTCCATAGTTTTCACAATATCTGACATATTCTGAGGTCTGGAAACACAATTTTAAAATCGAAAGCTTAAGTCTAATAAAACCTCACAGTGATTGTTTCGCGATGAGTTTTCATGAAATAGATTATTATTGCATATATGAATATCATTGCTCTTCAAAATATACTTGGAATCTCAAATTTTGTATATTAGAATTCAAGTTAAGATGTGTACCTGCTACTTGTGAATAATTCGTCACTTATGCGGGAACGTATGATAATGCTTCTGCTGTAGTAGTATATTTTACACGACAGCACACTTTGAGGATTAGAAACAAAGATAATCTGGAGGAGTCTTCTTCAATGATCTATCTGGAAATTGTCAAGTTCAAAAAGTTGGAATCAATAAATTCGCGTAAATGGTAAGAACGTTCGAGATACAATACATATTTCACAGAAAATTATAATGCTTATATTTCGTCAATTCTTGCATTTCTCTTGTCACAAATTTTTTCATAGAAACTATGTTCACAATAGAAATGAAGAAATAGATTCAGCTAGATAAAATCGATTATTTACAAATTATATACAACTTGGTTTATGCGCCAGGTTCAATCAAATTCATCACGAGTAGAAGAAATCCAAAGATTTTCTGAGTAATGAACGTTTTCAAATATTAGTTCGAACAAAGAATATGTTTTACTGTACGGGAGTATAAGTTGGAGGAAACTTCAATAATCAATAATGCAGTTTGGCTTTAGGTGGTAGTTACTATATCGAGTGGCACACTCAATGCAAAATTCAATTTATGGACGAATGTTTCCAATTGTTTTTCAGCTACCGAACGTGCTGGTTCAAATATTACAAATTAAAATATACATATGTTACGTAATACTATGTCACCCTGTCTATTTCCGTAATAGTATGTCACCTTGGCTATTTTAGTAATAGTATGTCACCCTGTCTACTTTCATAATAGCATGTCACTATTTGAGGGGGTTGGTTTTGAAAAAGGTGTTCATAGAAACATATGACCGTGAAAGTTTCGTTACGTTGCTACAGAGTGTTGAAATTTCCAGAAAAAAACTGTTTTTTCCTTCGAAAAACCTGCAGTTTTTCAAATATTCAGCCCAAATTCTGAAGGCAAGTTATTTTTTACAGCCTGCATCATTACACGTCTTAGATTTCAACTGAAATTCACGAGGTGTTTTCTTTTCCGAGGCCATGTCTTCTTCTGCCCTTTCACATTTTTGTAGTACGCAATAGATCAGCGTAAAATCAAGTTTCGCTATCTTCGCTCTATTTAGAAACTTCTTTGACTGTTGTAATTTTTTCGTATTTCCAACCGTTTTAGAGTGAAAAGTTATTGAATTTGAATTACTTGAATTGTATGTTATTCAATAAATAAAAAAAATATTAGAAATACTTGATGGGTATGCCCGAAATTTGCTTGCAGTTTGATAGCTTTTCTTTTGACACTCAACCTATTCTTATCAATATTATACTAAAATAACGAACAATTAAAAAATACATATACTGCTGGAAGTGTCCTCCACCTGCAAGAGTACAGGCCTCTGTCCATATTCGTGTATTATGACACACTCTTTGTAATATTCATGTGGTATTTCTTATCGTGTCACAATGGGTTACTATTCGATTTCATAATTCTTGTACAGTAATCACTGGAGGGGTAAAAACTAACTGTTTGAGATATCTCCATCGGAATATGTCTAAATTTTTCAAGTCTGGGGACCTTGGAAACCATGATTCTGGCCCACTCCGCATTATCTATTGATTGTAGAATGTATAATTCAAGAATTCTTCAGCTCTACACTGAAATCTGCTGGTGCCCCGTCATGCATGACCCACATTATGTTTCTCAACAAAAGTGGCATATCCTCGAGACAATAAAGGTAACTCCTCTTTAAGATAATTGCCGATAAGCGGGACCGTTTCATGAATGAAATCTGGGTCTGTGTACATTATTTCACTATCAAACTGAGCATTTTCTTTTATTTAATCTATGAATCATCGGCAGAAATTCAGTCTTGGAGGGAAATCACGAGGAAGTAAAGTTTTGACGCGTTGAATATGAAATGAGTACAATAAAATGTCTTGAAGAATCCTTCAAACTAGAACATGTGAAATATTCAACCGACCAATTTTTCTTGTAAACACATGAGGATTCAAATCAATGCAATTCAAAACTGTTTCCTCAATATCTCGAGTTCTCATAGTTTGTGTTGCACCTTGAAAATGATTATTTGCTGTAAAAGTACCAGTATCCCTCTACCTTCTTTGAATAATGACGCGTAATGATGGAGGCTGTAAAAAATGACTTGCATTCCAAATTTGAGCTGAATGTCTCAAAAACTGTAAGAATTTCGAAGGAAAAACCAGTTTCTTTCTGGAAATTTCAACCTTTTCTTGAACGGTACTTTGATTAACCCCCTAAAATAGTGACATAGTATAACGAAAATATGCAGGGTGACTACTAATACGAAAATAGACAGGGTGACATACTATTACGTAACATATGTATCTTTAAATTTGTAATATTTGAACCAGCAGGTCTGATAGCTCAAAAACAATTAGAAACATTCGTCCATGATCAGCATCTTGCATTTAGTGTGCCACTCGATATAGTACCTACCAACTAAATCTAAACTGCATTATTTATTATTGAAGTTTCCTCCAACGTAGACTCCCGTACAGCAAAACATATTCTATGTTCGAACTAATATTTGAAAACGTTAATTAATCAGAAATTCTTTGGATTTCTTCTACTCGCGATGAATTTTATTGAACCTGGCGCATTCACCAAATTGTATTGTACTTGTAAATCATCGATTTTATCTAGCTAAATCTATTTCTTTATTTTGATTGTGAACACAGTTTCTATGGAAAAACTTGGGACAAGAGAAATGCAAGAATTGACGAAATATAATCATTATAATTTTCGGTATAATATGTATTGTATCTCGAACGTTCTTACCATTTAGGCGAATTTATTGATTCCAACCCTTTAAAATTGAGGAAAAATTAGTAGATGCAATTACTAGACCCATGCTCATAAATTTATTACGAAATAGTAAAAATTTCCCGATTTAAACAAATTTCTTGTTTACTTTGTTCGTGTTAATGAAGTGATCAGTATTGAAGTTCATCTTCTACATTTCTAATATTCATGATGTAATTCATAGACTGACAAGCTCATACAATTCTTATTAGAGCCCAAGTAGGAATACTCGTCTTGCCCTTGAATAATTGTATATTCATACAACTGAGAATTGTATCAGTTCACATACGGAATAGGAGGGTTTGACCATTTTCAAGAACCTGATTTAGGTAATTATATTCGGGTTATTGTTGATTCTTCTCCATAATGAGTAACGTATGAACTTTGTATTGACGTATAATATTATTGTTTTCATGTATCAGTGTATTTTGAAATTTATATGTTGGATAATATGTCAATCAACATGGGTCTCTCAACTATTTCATGAAATCTTATCGCATAATAAGGTCTGTGAGGTTCTATAAGACTTAAGAGTTTGATTTGAAAATTGAAATATCTTGAAAACCATGGAAAAAAGATATAGGTAATATTCGAGAAATTCGCTCTTTTGGTCTGAAAAATTTTGGAATTAACCCTGTATTCTTCCGAAGTTATTTCGAGAGATATTGAACGAAAAACACTCAATAGTTTACTGAATCTGATTCAACTTACATAATAAGGTTCTACTTGTTTATGAAAACTTAACTTGATATCTCAAAATAACCTTTTTATTTCAAAGAGGTTCATTTCCTTTGTTAATATCAGTCTTGATTATTCAAATTATGACATATTGTACTATAATTTGTCTTTGAATTTAGATGTCCTGGACTTGATTACTCAATTCAACATGATCTTCCTCAAACATATTGAATTCTCATTCAAATTTGAATTTGAATAATTGGAAAGCATGTTTTCTCAAGTAACGATTCTAGCGCTCAGCACTTCCATATTTCTAATTCTAATGAAAATGTAATATTTCGTGTATTGGTGAACATCAGTAATTTGTAGGGAACAGGTATTTGTTTTCATCACAGCCATCTGATAAATCTGTTTTCCTTTTCCTCTTCTTTTCGCAATATTATAATTCACAGTTGTCGATTTTTAGAAAAACGATGAAAATCGTTTACGCTGTTGACGGGCGGGTTGAGATTGTTTCAATTTATTATCGAAACGAACATTGTGCTAGAGAGAAACGGCAATGATTTTCAGTGCAAATCTCACAGAAAAAAAAGGTGGCCTTATACTGGATGAAATAATTCAATCAAAAAATAGAATAAGGAACATTCGGCCTTAACCTGCTTCTTGCATTTAGTGGGCCAATCGATATGGTAATTAGCAACTGAAACCAACTTTCATCGTGGGACACTTTGAGAATCACAAAAAAAACTAGTCTGGACTTTAAAATGTATCTGATAACAAAATTGAATATCCACATTATAATTAATCAAATGGCATACTCGATTACAAGAAGGGTATTTTGTTATATTAAGTTAGTTTTCATAAACAAGTAGAACCTTAATATGACTCTTATGTTACTGTAAGTTCAATTAAATTCAGTAATATTTTGAAAGTTTTTCGTTCAATTAAATTCAGTAATATTTTGAAAGTTTTCGTTCAATACCTAACAAAATAACTGCAGAAAAATACAGATGGAATTCGAAAATATTTCATTTTTATGCTTCATACGTATAATTCGATGCTTCTTTTAATATGTGTAAATTTGACAGTGATGCATATCCACAACACAATTATTCAAATGGCATACTCGGTAGCACTTTTCAGGTCAAAAAACGAAATTCTCAAATAATACCTATGTGTATTTTCCATAGTTTTCAAAATATTTGACATATTCTGTGATCTGTACACAGACAATTTTTCAATTAACTCTGTATTTTTATGAAGTTACTTCGAGAGGTATTGAACGAAGAACACTCAAAATTTTACTGAATTTATTTCAACTTACAGGGTCATCAGAGTCATATTAAGGCTCTTCTTGTTCATGAAAACTTAACTCAGATCTTGTTTGTGTAATTTCTGCAAATTACCGTATCTTTTTAGCGACACTATGTAAGGAGAAAAGTGGAAGGGATGCATTTCCACGACCATCAATCCATTATTATTCGAAAGATGTCAATCTGTGTGAATCATTAGACGAAATGAATTTATATTCTCTGAAGGGCAATTTTAGCATTCCGTTTATTCATTATTGACGAGGTGTTTTTAAAAGAAACAGATAGCGATAATGAACCAACTACAACTTTATCATTTCGTATTAGAAGAGCTGAAGTGAATACAACTTGAAAATATAAAATCATTGGTTCAATTCAGTTCATATGTATATGATAAAATATACTATGGCTGAAGGTATAGGTTTCAAAATCCATAATTGTTATTAAAAAAATTGAAGAAATATTGACAAACGAGTCACAAGTCAATGACTGCGCAGCAGGAGAGGTTACTCGATGATAAGAGATTTGAAATTCAAAATTGTCAGAAGGCTATGATTTGTAAATTACTATGTTGAGAATTTTTGAAAAAACTGAACTATTCATATATGACGGACGTCATAATGACGGTGAAGATGCCAAAATAACTTTTTTATCTTTGAAGATTGGAAAAAAATGACCACACTTAGACAATGGTATCCGGAATTGTTAAAATGTCTGAAATTTGAAATTTTTATCAATTAACATCATGATGTCAAATCAAGAAGAGCAGTTAAACATGAATGTATGTATACCGCTTTCGATATTATAGAAGAGCTATAGTAAAGACAATTTTCAAATCTAAAACAAGTGATCTTTTTCTATTCAGAGCATATGAATTAAGAATATATGTTATGCCTTTAGGTGAAAATTTCAACACCCAAATCTGATGTACTGAAAAACAGGGACAAATTGTTGAGAATCCTGACACATGTCACCAAATACACTGTACTCTCCGGTAACAGTAATTCGTAATTCAAACTTCACAGGGGAGCCTATGATTTGTGGACTGAGACCTCATTCAAAATTCACAGCTGGGGCATTTAGAAAATGACTGTCTACTTTTCAGTTTTATTTTTTAGGCGGATAATTAAATTTTATTTTCATTATTTGAAACCTTTTGGTGAAAATGTTTGCCCAGATTATTTTGAAATACCTAGCCACCAATCATCGAAAACAAATTCAGTTCATACTAAATTTCAGTTGATCAGGCCAAAGAAAATCTAGCAATACAATATGGGAGTACTAGCGAAACAGTAAATTTTCAAATGCAATTTTCTTCCAACGCAGTTTGCGCATATTGGATTTTGCGTTTCAACAAATCTCAATCAAGATTCGAATTCGTCACTTAGTTTAAGGCAAAAAATTTGGTAACGAATCATGTAGACCATACTCATCATGCATTTATTTTAGTAGAGAGAATCTGATTATTGAAATTACGAAATACAGGCAGGAAACGAACATATTTATGGTATTTACTTTTTATTGCACGTACCGAGAACAAGTTTTCTGAATAACCGTATTGGTGAAGAAGTTCTATTGGGAGAAATATCTGAGAAATGAGCTACATTACCTATTTTCCTATCACTGGATCCTTCGAAGGTCTCTAGAAATAAATTAAAAATATTATATAAGTTGTTTCTTTGAGAATAAGCTCAAGGAAGCTACCCCAGGATTGTAAATGATCTATGATTGTCCAAACATATGTACTTTTTAAAAAACCTAGCAAAAGAAAAGAAAATTGATGGCAAATTTAATTACAGGTTGTCATACTTGCAGTTTTTTAGAAGACCAATAATTAACATCAGAATCTTCGGTCATAAAAGGAATTGGAATTTTGTACTCGACCACATAATTAACTTTATTTCCGGAAAATATCACGCAAACATGAAATAATTTGCGTCAATGCTCTCGATAGACACCTTCTAAAAAAACCATAATGTTACAAAATCTTCTAGGAATGAAACCACATACTTCCAAAGGTAATTTTTTTAAGAACAAAACGAAAGAATTACTCACTTTCTTTCGCACACCACCGTTTAGGATATTTTTGAAATATTTTATTCCTGTTTTTAAGAATTATAACTATGGTATTAGAAATCCATACTTTAAGACATATCTTTTCTTATATTCATATGCACTGAAAATAAAAAAATCGCCTGTTTTAGATTTTCAAATTGTTTTCAGTAATGCTCTTCTAATGTTCAAATAAATTCAATTTTGAATTTGATTTTTGATTTCAACAGATACATTCAAAGAGTCAAGAAGTAATGCTCTAATCCCTTGAATCCGACATTACTTAGAGGAGCTGCAAAGATAGGGGATTTTATGAAACACTATGTTATTATTTTCGGAGTGTTTGCTATCGCTTAGTAGGATTATTTAATAAAGAAAATCCTTAATTGAAATTCCATTGTTTCATCCAATTATTCTACACAAAAATGAAGACCGTATTCAATCAGTTTTACTCATAATATTTTTTCTAAGGTAGGAGCAGCACAAGTTTATATTCCGAAATTTGATTTTAGTGTCTACGAAAGTCTGAACTATGTATTACACAAGGTCTGCACAATAACCCATGTTAAAAGTGGATTCCTCAATCTAATGAGAAAAAATTTGGTTCATATTTTCACTAAAGAACTATTTTAATAAAACTTATTGTGAAAGAAGCACTGTGAAATTTCATTAGTTCTGAGAGTTCGATTTGAAAATTTTGTTTAGACACCTGAGAGAATGTCAAATATTGTGAAAAATATGGAAATGAGATATAGGTAATATTCGAGAAATTCGCTGTTTTGGCCTGAAATGTACAATAGGGTATACCAATTGAATGAGTTTAATGTGGATATGCAATTTTGTGATCAGATTCCTTGTAAAGTATAGTTTTGTTTAGTTTGTAATCCTCAAAATGTGTGCCAAAGAATCTACTATTGCAGAGGCTTTATCATACGTTCCCTCATAATTGGCGAATCATTCACTGGCAACAAGAACTCACGTACGCTTATTAAGTATTAGAAGAGTTTTCATGTTGAAAACTACAACAGTACTTTCATAGTAACTGTCAAAATTGCACTGAGCAGAGCTTCACTGGAATATTTTATGGAGAGATTCCGTCTATTTTTGGAAATATTTTATGTTGCTTTGGTGCAATAAATAAAAAAGTATTATAAAATTTCCTTTCACTAGAACCCACTGCAGTTTCAAGAACCTATCGTTCGAATATTATCCGTAATTATAATTTTAGCTGTTAATATTATCTCTTGAAATCTACCACGAACCTGCAATCGATGTCATGAAATGTCGACCTTTTTTTTGTTTTGTCTAGTTTATACCTTTTTAGACGGTCCGTGCAATATGAAAAGTTGGTTTTAGTTGATAGTTACTATATCGAGTTGCGCACTGAATGCTGAATGCAGGTTATGGCCAAATGATTCTAATTGTTTTTTTGCTATGGACCGTTCTGGTCGATAGATGATTTTTGAGCCCAAATATGGAATGCAAGCTATTTTTTACAACCTTCATCATTACACGTCCTAGATTTGAACTGAAATTCACAAGGTGTTTTTTTTTGTTTTCCGAGGCCTTGTCTTCTCTTGCTGATGATGTACCAAGATGGAAGGGCTGTCAAGTTTTCGGGAAGAAGGATAGTCTAAGGAAAGATAATAGTCGTTTCAGATCTTATGAGTGTGAGTTTCATGAAATACTAGATCTTTTATAGGCATTTTTCAGGAAATTCAAAATGCGGAACTGTTTTAGGACCATCTACTCACAATTATGTAGATGTCGATTTAGCTGAATCATTTGATGAAATGAATTTTCATTCACTGTGGGGTAATTCTAGCTTCCCGTTTAGTCTCAGTATTGAAATCAAATCAAAACTTTAGAAATGTCAGATAGATTCTGGTGTAAGTATTTCTTATTTGTCAGATAAATTCTATCTTGAAAACTATTGGAGTTTAAACTATGAAGAAAAATGGATTGGGACTCATGTCTTTCGTGAAACTAGCCTTCTTCCCAAAAACTTGACAGGCTCGTCCCTGGGTCATCATCGTTTCAATTCAATATTAACAAATGTAGTTGAAATTAAACTCTAAGGATGGGAAGAAATTTGAAAGAGTACTTCAATTTCAGACGTCAAATATTTTGAAAAACTCTTGAATTAGGTGAAAGAAATATTGATGGAACTCACAGTTTTTTATAATCCACAAAAAATTTCAAAAACATTGAAATATATGGTATGTCGAAATTAAATCATAACTCTGATATGTAACTATGTTACTGATCCTTCTGTATAAACCATAATATACAGGAAGTTAAGTAATAACAAAACAACTTGTGGAGGTGAATCTACGTGAATTAAAGAAAAAGAACTTCATATATACATTGGTCCGCAAAAGCTTTGTTACAGAATATTGAAACTTCCGCAAAAAATTGGTTTTTTCTTCAAAACTCCTGCAGTTTAGATATTCATCAGAAATTTGGAATACAAGACAAGACAAAACAAAAAAAGGATCGAGATTTCGTGAAATCGACTCCAGGTTCGAAGTAGATTTCAAGAGATAATATAAGCTGCTCAAATAATTCCGGATAGTATACGAACACTTTTTTTTCTTTAAACTACAGCGGGTTCTAATGAAAATAAATTTAATATTACTTTTTCATTTACTGCACATAAGGAATAAAAAATATTCCTAAAATTATTCAGAATCTTTCCAAAATATATTACAGAAACGCTCTGTTCAGGAAATAGCGCAGCAAGAGTTACCGAAAACTTTTCTAATACTTAATAAGCGTACGTGTGTTCTGGTTGCTTCTGAATTATTCGCCAATTATGAGGGAACGTATGATAAAACCTCTGCTGTAGTAGATTTTTTTGCACGCTCGCACACTTTGAGGTTTACTAACGAAAACAATCTATACTTCACAAGGTATCTGGTGACAAAATTGCATATCCACATTACACTCAATCAAATGGTATACCCGATTGTATTTTTTAGGCCGGAAAATCGAATTTCTTGAATATTATCCATATCTAATTTCCAAGATTTTCATATTATTTGGCTTATTCTGGGGTGTCTAAACACAATTTTCAAATCGAACTCTAAAAACTAATAAAATTTTACAGTGCTTGTTTCGCAATAAGTTTTCATAAAATAGTTCATTAGTGAAAATATGAACCGAATTGCACTTCAAAATGTACTTAGAATATCGAATTAATTGGATTTGGAACAGGAATAAAATATCTCAAAAATATTCTAAAATATACCCAAAACGGTGCTGTACGAAAGGAAGAGAGTAATTCTTTCGTTTAGTTATTTGAAAAATTTTCTTTGGAGGAATGTGGTCTCATTCTTAGAAGATTCAGCGGCATTATGGTTTTTTATTAGAAAGGGTCCATCGAAAGCATGTGTCGCAAATGGTTTCATGTTTGCGTAATATTTTTCGAAAATAAAGTTTATTATGTGGTCAAGTAGAAGATTCCAATTTCTTGTAAGACCAAAGAATCTGATGTTAAATATTTTTCTTCCCAAAATGTGGAATTTCGACACCATATATTTTTAATATTCCCTCAATTTTTTTCTGATGATACGATTTATTAGAAAGTACACATAATTGGACAATCTTATAGTTGATCATTTACAATTCTGGAGTAGCCATTTCCAGCAGATTCTCAAAAAATCGACTGAAATAATATTTTTCTTTTATTTTTGAAGACCTTCGAAGTATCCGGTGAGAGTAAATTAGGTTATGTTGCACTATTTTCAGTTATTTCTTCCAATAGAATTTCATCGCCAATAAGCTTTTTCAGAAAGTATCACTTGTTATCGAAATGCGAAATAAAAAGTATAAAAGATAAATATGTATGTTTTCTGTTTATATTTCGTAATGTCTATAATTAATTTCTCGCTACTGAATTAAATGCATGATGAGTATGATCCACATGACTCGTTCGCAAATTCATTGCCTTGAACTAAGTACCAAGATTACCATCCTGTAATTGATCATGGATTGGATCAAGATATTTTATATTCGAACATTATCGATACGAATTGGTAAATTGATTGGAATTTGTTGAAACGCAAATTCCAATATGCGCGAAGTGCGTTGGAAGAAAATTGCAGTGGAAAATGTAGTGTTTCGCAGTTATCCCATATGGATTTTCTTTCTCCTGGTCAACTAGAATTAAGTATGAACTGAAAATGATTGCGATGATTGGTAAAGAGGTATTTCAAAATAATCTGAGCACACATTTCCACCAAAAAATTTACAAAATTACATTTACCAAAATCCCAAACTGTGAATTTTGAATAAATCCCTATTTCAAAAATCATAGCCTACTTCGTGAGGTTTGAATTACGAATCTGTTACCAGAGAGTTACCACTAGTACAGTGTATTTGGTGACGTGAGACACGTTTTTCAACATATTATCCTTGTTTCATTGTACAATAGCTATTGGTTTCGAAATCTGTTCCAATTTGTTATCTGGAAGAAAATCAAACTCAAAAAATTAATTTGATATTTAACATAATGAATATAGTAGATTCAGAGTGAACCTATGAGAAACATTGGATATCAATGCAAGTTGAATTACAGAACCTTACTTAATGGTGCATTACATCTGTTTGCGTTTGCATTATTTAATCCTGTTATTTCTTAAAGCAAACCTTTGTGAATTCTCCTTATTTAGAGTTAAGTACCTTTTTTTACTATTGTAATGCACAATGCATTCCAAGGAAAATTGTCCACCCCATCCATCTCTAAATAGAATGATTTTGGCGAAAATAGTGACAGCACGTCAATGTTTTGTTCGAGGGGGATCAATTTCTGATTCGGTTTTGAGCATATAGAATCAAACCCTACTATCAGTACCAATTAAGTCAAGTTTCGTTAATGTGAAATTGGGTCGTGACATATCTTTGGGAAGGTTTTCTCTCATTTATTCAAAAATAGTATCATCCTGATTATTAAGTATCTCACAAAAACACGAACACTGCAAAAATTTGTATTAAATCGAAAATTTGCACCCCCTATGTGTGAAGAAGAATACCACAAAACAAATTTCGGAGCATGCAAAATCGATATCCTACCTTGAGAAGCTCATAAGTTCATTATTGGGAGGAATATTTTAATGCTCGAGCAACGTTTCTAGCCCTCAGCATTTTTATGCTTTTATTTCTCAAGAAAATGTTAAAATATATTTTAAGGAAAAATAAAAGTAATTATCTGCTATCACTTGCAAGTAACGAATCTAGTGCTCTGCATTTCCATGTTTTCAATTCTCATGGAGATGTAATAATTTGAGATATTGGTAATACTGATGGTTAGAGATATTGGTAATCATCAGTATTTTGTAGAAAATACATAATTGTTTTTATAACATCCTTCTGATTATGATAAATCTGTTTCCCTTTTTCTTTTCTCTTTGCGATACTCTTATTCACAGTTATCGTTTATTAGACAATGAAAATGATTTACTCCAGTGATAGGCGGGTTGAAATTGATTCAATCAGTTATAGAAATGATAATTGTGCTGGAGAAACGGCAAGGTTTTTTTTTGTGTAAACCATCCAGAAAAACAGGTAGCTTCATACTCGATGAATAAATTGTTGACAACGGTTTTGGTGGTCAACGAAAAACATAAAGTTCAAAAAGTTCAACATCGACCTATATAGCCGGCTCGGTGGCGTATGGGATATGATGCTCGTCTCCTACGCAGAGTTACCTGAGTTCAATCCCCACAAAGTCGGTGCGATTTTTCGGATTCTGGGAATCGCTTGAGTGTCCATAATTTGGAAGAGATGTAAAGCTGTCGGCATTGTCTAGCAGATATGTGTTGGACATTAAAGATCCCTTCCCTCGACACGAGAGGGGTTCGGCAAAATTCCCGGGTTAGTGAGGTGACAGAATTCCCCGGCGTGTCATTAGCCGAAAGGCAGAAATAGAGCACGTTAAAGGAAAAACAAACAAACATCGACCTATATGGAACGAAGCAGCTGATGTAGCAGAAGTGGGCCACTAGGAAATAAAAACAGTCGATTCATCGAAAAATTATCATGTCTGTCTAGTGTGTCAGTTTCAACAATCTACTGGATTGTGAAAAATCACTACTTTCACCCAGGGAAATAAAAACAGTAAATCAATCAGAAAATTATTATGTATGTCTAGTTTGTCAGTTTCAACAAACTACAGGATCGTGAGAAATCACAAATTTGACCCTCATAAAGTGAAATTTGTCCATGAAATAAACGGAGACGATACCGATTGCCAATTTATGCAATTTGAATTGAAAATACTAACAGTAATCCACATTCTCTGAATAATATTTGCTTTTCTCTCAATTGTGAAGTGAATGAGCAGAATAATCGACATTAGGATAACCAAAACACTCATTAGTTCACACAAACATTATGATTTTCAGTGAAATATGAACTGAATATGGATTGTTCTTTCCATTGAGGCGACTATATTGATTCCAACTCTTTGAACTTGACATTTTCTAGATAGATCATTGAGAAAAGATCAGTAGGTGCAAGTACTGCATCTACTCATCTACTCTTGCTTATGAATTTATTACGAATTAGTTAAAATTTTCCCGATTTAATAAAATTACTTGGTTATTTTGTCGTTGTTAACGAAATGAGCAGTATTAAAGTTCAATCCTAATATTCTACATTCCTAATATTCATGATATAATTCATGGACTGACAAGCTCCTACAATTCCGTTGATCTCCAGTCTAAGTCTCTAACAGATATACAATTATATTATGTAGCCTTATATACAAACATTCATAATAGGATGACATATCTCCTCAAAACACTTTTAAATAATTTTGATATTACCTCATTTAATGACATTTTTATGCTATGCTCAATTTGAGAAAAATATTACTCTACCAGATATCCAATTTTATGATGCATTGGTGATGAAGTCCGATATGTAGAAATAACTGAAAATAGTGCTACAATACCTATTTTACTTTTATAGGATCCTTCGAAGGTCTCTAGAAACAAATGACAATTATTATATTAGTTGTTTTCTTGAGAATCAGTCCGAAAAGGCTGCCCCAGAATTGTAAATGATCAACTCTAAGATTGTCCAAATATGTGTACATTCTAATAAATCCTAGCATAGGAAAAAAAAGTGAAGGCAAATTCAAAATACAGGGTGTCATAGTTCCACTTTTTGTCAGGGAATTGGGATTTTGTACTTGACCAAATAATAAACTTTATTTTCGGAAAATATTAGTCAAATATGCGAGTAATTGCGCCAAATGTATTCTTAAAAAGAACCATAATGCCAATGAATCTTCTAAGAATGAGACCAAATACTTCGAAATGTAATTTTTCTGAGAAATAAACGGAAGAATTACTCACTTTCTTTCGTACAGCACCGTTTGGGATATGGTTTGGGATATTTTATTCTTTTTTTTTGAATAATAAGAGTTATTGGAATCTATACTTCAAGCCATGTCATATTTTTCTAAATTCATATGCTTTCAAAAGAAAAAAATAGAAAAAAATCACTTGTGATAGATATTTAATCTTTCTTCAGTATGGCTCTTCAAACGTGAAAATTAATTTGATTTTGAATTTGATTTTTGATTTCAGATTTCAACAGACTAATTCAGTGGATCAAGAAGTACTGCTCTAATTCTTTTAATCGGACAAGACTCGAAGGCGCTATTCAGGAATTTAGGAAACACTATGCACTTATTTTCGGAGTATTTGCTATGGCTAAGTAGTATTGTCTAATTAATGAAGATCTCAAATTGAGTTTACAATGTTTCATCCATTTATCCTACTTTGAGAAAGAAGACTGAATTCAATCAATTTTGCTCGTAAAAATTTTCCTGAAGTAGTTGCAGCATCCATTAATTTATATTCCAAAATTGCCTTCTCTGTATCTACGAAAGTCTGAACAATGTATTACACAAGGTCTACACAATGACCCATGTTATAAGTAGATTCCTCAAACTAATGAGAAAAAATGGATTGGACTGAAGAAACCTGAATTCAAATATAATAAATTTGAGATTCTCTGTACATTTTGAAGTGCAATTGGATTCATATTTTACTAATACAATATTTTTTGAAAACTTATTGCGAAACATGCACTGCAAAAATTTCATTAGTTTTGAGAATTCGATTTGAAAATTTTGTTACTATACCACATGTCAAGTATGAAATATACGGAAATCAGATATAAGTAATATTCGAGAAATTCTCTATTTTGGCCTGAAATATACAATCGGGTATACCAATTGAATGAGTGTAATGTGGATATGCAATTTTGTTACCAGATACCTTGTAAAGTCTAGATTTTTTTTGTTTGAAATACTCAAAGTGTGCGAGCGTGCAAAAATAATCTTCTACAGCAGAAGTATAATGCATACGTTTTCACATAATTGGGGATTCATTTATAAGTAACAAAAAAACACAACTATGCTTTCTGAGTACTAGCACAGTTTTCATAATGAAAATTTTGACAGTACTATAGTTACTGTGCAAGTTGCGGTATTTCCTGAGCAGAGCTTTTCTGAAATATTTGTTGGAGAGATTTCGCCTACTTTGGAGAAAATTTTGTATTGCTTATGTGTAATAAATAAAAAAGGATTATTACGTTTCTTTTCACTTGAACCCCATTGTAGTTTCAATAAACTAGCGTAGTTCAGTTTTTTCAAAAATTCTTAACATAATAATTTACAAATCATGGCCTACTCTGAATATTTCGAATTGCAACTCTGTTACCATCGAGTAACCACCCCTGCTGTGCAGTTGGTGATTTGTGACTCGTTTCCCAATTTTTTCCCAAGTTTTGGAATAATACAATGGTTTTTGAAACCTGTACCTTTAGCCATAATATATCTTATCATATACATATGCACTGAATTGCACCAATGATTTTATCATTTGACGTTGAGAGGCTTTTAGTTGGTAAAATTCCATTATCAATAATAATAATAAAATTCCTTAAAACACAGTACTTGTTTTTTATTATCAATGATTTCATATATGCTCTTCCATTACGAAATGATAAAAATGAAGTTGGTTCATTTTCGCTATCTGTTACTTTTGAAAACTCCTCATCATTGATGAATAAACGGAATGCTCAAATTGCATGAATATATATACATTTCGTCTAATGATTCACACAGATCAACATCTTCTGCAGAATTATGAATTGATGTTCGTGTAGATGTATCCTTTTCACTTTTCTTCTTACATAGTGACGCTAAAAAGATACGGTAATTTGCAGCAATTACACAAACAAGATCTGAGTAAAATTTTCATAAACAAGTAGAACCTTAATATTACTCTGATGGCACTGTAAGTTGAATTAAATTCAGTAAAATTATGAGTGCTCTTCGTTCAAAACATCTCGATGTAACTTCAAAATAATACAGAGTTAATGGAAATTGTCTGTGTACAGACCACAGAATATGTCAAATATTTTGAGAACTATGAAAAAGAGACAAAGGTATTATTTGAGAATTTCGCTTTTTTGACCTGAAAAATGCTATCGGGTATGCCATTTGAATAATTGTGTTGTGGATATGTATTACTGTCCAATTTACACCTATTAAAAGAAGAATAAAATTATACGTATGAAGCATAAAAATGGAGCATTTTCGAATTCCATCTGTATTTTTCTGAAGTTATTTCGAGAGCTATTGAACGAAAAACACTTGAAATATTACTGAATTTAATTCAACTTACAGTAACATATAAGTCATATGGAGGTTCTCCTTGTTTATGAAAACTTCTCAGATCTTGTTTGTGTAATTTCTGCAAATTACCGTATCTTTTAGCGACACTATGTAAGAAGAAAAGTGAAAAGGATACATTTCCACGACCATCAGTTTATAGTTATTCGGAAGATCTCGATCTGTGTGAATCAATAGACGAAATAAATTTATATTCTCTAAAGGGCAATTTTAGCATTCCGTTTATTCATCATTGACGAGGAGTTTTTAAAAGAAACAGATAGTGAAAATGAACCAACTCTATCTTCATCATTTCGTATTAGAAGAGCTGAAGTGAAAACAACTTGAAAATATAAAATCATTGGTTCAATTCAGTGCATATGTATATGATAAAATATACTATGGCTAAAGGTACAGGTTTTAAAATCCGTTGTTTTTCAAAAAAATTGAAAAAATGTTGACAAACTAGTTACAAATCACCGACTGCGCAGCAGGAGTGGTTACTCTATGGTAACAGATTTGCAATTTAAAATTGTCAAAGTAGGCTATGATTTGTAACTTACTATGTTGAGAATTTTTGAAAAAACTGAACTATTCATTTATGAGGGACGTCAATATGACGGCGAAGATGCCAAAATAACGTTCTTATGTTCGAAGCAGGGAAAAAAATGACCACTTTTAGACAATGGTATCCGGAATTGATGAAATGTCTGAATTTGAAATTTTGATCAATTTACAGCATGATGTTCGATCGAGAGGAGCAGTTAAACTTGAATTTATGTATACCACTTTCGATAAACAGGGACAAATTGTTGAAAAACGTGACACACGTCACAAAATACACTGTACTAGTGGTAACTTTCTGGTAACATCAATTCGTAATTCAAACTTCACAGGGGAGCCTATGATATTGAGAACTGAGGCCTCATTCAAAATTCACAGCACAATTTTATTTTCACTATTTGAAATCTTTTGGTGGAAATGTGTGCCCAGATTAATTTGAAATACCACTCCACCAATCATCGAAAACAATTTTAGTACATACTAAATTTCAGTTGATCAGGCCAGAGAAAATCTAGCAATACAATATGGGAGGACTAGCGAAACAGTACATCTTCAAATGCAATTTTCTTCCAACGCAGTTTGCGCATATTGGAGTTTGCGTTTCAACAAATCTCAATCAAGTTTCGAATTCGTTACTTAGTTTAAGGCAACAAATTTGCTAACGAATCATGTGAATCATACTCATCATGCATTTAATCTAGTAGAGAGAAACCTTTTATTGAAATTACGAAATACAGACAGAAAACGTACATATTTATGGTTTTAACTTTTTAAAGCACGTACCGAAAACAAGTTATACTCTCTGAATAACCGTATTGGTTATGAAGTTGTATCGGGAGAAATAACTGAAAATTGTGCTACATTACCTATTTCACTTTCACAGGATCCTTCGAAGTTCTCTAGAAATAAATTAAAAATATGATATCAGTTGTTTTTTTGAGAATAAGCTCAAAAAAGCTGACCGAGGATTGTAAATGATCTGAGATTGTCCAAACATATGTACTTTTCAATAAAACCTAGCATAAGAAAAGAAAATTAAAGGCAAATTCAGAAAACAGGGAGTCATACTTCCATCTTTTTAGATGAAAAATGATTAACATCAGAATCTTTGGTCATAAAGGGAATTGGAATTTTGTACTCGACAACATAATTATCTTTATTTTCGGAAAATGTTACGCAAACATGAAACCATTTGCGTCAATGTTTTCGATAGACCTCTTCTAAAAAAAACCATAATGCCTCTGAATCTTCAAGGAATGAAACCACATATTTCCAAAGGTAATTTTTTTAAGAACTAAACGGAAGAAATACTCATTTTCTTTCGCACAGCACCATTTACAATACAGTTTTGGATATTTCTGAGATTTTCTGTAATATAACTATAGTTTTAGAAATCTTTATTTTAAGACATATCATCTTTTCTTATATTTCTATGCACTGAAAAGAAAAAAATCACCTCTTCTAGATTTTCAATTCGTTTCAGTAATGCTCTTCTAATGTGAAATAAATTCAATTTTGAATTTGATTTTTTATTTCAACAGATAAATTCAATGGGTCACGAAGTACTGCTCTAATCCTTTGAATCCGACAAGACTTAGAGGAGCTGCAAAGATAGGGGATTTTATGAAACACTATGCAATTATTTTTGGAGTATTTGCTATCGCTAAGTAGGATTGTATAATATAGAGAATCCGGAATTTAGTCTACATTATTTCATCCATTAATTCTACACTTAAAATGAAGACCGTATTCAATCAGTTTTACTTATAATATTTTTTCTAAGGTAGTTGCAGCACAAGTTTATATTCCAAAACTGGCTTTCAAATGTCTACGAAAGTCTGAACCATGTATTGCACAAGGTCTGCACAATAACCCATGTTAAAAGTGGATTCCTCAATCTAATGAAGAAAAATTAGGTTCATATTTTCACTAATGAACTATTTTAATAAAACTTGCACCGTGAAATTTCATTAGTTCTGGGAGTTCGCTTTGAAAATTGTGTTTAGACACCAGAGAGAATGTCAAATATTGTGAAAAATATGGTAATGTGATATAAGTAATATTCGAAAAATTCGCTCTTTTGGCCTAAAATATACAATAGGGTATACAAATTGAATGAGTTTAATGTGGATATGCAATTTCGTCACCAGATACCTTGTGAAGTCTAGATTTGATTTGTTTGTAATCCTCAAAGTGTGTGCCAAAGAATCTACTACTGCAGAGGCATTATCATACGTTCCCCCATAATTGAAGGATCATTCACAAGCAGCAAAAACTCACGTACGCTTATTAAGTATTAGAAGAGTTTTCATGTTGAAAACAATGATAGTACTTTCACAGTAACTGTCAAAGTTGCAGTATTTCCTGAGCAGAACCTTACTGAAATATTTTATGGAGAGATTCCGCATGTTTTCGGAAATATTTTCTATTGCTATGGTGCGATTGAAAAAATTATAATAAAATTTCCTTTCACTAGAACCTACTGCATTCCGAATATACAAAAACGCCTAATATACAAGAACGCCTAATAAACTGAACGCTTAATGTACTGAAAACCAAATATACTGAACGCCATTTCATATCCAACTCTATCTATACGGAAAGCCTCATATATTCACTGATATTTATACTTAATAGTTCTTTATTCTATATGGAGCTCTATCATATATTGCCTCAAACATCCTTATGGTAACGCAGTTTTCAGTATTGTTTTATGTATACTGACTCATCAACCATACGAATGTCAGCACTATTCACTACTATTCTAATTCAAAGAGATACAATCAATTTGAAAATCTCAACTTACTCCAATTGAGCTAGCATATGTATTTATCATTTAAAAGCCTTTCTACCGAGTAACGGTGTAAGGCTTGATAAAAAACAAAATTTTACAATATTCGAAATGAAGAGAAACTTAATCAAAAATTAAATAATGAAAATCAACTTAAATAATTTACATTCGAAACACTATTTCGCCAGTGTCCCCTATTTTGTGCCATTTTCTTCGCTTCTGTCATCTCTAAATTTGGTCCCGCTAGTATTTCCGCTACCACCCCATTCCACGTTTCCCTCGGTCGTCCCCTTTTTCTCTTCGTCTTCGTTCGTGTATCCCAAATAGATTTTACCTGTCTTGAACTATCCATTCTGCATAAATGTCCAAGCTGGTTTCGGTCAATTATCTTCACAATACTGTCTACTTCTAGCTGTTGTCTTATGTCTTGATTTCTTAGTCTACCTCTTTTTGTCACTCCAACCACACCTCTCAGATACTTCATCTCCATCGAAACTATTTTGCTTTTCTCCCTTCTACTCGATGTCCAAGATTCAGAGCCAAAATATTCGGCGCGTATATTGACTTATAAACTTTCAATTTCGATTTTCTCCCGATCCTTCTTTTTATAAGAAAACTTTTGCTGAATGTTCCATAAACTTTCGCAGCGAATACTTTCTCCGATTTCGAAATCCTATTTACCCGTTTCCTCCATTATATACCTCTAATATTTGAAACTTTCTAATCTCTCTATTATTTTGTTGTTGAGTGTCACCTTCGGATTATTTCCGTTATTCGATGTAACTATAATTTTCGTTTTTCCTTCGTTGATTTTTAGGGATCATCTCGTAAGGCAGTCATCCCAAACATCCTTATTGTACATTTTAATTTTTGGCAAAAATCGCCAAATCATCAGCAAAGGCGCACTCAGTGATTTCAACTGGATAAAAATTTTTGAAACCCAAGTGGAATTTTTTGACTTTAATTCTCGCCTCTTTGATAATTTCATCCATGACCACTATAAACAGAAGGGGACTCAATACGTCTCAAGCCTTGTTCGGTGACAAACTCTTCAGATTCTATCCGTCTTACTCATACCAGGTTCATGCATACAGCATATAAGCTTTTTAGTGCCCTTAGAAAATTGTGTCCTATTTGTCTTTGTGTCAAAATTTTCCAAACTCGATGTCTCAATAGCCTATCGAAGGCTTTCTCTAGATCAATAAACGCTATCCATACCTTGAGATCCTGAATGAGTATTTTATCGGTGATCAGTTTAAGGCTGAAACTATGATCCTGGATACTGTACCCCTTCTGAAATCTGCTCTGTGAGTCAGCCAGTTGTTGTTCCACCTTCTGTAACAGTTTCTCTTCTAAACAACACTTAGTAAAGAAACCCCTGGATAGTTTTCAGTTCACATATATATATATATATATATATATATATATATATATATATATATATATATATATATATATATATATATATATATATATATATATATATATATATATATATATATATATATATATATATATATATATATATATATATATATATATTGTTCTTCATATTCTATTTTTAGCAAACTGTTTGGTTTCATTCCAATTTGTGCTTTTCTTCTATAATTGTAGAATGTCATTCGTCATTCGATGTCTCCTCAAGTTTTCCACTCACCCAGCAGTTCCTGACTTATGTTTGCTATATGCGTTTCACTTCCCATTCTCACCAAATGTTCAACCTTATCAACAGATGCCTTTTGATACATTCCAAGAAAGATTCTACTTCCAGTTCATTTCTCATATCTTCCTTTTTCAGTAAGTCTCTTTTTTGTGGCACTCAGTTTACTCTTTGCAGGTACTTCATTTATATAACCTGTAGTTTGCTCTTCTGTGCCAAACTCAGAAGCCTGCTTTCACTACCGCATGCGATAACAGATCAAATTAATGCCTTCTTCAATTGAAATATTTTTGTTCAATTACTCATCTTCCTGTTTCTCATAAAATAGTTTGCTATTGAAGAATGCAGCTTAGAAGCACTTCCTATCCTCTTATATTCTCTCTCGATCAAGTTTCATTTCGACTATTGCTATATATACCTGTTTGTGATTCCTTTCCATGACCATCATTTTTCTTTTGTTCCAATCATATCTCATTTTTTTCCAACTTTATTGTCCATACTTGCAAATGATCGTGCAGTCTCGTTTTGGACATACCATCGCATAATTTACAAATTCCAATTGATTCCAGGCTTTTGTATCATGCATGATGTTTCTCCATTACTTCGTGGATAACATCTATAACAATAAGGAATACTAATTTACTCAACACTCCACCCTGCCTGAGTTCTCAGTCCAATATGGAATTTCCAGTCCTTATATGATTTTTATCTGCTGTATATAGGCTTCTGATATACTTCTTCAGTTCATAAGTCACTCCCCTTTTTCTTAGACTCTCCCCTACTACTATTTTCAACATTCTGCCAAGAGCTTCCTCCAGATCAAGGAAAGCCATTCATATTTTTTTGTCTTTTAGTCTACAATTCCTTACAACTGGTTGATGGTGAAGATGCAATCTCAATAACTTCTTGCATACCTAAAAAATGTGTTTCTCAAGTTGTTTTTCAATTAATCCTCTCAGTTTCGTTTCAAGAATTCTTTTGCAATAAAATATATCCCCTAAAATTTGCTCTTTGACTTTTGTCTCCTCTATTCAGTATTGGAATTATAATGTCAATCTTTTAATTGTTATGAGCTGGCACATTTTCCAAAGTGTTGCCATCATAAGTGGGGACCGGACTGAAATCTACCTTAAACACGTTCACAGTTAATAATTCACTCCCCTTTTCCTTAGAATCTCCCAACGCTCCCATAGTGTTCGTCTCAGTTCTTTGTTGAAAGCCTATACCAGATCAGAGAAAACCTATAATAATCATATTATGCCCATAAGTCTGTTCTTCTCTATTTGCTTGTCAATGGTGAAAATGTAATCTTGAACACTTCTTCCTTTCTGGAAGTGTTTTCCATATTGTTTTCAATTATTTCTCTAATTCAAAGACAAACACGTAGTTTATATCGATCACAGAAAAATTTAGGAAGAAGTCAAACTTTCTCACAGATGAGGGAAACCCATAAAAATGAGTGGGGAGTGTTTTCTATGTTGATTCTCAATTATATCCCTATTTGGTCTTTAGAATTCTTTCTCTAATTCAAAGACAAACAGGTAGTTTATATTGATGACAGAAAAATTTGGGAAGAAGTCAAACTTTCTCACATACTGTTGTACATTATAAAGCTTTTGCTACACTTTCTCCGTTTATAAATAATTCCTTTTTTCCTGAGACTCATACTACTCTTCTTAGTGTACTGTCAAAAGCCTTCTACAGATGAGGGAAAACCATAAATATGGTTTCGGCTCTATAATTGGGAGTAATCTTGTTGAGTTTGTATCAATAAATAAATTTTCAGTCATATATCCGGTCTGTTGTTCTTTAAATGGTGGTTAATCGTGAAAATAAGATCCTGAATACACTTCTTCCTAATATGAAGTATGTGTTTCTTAAGATACTTTACATATAATTCTCTCACTTTTCTTCGAAGAAATCTTTCGAAGAGTTTGACATTAATGTAAGTCCTTCAGAATTTTCTCAGTTCCTGCATCCTTCTTTTACAGAATTGGTTTTCAAATGTCAAACATTATGAGCTGTTAAACTTTCTCAAGACCTACTGAATATTGCAGTCAGATCTTTTCTTCCCTTATGCACCATGCATTGTCTTATGATAGGTCTTGTTATTATATATCCTGGTGAAACACCAGTTTTAAGTTCTTTGATTTGATCTTTTACTTCTTTGTGGATACATATATATATATATATATATATATATATATATATATATATATATATATATATATATATATATATATATATATATATATATATATATATATATATATATATATATATATATATATATATATATATATATATATATATATATATATATATATATATATATATATATATATATATATATATATATATATATAATAAATATTTTTAATATAGGAAGTATCCAGTCTTAGTACATATAAAACTTAAATATCTCTTCATATTTGAATTTTATATTATATAATCTTACTTATCTTTAATTCATAATATGATATAAAATGAAAATTTATGAGCAAACTGGACTAAAATAACATATCTCGTGAGTATCTTTAACGAAAATGATCAACTATACACAGCATTTTTCAGGAAGTAATTGCATTTTCCACAAAATATATGATTTATGAGCAAACTTTAACATATCGAACTGAAAGTTCCTGTTGTGATGAAGCTTCACAATTTGCTTCTCCTGATTTAATCGAGTTTCCCACAAACACCAATGAAAAAGAAACTTTACATTCGAAATGTATAGACTTTCTGTTATTCAGTGAACAGCTTTGACTAAATTTCTTAAAATACAAAGGAATGTGTTATGCACAGAAGTAGCACAAAACATGTACCTTATGTTTTATGTAAATATTGGAATGTCTTGAAAAACTCAAGTTTTCATGCCAATTATATGAAGAATTGTTCAACAAATAAATTTTGAAGTTAAGAAATGCAGGTAATTTACTTAATCTCTTTCCTTCAAAGTTAGAGATCTGACTCTATTGTAACTATTATTAATCAGACTTTTACTTAGACAAAAATATCTACGAAGATAAATATCAGAGAACAGAGATGTATTACATTCATATTTACTTGAAAGTTTCTTGTTATTGCTTATTATTGTCTTTGCTTATTTTTCATTTAATTTTCCAACCTGTTTACAGTGGAGCCAATTCATTATTTCTTGTTATCAAGATTGTAATCTAAAAGTGAATATTTCATTGAAATTAAACTATTTATATGCACACAAATTAAAAACTCTCTTTCAAAGAGTCACTTTCATACATTTCAACTCGAATAACTTTCCATATGTGATGAACATACTCATTTTACACAATTATATAAATTACCTATAGTACAACTAGCTATTACAAAAATTGTCAAATTCCATAGCATTCTCCAAGTAGTAGTTGAATTTTTTCCAAAATATGAGTCGCATAAGTAGCAGCATGTTTCCTGTGACATTCATAAATCTTGGATTCGAAGTTGTAGTTGTACAAAATGAAACTTCATATGCTACTTCTACATTTTTGAACACCATGTTTCCCACTATCAAACACCAATAACGGAGAAACTTTCAACTTCAAATCAATGAGGAATTCCTGTCATTCATTCAACAACCTTGATAAAATTTCCTGAGGAACAGTAACTATGAGTTATGAGTGGAAGGAACTCACAATAATTACCTTTTGTGCAAATTTGTGATCTTATTTTCTTCGGTTCAAACTTGAACATTGTCAAACACATTGAATCTCATTAACTTTTACATTGGAATAATTGTAGAATAGAAACTTACTTCCACTTGAATAAACTGAAACGAAAATTCAATTTGAAATGGCACGGTCATATTGACATCCAGCTTGAAATATTTATATACACACAAAGCCTTGAGTGGATAGCTTTCAATATTTATATGATTCATACTCTAAATGACCTAACGAAAAATTTATTGAATTCCTTCCAGAAAGAATATTATTATATAAAAGAGCTCAATACCTATTAATAGCAACTCGAAGGATATCTCCCATCATTTTGTAAGATCCTCCAATTGATTCGTTAAAAAATCCTAGTAATTCCAGGACATTTTTCAATGCATAGAGGTTAAAATAACCATGAAAAAGAAATGAAATATGTGAATTCTGAGTACATTTCTTGAGCATGCCTACAGAAATATACATTAAATTACATGAATAAACCTCAAATTCATTCACTTACCTTTCAAACATTATTGTTAGTCTCCTTAATTCCTTTGTATTATAACATTTCGTTTGAATCATATTGTTTAGGTTAGAATAACCACAGGATTTTAAATGTATGAATTTTGAAAGTCTATCGTTTCTTTCCTTAAACAAATTATACATTCACATGAATAAAGTAAACATCTAACTACGATCACCTACCTCTAGAAGTTTATTTCAAGTTTCGTCAAACCTTTCATACAAATAAAACTCGGAATCACTTGTTTTGACAGACCGAATATGACTAACTGAAATAAGGTTAGATTCGAATGTTACTCAGAAGAGAGAGAGCACTGTATTCTAGATGTTGTTAGTACCGAAATTATGTTGGTGAAAATCAAAGTTACTAACTATTTCCATCTCACTATTTTCGTTCAGAAGAGAGAGGGAGCATTACATTTTACACGTTGGTAACGCTCACTTCCGACGTTGAATAGCGATATAAGGGGCAGAAGGAGCGGTGACTGGCTCCACCCCCGTGTTTCCGTTCTATTCTTCGAAAATGTAGGTCTCAAAAAGCGTCCCAAATTCCAAAATTAAGTCGTGACATGAAGATTTCTCGTCGGGGACCCGATCTCGAGATATGAAGGAATCGTTCAAAGGTCGAATCCTTTCTCCCGGTGACCCCGTTTAAGTAGGATGGTTAAAACAAAAACCCGTACTTTGACAGCTCGAGGTTTGTTTATTTCATAGGTAATGCAGCTTCCAGTATTGTTTTACGGATACTGACTCATCAACCATATAAATTTAAACACTATTCACAACTATCTCAATTCAATTTGAAAATATCAAATTTCTCCTATTGAGGAAGCATTAAAATTAAAACAAAAATATGAGTTTGAAACAGCAAGATGGACGAATTACTGCTCAAGAATATTAATGAAATAGAAACTGATAATTCTCTTCAAACTAAAATTTCTTGAACGTATCTAAAAGATAAAGGCCAAAACTTAGTAATGAAATAAAGGAACACTACTGAATACATAGAAAGTTTACCTTATATGATTGCCCTGTACATAACTATTTTGTATCACCTCAAATTGACGAAAATTCACACAATTTGCTAACCAGAAAAACAAACATCTTCTGCCATTACTGTTGAGTAATCTTGGTCATCATGAATACTGTTTCCTTGTTAGATGCTTTCATCTGTGTTCTATATTTCTTCTTTTCCTGAAGAGTTTTTCCTATGTTGTTTTCAAATTATATCTCTGTTTGGTTTTTAGAATTCTTTGAAATAGTTTCTCAATAGTATAAGATCCTTGAAATTTGCGCAGGTCTCTTTTACCTTTAGGAAATAACAAGGCCAATACTCCAATCATATGAGCAGATACATTTTTCCATTCCTTTCTGAATATAGCTGTCAGGATTCTTCTTCCCCTATCTTTGATGCATTTTCTTATATCAACATTGTTGCCACATTATACTGATATACCATTCTTAAATGCTTCTGATACTCTTTCTCCTATCTTCAATTCATCTTCTCATCCTAACTAAGGTATTAACATATTATACTGATTTACCCATTTTAAGGCTTTTGATACTCTTCCTCAATCTATAATTCACTTCTCTTTTCCTTAGACTCTACCATTTTACTCTTCTCAGTTTTCTTTCAAAAGCCTTCCCAGATAATGAAAAGCAAGGAATATCTTGTTGCCCTTTAGTTTGTTATTCTCTGAGCTGGTTGATAGTGGAAATGTTATTCTGAACACTTTCGCCTCTCCTGAAGGATATGTTTTCCATGTCGTTTTTCAATTATATCTCTGTTTGGTTTCTAGAATTCTTTTATATTGTTTCCCAATAGTATAGGTTCTTTAAAATTTGCTCAGTTGCTGTTTTCTTCTTCCCTTATCTTCGATTCATTTTCTAATCTCAACATTGATGTCATATCCTCCTGAATTACTTAATAAGACTTCTGCTATTCTTTCTCAGTTTATACATCACTTCTCGTTTCCTAAGACTCTCATACTGCTCTTCTCAGTGTTCTGTCGAAAGCCTTCTCCAGATGAGGGTTAACCATAAATATTTTCTCTGCTTTCAATTTGTTATTCTCTATAAGATGGTTAATTGTGAAAATCCTGAATACACTTCTTCCTCATACGAAGAGTGTATTTCTTAAGTTGTTTTACATAGAAATAGAGGGGATATAAGTGTTCGTTTATATCCCGTCTACTCTTTTCACCTATGTTTCCGGGTACGGTCCTCTTTAAAACTTCTTCTTCTTTGCCTTGTCAGATTGAGAAACGTCGGTTTAAGGGGAGTAAGGGAGGGTGATTGGCTCCGCCCCTGTGTTTCCGTTCTATTCTTCGAAAATGTAGGTCTCGAAAACCCTCCCAAAATCGAAAATTAAGTCCTGGAATGACGTTTTCTCGCCGGGGACCCCATCTCGAGATATGTTGGAATCGTTCCAAGGTCCAATCCTTTCTCCCGGTGACCCCGTTTAAGTATGATGGTTAAAACAATAACCCGTATTTTGACAGCTCGAGGTTTGTTTATTTCGCGAATTTCTGGCCGTCGGAGATTTTCGGAATATGGAAAGTAGAACGAAAATTTGCGAAAGTCGGCTGATACCCCTCCGTTCGATGGAGGATTTTTCCGTTTTCCCGTGGTTTTATGAGAATCTAACTATTGCGGCGCAAAATGCGAAACTCGAGGCTTTTTCGTCGTCCGGGTTTCGTAGCGATCGAAGGCGATAAAAATATTTTGTATAGCTGCAAAAGTCCATAGAAATTATCCCCTCCATCCCGGAGATTTCGGAGACGTATTTTATTTTCGCTTTTTCGGAACTTTTTGCCGGAATTTTCGACCGATCGACCTCTCCGATCGCCCTCCGAAAGATCCGAGTTATCGATTCCGAAGAAATCTCGCCGTTTCGACGTTCCGTTCGCCCGGGGCGACGTTTCGGCGAAATTTTTCGAAAAATCGTCGCGCCTCCGTCGTTCGAGCTAGGGATTCCAAATTTCGCTCGGATCTTTCTCAGACGTTTCTCTACCGGAAAAAAATTATTCGCGAGGGCGTACGGACCCTGCGCGTCCGCGCCGACCCTCTCTTCCCGCCCGGTTCTAACTCCAACCGTCCCCTCCAGTTTCCTCGAAATAAGGCTTACTGCTTTAGTAATATAGACTAGTGAGCCCATTAAGATCGCCTCATATACTAAAATGCCTAATAGACTGAACGCCTAATATACAAAAACTCCTAATATACAAAAATGTCTAATATACAAAAACGCCTAATATACAAAAGCGCCTAATATACAAAAACGTCTAATATACAGAAACTCCTAATATACAGAAACGCCTAGTAAACAAAACGCCTAATTTACTAAAAACCAAATATACTGAACGCCTTTTCATATCCAACTTCATCTTTACGGAAATATATATATATATATATATATATATATATATATATATATATATATATATATATATATATATATATATATATATATATATATATATATATATATATATATATATATATATATATATATATATATATATATATATATATATATATATATATATATATATATATATATATATATATATATATATATATATATATATATATATATATATATATATATATATATATATATATATATATATATATATATATATATATATATATATATATATATATATATATATATATATATATATATATATATATATATATATATATATATATATATATATATATATATATATATATATATATATATATATATATATATATATATATATATATATATATATATATATATATATATATATATATAAAACAGAGAACGTCTAAATTATGATATTGTTGTTGCTTCAGATTATAATCTTACACCTCTGAACTTGACAATGCAAAAGGTAGATTTTGATATATTTGATGATAATTCTAAAAGAGAAATTTGGATGCAGAAGGAATTATAAAGAATTGAAAAATGATTATATTGATGAAATTGCATCGAATAAATGGTTATATCTGGAGAATTGTTTGCTGAAACAGAAGGCTTGGCAATTGCGATCCAGGACCAGGTTGTTTTCAAGGAATTATAGAAAACATATATCAAACAAAATATAGATGATTCTTGCCGTAGATGTTTCTGTTCTTCAGAAACAGTTTTCATATATTATCATCTTGCTCAGTCCTTGCTTCAACAGATTATTTAGAAAGACATAATGCCGTCGCTAATATATTCACTTCAATCTAGGAATTAAACATGACCTAATTCCCAAAAAGAAAAAAATTTCAAAATATAGACCTGAGATTATTTGTGAAAATGACAAATATAAACTTTATTTTTGATAAAACAATTCTGTGCACAACAGAGCTGTAAAACACAATAGACCAGATATCGTTCTTATTGATAAACAGAATCAAATAACATATATAATTGATATTGCTATACCCGACACACATAATATACAAAATAAATACAATGAAAAATTTCTAAAAATATATGATGCTTGGCGACGAGATTAAAAAATGTGGAAAATGAAGAAAATATTTATTCTACCGATTATTATTTCTACAACAGGCGTTATTCCTAGAAATCTTCACAAAAGTATTGAGATTTTGGGTCTGAAGAAAAAAAATTTGTTTGAACAGTTACAAAAGATAACAGTCATCAAATCTTGTAATATAGGTTTCTTTCCGAAAATAATAATGAGGTACATCATAGGTTTTCTCTTTAGTTTATACTGCTCAGAATCTCATTTCATATTTTATTCATTTGTTTATATAAATGTAATATAATTAACTGACAATTTTGTCATATTTATATTCAGTATATATATATATATATATATATATATATATATATATATATATATATATATATATATATATATATATATATATATATATATATATATATATATATATATATATATATATATATATATATATATATATATATATATATATATATATATATATATATATATATATATATATATATATATATATATATATATATATATATCTCCTCTGCTGTGCCAAACTTAGAAGCCAGCTTTCACTACCGCATGCGATAACAGATCTAATTAATGCCTTCTTCAATTAAAATATTTTTGTTCTATTACTCATCTTCCTGTTTCTCATAAATTAGTTTTCAATTGAAAAATGCAGCTTAAAAGCATTATATAATAAGTTCTTTTTCAATCAATCCTCTCAGTTCGGTTCCAAGAATTCATTTGCAATAAAGTATATCTCCTAAAATTTGCTCTTTTACTGTTGTTTCCTCTATTCAGTATTGGAATTATAATGTCAATCCTATAATTGTTATGAGCTGGCACATTTTCCAAAGTGTTGCCATCATAAATGAGGACAGGACCGAAATCTACCTTGAACATGTTCACAGTTAATAAATCACTGCTATTTTCCTTAGACTCTCCCAATTCTCCCATAGTGTTCTTCTCAGTTCTCTGTTGAAAGCCTCCCCCAGATCAGGGAAAACCTATAATAGTTATATTATGCCCTTAAGTCTGTTCTTCTCTATTTGTTAGTCAATGGTGAAAATGTAATCCTGAACACTTCTTCCTTTCTTGAAGTGTTTTCCATGTTGTTTTCAATTATTTCTCTAATTCAAAGACAAACAGGTACTTTATATTGATGACAGAAAAATTTGGGAAGAAGTCAGACTTTCTCACATACTGTTGTACATTATAAAGCTTTCGCTACTCTTTCTCCGTTCCTTTTTTCTGAGACTCTCATACTACTCTTCTCAGTGTTCTGTCAAATGCCGTCTCCAGATGAGGGAAATCCATAAATTTTTTCAGTCATATGATTGGAGTATTAGCCTTATATTTCCAATAGGGAAAAGAGATCTGCGCAAATTTCAAGGATCTTATACTATTGAGAAACTATTTCAAAGAATTCTAGAAACCAAACAGAGATATTATTGGAAATCAACATAGGAAAAACTCTTCAACTATTCAGGAAAAGAGGAAATACAGAACACAGATGAAAGCATCTAATAAGGAAACAGTATTCATGATGACCAAGATTACCCAAGTTTACTCAACAGTAATGGTTGAGGAAATGATATATATATATATATATATATATATATATATATATATATATATATATATATATATATATATATATATATATATATATATATATATATATATATATATATATATATATATATATATATATATATATATATATATATATATATATATATATATATATATATATATATATATATATATATATATATATATATATATATATATATATATATATATATACGTTGGCGACTACCTGCGTACGTGACCGACTATGCGTCTCCAGGCTAGACATCAGGAAGCCATTTAGATAATAAACATCAAGAAACTATTTAGATTATGATATTGCCTTGTCTTATATAAACTCCCGATTAACCTAGCTTAAGTTAGTTCTTATTAGTAGTTTACTAGAGAACCAACCTCTCGTGTAACTTCTCTGAATAAATTGTCTTTTTTAAAAAGGCTTTTTTTGAAGTTCCGAACGTAATTGGCGCTGCGAACAGGATCACGGTACGATCATATTCGCGAAAGTACGTCGAGTGATCGGTCCCTATCAAGAGTTCAACCGTGAGTTTAAACGAATCAAAGATCTCCACTGGACAATCTGAATTGAAATTGATCAAGCAGAAGTCATCGGAGCAACCCTTTTTGAAGCTGCATTGAGTTCGAGAAATCTACAGAAGATTGCCAATCGAAGAAACCACCAGAGCAGATATCAACCAGTAATGTTCATTGTATGGATCCTGTAAGTCCTTAATATCTCACATTTTGAATATTATGCATGGAAAACCTTTTCGATAATTTACAAGGAATTAGTTCCACGAATAATACAAAAATATTTTCAAAACTTAAATATTGTAGTTTCGGAAAATACTCCTGAAATAATTTCTAATAATATTAATCAAATTAAAATGCCCGAAATTTCACAAATAGAAATAAATATGGCTAGGGATATGCTTCCTGAATACTCAGGGGGCTCAAAAAATCTAGCATACTTTATAAATCAGGCTGATAATTATCTAAATCTCCTTAAGAGAGACGATAACTTACTATTCAATCGATTATTGCTAGAGCAAATAAAATCCAAATTGATTGGTGAAGCAAGAGATGTTCTTATTAATTCACGATGTACCCGCTGGGGTGAAATTAAAGACCTCTTAACACAAAAATTTGGCGATCCGAGATCCGAAGAGCTTTTATTGCACGACATGACAACATGTTTTCAAAATTCTAATGAAACATATGAAAATTATTTTGATAATATTAAAAGAAAATTGCAAATTTTATTAGAACATGTCAGTATTAGGGAACTAAATCAAGACATTCGTATAAGTAAGGAAAACATGTATACATCCCAAGCTTTAAATACGTTCAAAGCAGGAATCCTCGAGCCTCACTGCTCGCATTTATTAAATTTAAGTATAAATTCACTAGAGCAGGCATTAATGGAATGCAGAAAATTTGACAATGAGCGCTGTCGAATTAATTTCATGAACTTTATAAGGAATCAATCCAAGGGGTCACAATCGCAGAAACGCTATGTGCCACCTCTCAAAAATCATTACAATTCCTATAATAAACAATTTAAACATTTTTCCAATTCGGCTGTTGAGAATAATAAACCTTCAACATCGCATTTCCCTTCTCAACCAATTAATTTACAAAAACGGAATGAATCAGAAATACATAGAAACTTTCCCACTAATTCACAAGTTTTCGGTAAACGAATTCCCGAACGCAAACCAGATCAAAAGCCAACCCCAATGAGTATAAGCTCTCGTGTTACACATAGAAACAACGCCTTTAATAATCACAAGCAAAATTATTTTACGCCGAAATCTCGCCCTTCTTTCATTTCCGAAGAAGTCTATAATATTGAAGAAAACGATGACGAAGATAACACTTTTGAAAATCCAGAAGAGGATTTTCACACAGAAGCCTCGGAAACAGAACTCGAATAGATTTAAACTCTTTAACCAATAAACCAAAACTACCATTTATTTCTATTCCCAGTTACAATTTAAAAATATTAATTGACTCAGGAGCCAGTAATAGCATTATAAACCCTGGCCCAGTAGAGAAGTATTTCAAACAATTCGCATTTAAGAAAAAATTCACCATTCAGTCTCTTACGCGATCAATAACGGCTGACAAAAATATATCTTTCCCAATACTTAACGATTTTCATATAAATATGGAAATCGACTTTCACGTAATAAATTGGCACGACAGATTCGATGGTTTAATAGGAAGCCATGATCTGAAAAAATTAAAAGCCATTATAGATTATAAAAATAATATCCTTAAAATAGATAAACAAGAAATCCCACTCTTCATAGAATTAAACCCTTTGAACTTCACGCCGTTTACCCAAAAAGCTGATAAAATTTTGACGATACCAGTCAATATTGAAAGCGGTGCGGTGTTAATCCCTGAAACGAAAATAAATGAGTTAATTATACCCGAATCTATTGCCTATTCAAATGACGGAATTTGCAAAATCCCTTTAACCGAAGAAATTAATATGGAAATAAATTATAATGAGCAAGTTGACGTTCAACCATTCCTAAACTTACGCGAAGGAGTACCTCGAAATTTCCAAAAATCAAGATTAAATATATCAAAACCAATTCGTACGGATCATCTAAACACAGAAGAAAAATTTGAAATAATTGCACTCTGTAAGAAATACCATGATATTTTTTATGATGAAAATTGTGATCTCACCTTTTTTAATGCAGTAAAACATAAAATAAGAGTCCGAGACGAAGATCCCATATATTGTAAATCCTATCGGTATCCGCATCATTTAAAAACAGAAATACAGAACCAAATTCAGAAATTACTCGATAATAAAATAATTAGGCCATCTATCTCCCTACAGTAGTCCAGTTTGGATCGTCCTCAAAAATTAGACGCTTCAGGTAAAATGAAATGGAGACTCGTAATCGATTACCGTAAACTCAACGAAAAACCATTGAAGATAAGTACCTCTGCCCAGAATAGACGAAATTCTAGATAATTTGGGTAGATGTACCTATTTTAGTACTCTAGACCTTGCTCAAGGCTTTCATCAAATTGAAATGGCACCAGAAAGCATAGAAAAAACAGCCTTTTCTGTGAATAATGGTCATACCGAATACACCCGTATGCCATTCGGTCTCAAAAATGCACCTAGCACCTTTCAAAGAGCCATGGATAATATATTACGAGAATACCTGTATAAATTTTGCTTTGTCTATATGGACGACGTTGTAATTTTTTCGAGATCCCTACAGGAACACATAAATCACGTTAAATTAATATTTGAAAAATTAAGAAAATTCAATCTAAAAGCTCAACTAGACAAATCTGAATTCTTGCGAAAAGAAGTAGCCTTTTGGGTCATATAATCACACCTGAAGGTATAAAACCAAATCCATCCAAAATTAAAGCAGTACAAGAATATCCTTTACCAAAAACGGTAAAAGAAATAAAATCCTTTTAGGACTCGTTGGATATTACCGAAGATTTATCAAAATTTCGCAAATATAGTTTCACCTTTACAAAGTGTTTGAAAAAGGCACAAAATTAATTTCAATGACTCAGAATACCTAGACGCTTTCCACAAATGTAAAGAATTATTAACCAACGCTCCTATTTTGGCTTACCCCGATTTCAATAAAACTTTCTGCCTAACTACAGATGCAAGTAATATATCAGTAGCAGGAGTTCTATCCCAAAATAATCGCCCCATAGCTTACTATTCCAGAACGCTAAACAGTGCAGAAAGAAATTATTCTACTATCGAAAGAGAACTACTAGCAATAGTAGAAGCAACTAAACATTTCCGACCATACATCTTCGGAAAACCCTTTCTTATAGAAACTGACCATAAACCTCTTGTATGGCTTTTTTCTTTAAAAGACGCAAATCAACGACTAATCAAATGGCGTCTCAGATTAGAGGAATTCGACTACAAAGTGATATACAAAAAAGGAAAAGAAAACCTTGTTGCCGATGCTCTCTCTCGTATAGAAATAAACAATAATGAAAATGAAAGTCACAACGAAGATTCCGACCTTTTATCCATTCTACCACAAGTAGACACGACAGACGAACTTTCCCCAGAAGAAGCTGACCTGATATTAAACTCTGAAGATCCATTGCGATTAGATGAAGATACACAAACTCAGCACACGGCAGTAGAAAACCCAGTTTTTAGTATGCCTATTTCCGAAAAACCGCTAAATTCTTTTGTCCACCGTCTCGAAATTAAACTCGCTGATGAATACAAGCTAATCTATAAAAGACCTTTTAAGAAACACCACTATTTAGCTCACATAAGACGTGGCCAAGAACAAGAAAATCTAAGAACCTTTTTGAAAGAAGTTATTGACCCTAAAACCTTATACGGCATTTATTTCCAAGATGAATCCTTAGAACGAATATTTTCAAAGATCTGTGGAGACCTATTCACTAATACACTCAAAATTATTAAAACTACAACTTTATGCAAAGATCTAGAAAAAACAGATGAACAAGATAATATCATTCAAGATTACCACAATAAGAACCATAATGGAATTACAGAAACTTACCATAACCTCAAAACCAAATACTACTGGCCCGATATGAAAACTAAGATAAACAAAAGTATAAATGAATGCGAAATTTGTTTACAAAGTAAATATGAAAGGAGACCTTATAATTTAGGATTTTCAGGCCTCTTCTTGCAAAAAGACCTTTCGAAGTCATTCACATCGACACTTTTAGTTTCGAAAATGCAAAATTTTAACAATTATAGATTTATTTTCAAAGTACGCTCAGGCTTACCATGTCAAAGATTTAACAGGAATTACTATTCTCAGTAAACTCAGACATTTTTCTGTCACCATAACTACCCTTCGAAAATTATTTGCGATGAAGGAAAAGAATTCAAGAATAACGTTTTTCAAGAATACTGCAAACTCTTTCATATTAATATTCATTTCACAACTAACTACAACCCAAATTCGAATTCACCAATTGAGAGATTTCATTCTACAATACTAGAAAAATTAAGATAGGCAGAGCTCAAAACAAAAATGAAACACCAGCAGATTTAATGATTAACGCTATCCTTATATACAATCAAAGTATTCACTCTTCTACAAATTTTTCGCCATTTAGCATATTATACGGTCCATACGACAACCTTAATTTACATGAAATTGATTTAGATTTAACCATATACGAAAATTATAACGAAAAACGGAAAAGCGAAATATTACCTTTCTACAACCAAATTTATCAAAAACAATTAGATAAAGGTAGTAAGATTTTAGGAAACGAAATCAAAATAAAGAAAAACACCTGTTATTAATTCCCGGAAATTTACTTTAAAAACCTAAAATCCGTAAATCTGATCCCACTTATGAGAAAGTAAATATTACTACAATAGAAAAGAAAAAATCGAAGGCATTAAAGAAAAAACAGGCGCACCTGCAAATTTACATATGCGAAAAATAAAAAGACTTAGAAAAGAATTTCCCTTACAGGACAACACTCCTGGCAATGAACCAGGCCCTTCAAATAGAGAAAATACCACATGATGGATATTTTGCCGAAGATCTTGGAACTACCAGACTTCTTAACCACTATCATAAGTTTTATTTTTATTTTAATATTAGTCAAATAGAAAGTAGTTTTAGGCACTTATGGACAAATACTTATATCTTAAATGTTAAGCATGGCAATTTCAGCTCATTAGTTAATATCTTAGAGGAAAACTGTCTTGAAATCGAACAAGAACTATCAAAATTTAATTTTAAATCTAAACGTGCAATAGACGCTTTAGGTTCCGGTATACGATTTATTACTGGAAACCTAGATCAAAACGACTTAAAAGAAATAAATTCACATCTAAATTCTCTTCACTAATCAAAAGAAAATTATCACTCAAATGAGCAAGTACACTTCATTTGCAAACCACATCACAAACAGATATGTAAACGATTTAAAATTAATTCAAGAAAACATTAACACAACATTCAAAGCTATTAACACCATCGATGATAATATTAGTACACAACAATTATATCAATACAATATACATTTATCCAATAAATTACTTTCTGTGCTCAGGAATATTCAAAGAACAATTAGCCTAGCATTCAACGGAATTGTCAATATCGAAATTATTTCAACTGCAGAACTAAAAGATATCGTCAACCATCTTAAATTAATTTATAGAAAAGAAGAATTGTTGGAACTCGATGCTTTGCATCCTATCAAAATGATAGAATTTTCGAAATTTAGAGTAATTTCACTCGATAATATTATTACATGCATATTATTCATTCCCATCCTGTATACCCATCCATTTGAATACAAAAAAATCTACCCTATACCTAGCATACATGATGAACTCCTACTACCTCCTGCAAAGTATAGGCTATCTGGTATCAAACAAGAGAAATGGACCAACGAAGTCTGCCCCAAGATAGAAAATCAAATTCTATGCCTTCAAGAACCATTTATAAATAAATGCAGTTTACAAGACACAACCTCCTGTGACCATATTTCAGTTATAAATAACTATAGAGTGTTTGTTCAACTTAAAAACAATAAAATACTTATGTCATCCAAATCTCCCACAAAAGTACTGGAAGAATGTTCGAATAAAATAATTCACGAATTAGTTGTAGGTAGCATGTTGATATCCTCAGACAAATTGTGCAAAATTATTATTGACGATGTAATTTTGAGAATACTTTTAACAATTTCTCTCACAAATTTCCTAATATTGAAATTACTCATTACTACCCAAGTAAAACAGTCAATCTAGAGCAAAAACATTTGGAAGATTTTAAAACCTACAAGTAGAAGCTAAAATTTAAACACAAAATTGAATTACACCCTCTTGTACATGTAACTCACATTTCAATTACTGTATTATTACTGATTACTGTATCTATTGGTTGTTCATTTTTCTCTGGAAAAATTCAGTTTATACAAATTTTCAAAAACGGATCAAGAAATGGGAAAATACGAAGAAGGAGTCCACCTTAATGACCTATATCCAAGATTACCTATAGCACCAGCTCAAGACGAGGACGTCTTGACTTAAAGGGGGGAAGAATTACGTCGGCGACTACCTGCGTACGTGACCGACTATGCGTCTCCAGGCTAGACATCAGGAAGCCATTTAGATAATAAACATCAAGAAACTATTTAGATTATGATATTGCCTTGTCTTATATAAACTCCCGATTAACCTAGCTTAAGTTAGTTCTTATTAGTAGTTTACTAGAGAACCAACCCTCTCGTGTAACTTCTCTGAATAAATTGTCTTTTTTAAAAAGGCTTTTTGAAGTTCGATGTATAATTATATATATATATATATATATATATATATATATATATATATATATATATATATATATATATATATATATATATATATATATATATATATATATATATATATATATATATATATATATATATATATATATATATATATATATATATATATATATATATATATATATATATATATATATATATATATATATAATGCTGTGAAGATTTGGTGAGAGAATGTGGTTGAGGATCTAGGAAATCAGTTGTACTGAGACTGATATATAGTTAACATTATTGTAATCTATATGAAGTTTCATAACGTAATTTACTAATTTGTGGATACTTGAATCTTATTTCTGCTTTCGACAAGAATACTTCAATTCAGAAGATGTTTGTTTTTCTTGTAAGGAAATTGTGTTAATTTTCTCAATTTGAAGTAATACAAAATAAGTATGTACAGAGCAATCACATAAGGTGAACTTTCTATGTTTTCAGTAGTGTTTCTTTATTTTATTACTAAGTTCTCGCCTTTATCTTTTAGATACGTTCAAGAAATTTTAATAAATTTTAATTTGAGGAGAATTTTCAGTTTCTATTTCATTAATATTCTTGAGCAGCAATTCGTCCATCTTGCTGTTTCAAGATCATATCTTTGTTTTAAATTTTAATGCTTCCTCAATTGGAGAAAGTTGATATTTTCAAATTAAATTGGGATAGTAGTGAATAGTGTTCAAATTTGTATGGTTGATGAGTCAGTATCCGTGAAACATTACTGGAAGCTGCGTTACCTTAAGGATGTGTTAGGCAATATATGAGAGAGTTCTATATAACATAAAGAACTTTCAAATATAAATATAAGTGTATCTACTGAGACGTTCATTAACGTAAGAGCTGGATATGAAAAAGCGTTCAGTATATTTTGCGTTTAGGGTATAAGGCGGTTTTGTATATCAGGCGTTTTTATATATAAGGCGTTTTTATATAATTTTTATATTAGTGGGCTCACTAGTCTATATTACTAAAGCAGTAAGCCTTATTTCGAGGAAAGTGGAGGGGACGGTTGGAGTTTGAACCGGGTGGGAAGAGAGGGTCGGCGCGGACGAGCAGGGTCCGTAGGCCCCCGCGAATAATTTTTTTCCGGTAGAGAAACGTCCGAGGAAGATCCGAGCGAAATTCGGAGTCCCTAGCTCGAACGACGGAGGCGCGACGATTCTTCGAAAAATTTCGCCGAAACGTCGCCCCGGGCGAAGGGAACGTCGGAACGGCGAGATTTCTACGGAATCGATAACTTGGATCTTTCAGAGGGCGATCGGAGAGGTCGATCGGGCGAAAATTCCGGCAGAAAGTTCCGGAAAAGCGAAAATAAAATACGTCTCCGAAATCACCGGGATGGAGGGGATAATTTCTATTGACTTTTGCAGCTATACAAAATATTTATATCGCCTTCGATCGCTACGAAACCCGGACGACGAAAAAGCCTCGAGTTTCGCATTTCGCGCCGCCATAGTTAGATTCTCATAAAACCACGGGAGAACGGAAAAATCTTCCATCGAACGGAGGGCTATCGGCCGACTTTCGCAAATTTTCGCTCTACTTTCCATATTCCGAAAATCTCCGACGGCCAGAAATTCGCGAAATGAACAAACCTGGATCTGTCAAAATACGGGTTTTTGTTTTAACCATCCTTCTTAAACGGGGTCACCGGGAGAAAGGATTCGACCTTCGAACGATTCCTACATATCTCGAGATCATGTCCCCGACGAAAAAACGTCATTTCACGACTTAATTTTCGAATTTGGGAGGGTTTTTGAGAACAACATTTCCGAAGAATAGAACGGAAACACAGAGGCGGAGCCAATCAACCTCCCTTACTCTCCTTAAACCTCCGTTTCTCAATCTGACAAGGCAAAGAAGAAGAAGTTTTAAAGAGGACCGTACCCGGAAACATAGGTGAAAGGAGTAGACGGGATATAAACGAACACTTATATCCCGTCTATTCTCTCACTAAACGATCGAATATCCGTCCCATACGACGGACATCGTCGTGTACGGCGGTCTTTGAATCGTTGAACATCGGTTTCATCGTACCAAGGTCAATAACAAGAAGAGAAGAAGAAGAATTATTCATATTGTTTACGTTTAATTAACAATACCTCAAATAATCATTCCTAGGTAAGTGAACGTATTTTAAGGAACATTTAATGCATCGTAATATATATTTTTTTTCAGCATAATGAAGAATCCACATATTTCATATTTACATTCGGTGTTCTAACCTATGTATTTCAATGAAAGAAAACAATAATAAATAAGATATTTTAAACTGAATTTTGTATTCATCTCTATTGAATTTTTGTTTCAGTTTATAAACGATGAAGTATATTTTTGATATTCACTTATCTTAATGAAAATGTAAATGGAATTCAATGTATTCGAAGTAAAGTTATTCAAGTTGAAATGTTTGAAAGTGACCCTTCGAAAGTGACTTTTTTACTTTGTGTGCATATAAGTAGTTTCTTTTTAATGAAATATTTATTGTTAGATTTCAATCCACTTGATAACAAGAAAGAATTAATTGGATCCACTGCAAACAGGTTGGAAAATTAAATGAAAAATGAGCAAAGATATTATTGAGCAATAACAACTAAATTTCAAGTAAATATAAATGTAATACATCTCTGTTCTTTGATAATAATCTTCGTAGAAATTTTTCTGTAAGTAAACCTGTCTGATTAATAATAGTTACAATAGTGTCTGATCTGTAACTCTGAAGGAAAGAGATCAAGTAAATTACCTGCAATACTTAAGTTCAAAATTTATTTGTTGAACAATTCTCCATACAGTTGGCATGAAAACTTGAGCTTTTCAGGATATTCCAATATCTACATAACACATAAGGTACATGTTTTGAGCTACTTCTGTGTATAACATATTCTTACAGGTAGTCTATACATTCAGAAATAAAGTTTCTTTTTTATTGGTGTTTGTGGGAAACTCGATAAAATCAGGAGAAGCAAATTAAGAAGCTTCATTACAACAGGAACTTTCAGTTCGAGAAAATCACATATTTTGTGGAAAATGCGAATACTTCTTGAAAAATGCTGTGTATAGTTGTTGATTTTCGTATATACTCACGTTATATGATGGTTTAGTCCATTTTTCTCATAAATTTCCATTTTATTATATAATGAATTGAAGAAAAGTAAAATTATATAATATAAAATTCAAATAAATTCAAAATTCAAGTTTTGTATGTACAAAGTCTAGATACCTCCAATGTTTCAAATATTTATATAATATATATATATATATATATATATATATATATATATATATATATATATATATATATATATATATATATATATATATATATATATATATATATATATATATATATATATATATATATATATATATATATATATATATATATATATATATATATATATATATATATATATATATATATATATATATATATATATATATATATATATATATATATATATATATATATATATATATATATATATATATATATATATATATATATATATATATATATATATATATATATATATATATATATATATATATATATATATATATATATATATATATATATATATATATATATATATATATATATATATATATATTATAAACAAAAATATTTAAAAACTATTTTATTTTAAGTCACAACGTACAATACGATAAAGGACTGAACAGTATTAAATCTAATCTTATAATGAATTCAAATGGTTCTACAAGTGTTGAACATAGACACCTGAGAAGATAGTCGATTCCTGGAAGACGGCTATGGGGTCAGCTACCGGGAGTGCTTACCTTTGCTCTCTTCTTAGTAAAGCATAACGTAATTCCTCTCCCCTTAGTTTTGAACGTCCTCGTTCAAAAAAAAAGTTGGTTTGCTGTCCTCGGATATGTGGATGATTTGCCTCGGATAATAGAGCAGTTCAATGACTCGTTTTCTGTGTCGTATGATTATTGTGAAAATTATTATCATGCAACAAGCTACGGTTACGCTCAAGGAGTAATGGAATACTTGGGTTAGAGGCTGTAGGTACAGGGGTTGTTCGTTAAGTTCTTTGGCTTCTTTGATGATTTCAGTTGGATAATTTAAGTGTCGTAGGTAGAGATCGATCTTTTTTCAGATTTGAGGTCGATTTCGCTAATATTTTGCGTAGCAATCTCGAATACTGGAACGGTGTTATCGTAGGAAGATGTACCAATAATTATCCTGCATGGTGAGCTCAACAAACTCGTTCCTTTGACAGAATTTCTGGTCAGCTTTCCTTGACAGTCTTCAAGAATTTCTTGTGGTTCTTGAAAAGTACTAACAGTTCTTTGTTCTTCAGGACATGGATGATTTCGTATTTGTTTTCTATTTTCACTGTACGGCAGTGTTGAAAAGTTTGGAGATTGCAGTTCTCAGCAAATGTCTTCTGGTAGCAGTAGGATATGGAATCAGAACTGTTTCGACATTCCTCGTTGGTCCATCGGTTTTCATTTTCAAACTTAACGAGATACTTCTTTGGTGGAAGCAAGGCAATATCTTGGTGGTTAGGGATAGGGTATATTCGGAAATAGTTAGCCATAATATTTTGAAAAATGGGAATTTTGAGGAGGAAAGTGATTGCTTGATCTGTACCGATTATAGAGATCTTTGCAAACTCTAACACCTCGAACAAATGAATATGATCGATTGAAGATAATTGCTGATATTTGTAAATTTTCTCTAAATTGTTTTGAATTTCTAACGTCTCGTTAACGGTTATAATTTCAAGATTTGCTATTCCATTGAAGGCAAGACTTATTGTTCTTTCTAACATTGATAGTGTATCTAGTAACATTTCTGAATGGAATACTTCATTTTGCAAAAGTATTCTGATTTCTTCTGTTGTTGTCAAGGTTTGAAAAAATCTTCGAGTACTCAAAATATTTTTATTCAATAATTCCAAGTCATCTGAGTATCTTTTAGATAGGTGGTTAGCGAATGAAGTTAACTTATCGATTTTATTTATTTCAGAACTCTTGCTCTTGTGGAGAGCCTCTAGATTTTCGTTTATTGTTTTAAGATCATCATCATCAAGGTTACCGGTAATGAATTTTACACCTGTCCCAAGGAAATTCATCAGTCCTCGTTTTATTCTTTTATAACTTATTTTACCGATCAATTGTTCGATCTTTTGCATATTCCGATCGAGTTGGAGATAGATTCGATGAGTGAACTTGTCGATGGTGCTGTTTCTCTGAAGTACCCGAGAATTGTAGAGCAAATTTTTATAATTAGCCATCAAATTTGTTGTATTAATGAATGAAAGAAAATTGTGATAATGGTCGAAGAACTTGACTTCGCCTAAGGTTCTTCGAAGTATCCATTATTTTTAATCGGCTCGATGTGAAGGCCCTGGTTCATTTGGATCTGCGACAGTAATATCGGGAGTATTCTGTAAACAAGAAATACCCTTCCTTACTCTCTTTACATGTTTGATGTTTGCAGTGGTCGTGCGTGATTTTTCAGTTTTCTTATAATTTTACTGTCTTTTGACATTCAACTGAAATTTTTCGAAAAAGGATCAACCTTTCGAGGTCTATTTCGTTCAACAAACACTTCTGTTTGTTCTAAATCAGGAGGATCGTTACGATTTTCGTTACGCTTATTTAAAATTTTCCTAGCTTTCTCTTCATTTTTGAATAAACTTGATCGAAAAACGGTAGAATTTCTTGTTTTCTTTTCTCATTATAATGTTCATAAACAGTCATGTCTAAGTCAAAATCTATTGGTCTATCGTAAGGTCCGTAAAGTAAATGGAATGGGGAATATCCTGTGGATGAGTGTATTGATTGGTTATAAATAAGGGTGGCGGATATCATTAGATTCGCCGGAATTTCATTCTGATTCTTGAGTTTGAGAATCCTGAGTTTCTCCAGAATTGTAGAGTGAAAACGTTCGATTGGTGAGTTTGAATTTGGATTATTAACTGTTGTAAAGTGTAGGTCGATTTTGTTTAATTTACAGAATTCTATGAGTGTTTTATTTTGGAATTCTTTCCCTGCATCTGAAACAATCTTTTTTGGTAGATTGTGATGAGAGAAGTAGTGACGTAATTTATTCAAAATTGTGAGACTTGTTCCGTCTTTTACAAGGTATGCTTGTGCATATCTCGAGAAAAGGTCTATAACTGTTAAGAATTTGGAATTTTGAAAGAAAATGTGTCAATGTGGATGACGTCAAATGGTCTTTTGCTAAAATTGGTACCGAAAATTTTGGTTTGTACGGATTTCTCTCATATTTTGATCTGAGGCATAATTCGCAACTATTAATAATTTCGGCTATGGTGTTTTTCATGTTAGGCCAGTAGTATTTTTGTTTCAGATAATTATACGTCTCTGTAATACCATTGTGGGTTTTGTCATGGTAAGTTTTAACCGTGTCTTTTTGATTCTCTGTTAGTGTTACGTCTTTGCAAAATTATTAGAAATTATAAGTTTTACTGCATAGTTGAAATTTGCTTTGCAAAACTGAGTGAAAGGTTGGCGTAGATTGTGGTCTATGAAAAAGATACCATAAGTTTCGTTCGGTCGAAATATTTCTCTGAACATTTTTGATAAGTCGGTTGTTATTGAATTATTTCTTATGGATACTATGTAGGTGTTTTTATTGAATGGTTTAGTGTACTTCACCTTATATTGTTCGCTAGTATTTAAAATGATTCTATTGGGAAGAGTATTAATTGAAGATTCACTAATTGGGATAGCTTTACCGTTATCTTCTTGGGTTGAATGAACTGTATCGCAGGAATTTTGGTCGTCTTGGAGAGTGTTGTTTTGATCTTCAGAGTTCTCTAGCTCTTTCAGAATTTCGGAATATTCAGGGTTCTGGATAATATCGTCATTTTGTGATTCTAAAATTCTGTCTAAGTCTTCGTCAGTCAAGATTGGAATTTCTTCGATATTTGGTAGAATAGAGCTGTCGTCTATATCAGTGGCGTCATTGTTTTCGGTATTATTCACTTCTACACGAGATAAAGCGTCAGCTACTATATTTTCCTTACCTTTCTTGTGTACAATGTCGTAGTCAAATTCGTCCAATTTCAATTTCCAACGAATTAACCTAGAATTTGGTTCTTTTAATTTGTAGAGCCATACCAGTGGTTGGTGGTCTGTCTCTAAAGTAAATTTTCTTCCAAAAATATAAGGTCTGAAAAATTTCGTTGTGTCAAGTACTGCTAACAGTTCTTTTTCAATTGTCGAGTAATTGCGTTCAGCTCAATTTAAGGTTCGAGAATAGTAGGCAACGGGTCGATCAGATTGTGAAAGAACGCCTCCAATTGCCACGTTTGATGCGTCTGTAGTAACTTTGAAGTCTTTCTCGTAGTCTACATAAGCTAAAATTGGAGCATTCATCAAAAGTTCTTTACAAAGTTGAAAACTTGAAATATACTCTGGGTCGTCAGAATTTATATTTGCGCCTTTTTTTGAACATTTTGTCATGGGGGAAACTATTTTTGCAAAATTCTGGATAAATCCTCGATAGTAACCTATTAGGCCTAAAATGATTTAATTTCTTTGACGGTTTTTGGAATGGGGTAATTTTGAATTGCTTTTACTTTAGACGGATTTGGAGCTATGCCTTCGGGTGTTATAACGTGACCTAAAAATTCTATGTTTTACTGAGGAATTCAGATTTGTTAAGCTGAATTTTGAGATTGAAATTTTGAAGTTTTTGAAAAATTAGTTGAAGATGACAGATGTGTTCCTGTAAACTTTTCGAAAATATGACCACGTCGTCCAAGTAGACGAAACAGAATTTATGTAGAAATTCTTTCAGGACATTGTCCATCACACGTTGAAAAGTGCTAGGACCATTTTTGAGACCATAAGGCATAAGTAAATACTCGTAATGCCCATTATTGACAGTGAATGCTGTCTTTTCGATTGAATTCTCGTCCATTTCAATCTGGTGAAATCCCTGGGCTAGGTCAATTGTCGAAAAGTAACGACTTTTACCTAGATTATCCAAAATCTCGTCTATTCGAGGAAGTGGATATTTATCTTCGATAGTTTTCTCATTTAAGCGGCGATAGTCAATCACCATACGGTATTTTTCTTACCAGATGCGTCGGCTTTTTAGGTACGATCCAAACCGGTGCACTGTAAGGTGAAATTGATGGTCTTATGATTTTATCGTCTAGTAATTTTTGAACTTGATTTTGAATTTCTAACTGCATTGTTTTTGGATGGCGAAAAGATTTCACAAAGACTGCTTCTTCGTCTTTAGTACGAATTTTATGTTTTACCGTATTGCTGAATGAGAGGTCGCAGTTTTCATTATAAAAAATATTTCGGAATTTACCACATAATTTCAATATCTTCTGCCTTTCTTCGGAATTGATATGCGCAGTTCTGATATGGTCTGCAATTTTCAGACTCCTGTTGTTTTCTAAGTGTGGTTCTGAAATTTCGGACTCGTAAAATGGTGTGACAGGGATTCTTTCAGAAAAATTGACTTCGATATCAGCAGATTCGTGAGCTGGAAGAATGCAATAGCCGTTTCGAGCGTTAACGATACATTCTGGGACTGTAAAATTTTCATGAAATTTTGTTTCTGGAAAAATAATTTCTCCATGTTCGATGGAAACAGGTACCTTGATACTTGAATTAATTCTTACACGTTGGGGTTCAATTTTGAAATCAGCGAATTCTAGAAAGAATGGAATTTCTAAATTATTTATTTCTAAAATATTTCTTTGATAATCTATTTTTGCACACAATTTTGTAGGTCATGAGTTCCTAATAGAGCGTCGAAGTTTTTATGCCATTTGACGACGTGAAAGTGGATATCATCAAAAATACCAATTTCATGAAGCAAAGGTACTTTCAAGTTATTTTCAGCATAAATTGTATTTCCTAGACTATAAACGTGGAATGATTTTTTGTACATGAATTTTGAGAATTTTTCAAAAGCTGGTTTTGGATTTATGACCGAATTTGTTGCACCTGAATCAATTAAAATTTTGAGATCTACCTGAGGTAAGTAAATGAATGGTAGTTTCGACTTCGTTTTTAGACAGTTCAGATCTATTTCTGTTGGGATTCCGAGGCCGTTGACCGAAAATTTTCGTCAGTCTCGTCGTTTTCGTCATAAAGATTTTCGTCAAGTAGTTCTTCAAGGTGTTCATTGAAGTCATCGTTTTGAGTTTCGACATTATAGAGTTCTTCAAATTCAAAAGTTCTTTGATGTGGATGTTGTTGTCGTACTATGGTTGATGTCGACATTGGGGTTGGTTGGTATTTCGTTTTTGTAAAACTGGAACCTGGATTTGTTCCAAATACTTTCTTGTTAGTAAGTGGTAACTTCCATGAAGGAAGAGGCTTATTTATGGAATTTGGAAAACCCTGGTTATTGTGAGAATAAGGTTTATTAGTGAAATTTTCTAGATTTATTTTCTGTGATCGTTGTACGAAGCTAGAAGGTTGTTGATTTGCGGAAGAAAAAGAATTTTGTGATTGTTGTACAAATCTAGGGGATTGTTGATTTGTAAATGAAAGAGAATTTTGATTTCGAGGTTGGCGATTCGTATTGATCATAGATCTGGATAACAGAAAATTTTGTTGAGGTTTCCTATCTGGTTCTTGAGTTCTCCTAATAAACTCACTGAACTCCCACTCTTGTTTTCTATTATCATAAAACTGACATTTATTTATACAATCTTCGATAGAATTTAGATTGAAATTACTCAAAAAGCTTCTATGTGGTTCTAAAAGACCAATTTGAAAGGTTTTAAGAGCCAATCTCTCCATATCTCGCTTTTTGTATTCAAAAAATACAGGATCTGCTATATTTAGCGTAAGATATTGTATTAAGTCACTGTAACTTTTGAGAATTCTACTATAATATTGCATGTATGTTTCGTTTCTTTTTTGAACACAATGAGTAAGTGATGCAACTAAAAGATCTTCACTTCTCTGATCACCGTATTTTTGTAAAAGAACACGCCTTATCGAGGGCCAATTTGTAGCGTTTTGGAAAGAAAGAAAGTCTCTTGCTTCGCCTTTGATTTTAGATCTTATGGAAAAATTTACCACATAAACTAAATCTGCATTTAACCTACCCTCTAGGTGCTTACATAAGTTATCGACTTCATTTACAAAAATTGAAAGGTTCTCGCCAGGAAAATATTCAGGGATGGATTGTAAAAGAAGTTGAATATCATTTCTAGAAAGTGGTTCGAGGTTTGATGTAGTTCCTGAAGGAATAGGTGTTGAGTTTGTCTGACTTTGATTAAGACTCATTTCTGGCAGAGTCTCTTCCTGTATACGTTCGTAATTAATAAGCGAAAATCTAGCTTTCCTCAAGGGATGTGATTTTATTTTTAAATCGGGGGAATTATTTGTTCGAACCTGTGTGGTTCCTAGATTAAGAGTTTCTAAGTCTGCAGCAATTAATTCGATTTCGTTTAAATCTTTAAGATCAGAATCGGACATAAGTGAAAAATAATTCTGATAGGTATGAAACAAGCAATTACTTAAAATTAGGAGAGGAACAGAAAAGGACTTACAGCACCAAGATTTGCATCCTAAAGTGAGTGTTCCCTCGATGTTATCCTCTGTGGTTGGTTGGAATATCGCACAAAGACTTGAGAGTCACCTGGAGTTCTCCGAACACGGCACTTTGTCTTTTTCGGTAGATGAAAGAATTTTAAAGTCCGTATTCACTAATGGAACCTTCGAAATCGATTTTCGGGGGTCCAGTCGCGATATCCTGTTCGCAGCGCCAGTTATAAACAAAAAGATTCGAAAACTGTTTTTAAAAACTATTTTATTTTAAGTCACAACGTACAATACGATAAAGGACTGAACAGTATCAAATCTAATCTTATAATGAATTCAAATGGTTCTACAAGTGTTGAACATAGACACCTGAGAAGATAGTCGATTCCTGGAAGACGGCTATGGGGTCAGCTACCGGGAGTGCTTATCTTTGCTCTCTTCATAGTAAAGCATAACGTAATTATATATATATATATATATATATATATATATATATATATATATATATATATATATATATATATATATATATATATATATATATATATATATATATATATATATATATATATATATATATATATATATATATATATATATATATCCACGAAGAGGTAGAAGATCAAAAAACTTAAAATTGGTATTTCACCAGGATATATAATGACAAGACCTATCAGAAGACAATGCATGGTACATAAGGGAAGAAGAGATCTGACTGCAACATTCAGAAGGGCTTGAGGAAAATTAACAGCTCAAAACTATCGAAGGATTGACATTTGAAAAACAATATTGCAAAAGAAGACTGCAGGAACTGAGAAAATTCTGAAGAACTTACCTTAGTGCCAAACTCTTCGAAAGACTTCTTCGAAGAAAATTGAGAGAATTCTATGTAAAATAACTTAAGAAACACACATTTCATATGAGGAAGAAGTTTATTCAGGATCTTATTTTCACGATCAACCACCTTATAACGACAGACTGAATATATGACTAAGAATATTGTGGTGTAGTCTCTATATATTTAGAATATAAAGTTTCTGTTTTATTGGTATATATATATATATATATATATATATATATATATATATATATATATATATATATATATATATATATATATATATATATATATATATATATATATATATATATATATATATATATATATATATATATATATATATATATATATATATATATATATATATATATATATATATATATATATATATATATATATATATATATATACCCAGTTCAAACTCCAACCGTCCTCCACTTTCCTCGAAATAAGGCTTACTGCTTTAGTAATATAGACTAGTGAGCCCACTAATATAAAAATTATATAAAACGCCTTATATATAAAAACGCCTGATATACAAAACCGCCTTATACCCTAAACGCAAAATATACTGAACGCTTTTTCATATCCAGCTCTTACGTTAATGAACGTCTCAGTAGATACACTTATATTTATATTTGAAAGTTCTTTATGTTATATAGAACTCTCTCATATATTGCCTAACACATCGTTAAGGTAACGCAGCTTCCACAAAGTAAAAAGTCACTTTCGAAGGGTCACTTTCAAACATTTCAACTTGATTAACTTTACTTCGAATACATTGAATTCCATTTACATTTTCATTAAGATAAGTGAATATCAAAATATACTTCATCGTTTATAAACTGAAACAAAAATTCAATAGAGATGAATACAAAATTCAGTTTAAAATATCTTATTTATTATTGTTTTCTTTCATTGAAATACATAGGTTAGCACACCGAATGTGAATATGAAATATGTGGATTCTCCATTATGCTGAAAAAAAATATATATTACGATGCATTAAATGTTCCTTAAAATACGTTCACTTACCTAGGAATGATTATTTGAGGTATTGTTAATTAAACGTAAACAATATGAATAATTCTACTTCTTCTCTTCTTGTTATTGACCTTGGTACGATGAAACCGATGTTCAACGATTCAAAGACCGCCGTACACGACGATGTCCGTCGTATGGGACGGATATTCGATCGTTTAGTGAGAGAATAGACGGGATATAAGTGTTCGTTTATATCCCGTCTACTCCTTTCACCTATGTTTCCGGGTACGGTCCTCTTTAAAACTTCTTCTTCTTTGCCTTGTCAGATTGAGAAACGTCGGTTTAAGGGGAGTAAGGGAGGGTGATTGGCTCCGCCCCTGTGTTTCCGTTCTATTCTTCGAAAATGTAGGTCTCATAACCCGTCCCAAATTCGAAAATTAAGTCGTGAAATGACGTTTTTTCGTCGGGGATCCGATCTCGAGATATGTAGGAATTGTTCGAAGGTCGAATCCTTTCTCCCGGTGACCCCGTTTAAGTAGGATGGTTAAAACAAAAACCCGTATTTTGACAGCTCCAGGTTTGTTCATTTCGCGAATTTCTGGCCGTCGGAGATTTTCGGAATACGGAAAGTAGAGCGGAAATTTGCGAAAGTTGGCCGATAGCCCTCCGTTTGATGGAAGATTTTTCCGTTCTCCCGTGGTTTTATGAGAATCTAACTATGGCGGCGCGAAATGCGAAACTCGAGGCTTTTTCGTCGTCCGGGTTTCGTAGCGATCGAAGGCGATATAAATATTTTGTATAGCTGCAAAAGTCAATAGAAATTATCCCCTCCATCCCGGAGATTTCGGAGACGTATTTTATTTTCGCTTTTTCGGAACTTTCTGCCGGAATTTTCGCCCGATCGACCTCTCCGATCGCCCTCCGAAAGATCCGAGTTATCGATTCCGTAGAAATCTCGCCGTTCCGACGTTCCCTTCGCCCGGGGCGACGTTTCAGCGAAATTTTTCGAAGAATCGTCGCGCCTCCGTCGTTCAAGCTAGGGACTCCGAATTTCGCTCGGATCTTCCTCGGACGTTTCTCTACCGGAAAAAAATTATTCGCGGGGGCCTACGGACCCCGCTCGTCCGCGCCGACCCTCTTTTCCCACCCGGTTCAAACTCCAACCGTCCCCTCCACTTTCCTCGAAATAAGGCTTACTGCTTTAGTAATATAGACTAGTGAGCCCACTAATATAAAAATTATATAAAAACGCCTTATATATAAAAACGCCTGATATACAAAACCGCCTTATACCCTAAACGCAAAATATACTGAACGCTTTTTCATATCCAGCTCTTACGTTAATGAACGTCTCAGTAGATACACTTATATTTATATTTGAAAGTTCTTTATGTTATATAGAACTCTCTCATATATTGCCTAACACATCCTTAAGGTAACGCAGCTTCCAGTATTGTTTCACGGATACTGACTCATCAACCATACAAATTTGAACACTATTCACTACTATCCCAATTTAATTTGAAAATATCAACTTTCTCCTATTGAGGAAGCATTAAAATTTAAAACAAAGATATGATCTTGAAACAGCAAGATGGACGAATTGCTGCTCAAGAATATTAATGAAATAGAAACTGAAAATTCTCCTCAAATTAAAATTACTTGAACGTATCTAAAAGATAAAGGCGAGAATTTAGTAATGAAATAAAGAAACACTACTGAATACATAGAAAGTTCACCTTATATGATTGCTCTGTACATAACTATTTTGTATTACTTCAAATTTCGAAAAATTCACACAATTTCCTTACAAGAAAACAAACATCTTCTGAATTGAAGTATTCTTGTCGAAAGCAGAAATAAGATTCAAGTATCCACAAATTAGTAAATTACGTTATGAACCTTCATATAGATTACAAAAATGTTAACTATATATCAGTCTCAGAACAACTGATTTCCTAGATCCTCAACCACATTCTCTCACCAAATCTTCACAGCATATATATATATATATATATATATATATATATATATATATATATATATATATATATATATATATATATATATATATATATATATATATATATATATATATATATATATATATATATCAACCATTACTGTTGAGTAAACTTGGTAATCTTGGTCATCATGAATACTGTTTCCTTATTAGATGCTTTCATCTGTGTTCTGTATTTCTTCTTTTCCTGAATAGTTGAAGAGTTTTTCCTATGTTGTTTTTCAATTATATCTCTGTTTGGTTTCTAGAATTCTTTGAAATAGTTCCTCAATAGTATAAGATCCTTGAAATTTGCGCAGATTTCTTTTCCCTATTGGAAATATAAGGCTAATACTCCAATCATATGAGCAGATACATTTTTCCAATCGTCTCTGAATATAGCTGTCAGGATTCTTCTTCCCCTATCTTTGATGCATTTTCTTATATCAACATTGTTGCCACATTATACTGATATACTATTCTTGAAGGCTTTTGATACTCTTTCTCGGTCTATAATTTACTCCTCTTTTCCTTAGGCTCCTCTTACTTACTGCTCTTTTCAGCATTCTGCCAAAAGCTTTCTCCAGAAAAAAAAATTTGGTTTTTAGTCAGCTCATCTCTATAACTAGTTGATGGTAAAATGACAATCTCACAAACTTCTCGCATTCCTGAAAAGTGTATTTTTTAAGTTGTATTTCAACTTCCTAAAATTCTTTTGCAATAGTGTAAGTCTCCTAAAATTTTCTTGGTTACTTTTTAGTATTGGAGCTATAATGGCAATCCTGCAATTAATATGAGCTAGCACATTTTTCCAGGTGTCACTATCATAAGTGTATAATTCACTCCTCTTTTCCCTACACTCTTTCAGTACTATTCTCAATTATCTGTCGAAGGTCCTCCCCAGATTGAAGAATACCTCAAATTATATTTTGTCCTTTAGTCTGTTCTTTTCTATGAGCTGGTTGATGGTGAAAATGTAATCCATAGCATTTCTTCCTTTCCTGATTGTTTCCTATGTTGTTTTCCAATGATATCTCTAGTTGATTTCTAGAATTCTTTCAAATAGTTTCTCAATATTATGAGTTCTTCGAAAATTTGCTCAGGTCTTTTCTCCCTTTTGGAAATATAATGCCAATCCATCTTTCATCAAGAGCAGGTACATTTTTTATATCCCTTCTGAATTTGCTGTCAGAATTCTCTTCTTCCTCCTATCATCAATGCATTTTCTCTTCTCACTATTTGTGTTGTCACATTATTATGATATACCAATTACAAAGGCTTTGGATAATCTTCTAGTCTCTAATTTACTCCTCTTTTCCTTAGACTCCTCTCTCATACTACTATTTTCAACATTCCACCTTAAACACGTTCTCAGTTTATAATTCACTCCTCTTTTCCTTAGACTCTCCCAACTCTCCCATAATATTCTTCACAGTTCTCTCTTGAAAGCCTTTCCCACATCAGAGAAAACCCATAATTATATTTTGTCCTTAAATATGTTCTTCTCTATTTGCTGGTCTATGTTGAAATTGTGATCCTGAACTCTTCTTCCTTTCTTGAGTGTTTTCCATGTTGTTTTTCAATCATTTCTCTAATTCAAAGACAAACATGTAATTTATATTGATGACAGAAACATTTGGGAAGAAGTCAAACTTTCTAACAGTATGTGAGAAACTTCAAATTAACAATTTGACAGTTATTTTTAAATTGCTCTTTTATATTCCAGTATTAATGCTAGTAATAGTTGAAGGAAAAATGGAAACAGTCATGTATAAAGAACTTCCCACATATTAATGAAAAATTAAGTATTGAGACTAATATCTTACTGCCACCAAGCGAACTTGCTGTACATATGAACCGATAATAAACTATTGATATTCTGAATATTGCTGTCATGATTTTTCTCCTATCTTCAATTCATCTTCTCATCCTAACTAAGGTATTAACATATTATACTGATTTACTCATTTCAAGGCTTTTGATACTCTTCCTCAGTCTATAATTCACTTCTCTTTTCCTTAGACTCTCCCATTTTACTCTTCTCAGTTTCCTTCAAAAGCCGTCCTAGATGCAAAAAAGCAAGGAATATCTTCTTGTCCTTTAGTTTGTTATTCTCTGAGCTGGTTGATAGTGGAAATGTTATTCTGAACAATTTCTCCTCTCCTGGAGGGTATGTTTTCCATGTTGTTTTCTAATTATATCTCTGTTTGGTTTCTAGAAATTCCTCATATTGTTTCCCAATAGTATAGGTTCTTTAAAATTTGCTCAGTTGCTGTTTTCTTCTTCCCCTATCTTCGATTCATTTTCTAATCTCAACATTGATGTCATATCCCCCTGAATTACTTTATGAGACTTCTGCTATTCTTTCTCAGTTTATACATCACTTCTCGTTTCCTAATACTCTTATACTGCTCTTCTCAGTGTTCTGTCGAAAGCCTTCTCCAAATGAGGGTTAACAATAAATATTTTCTCTTCTTTCAATTTGTTATTCTCTATAAGATGGTGAATTGTGAAAATCCTGAATACACTTCTTCCTCATATGAAAAGTGTGTTTCCTAAGTTGTTTCACATAGAACTCTCTCACTTTTCTTCGAATACGTGTTTCGAAGAGTTTAGCATTAATGTAAGTCCTTCAGAATTTTCTCAGTTCCTGCAGTCTTCTTTTGCAGTATTGTTTTTCAAATGTAAATCCTTCAATTATTATGAGCTGTTAAACTTTCTCAAGCCCTTCTGAATACTGCAGTCAGATCTCTTCTTCCCTTATGTACCATGCATTGTCTTATGATAGGTCTTGTTACTTGTTATATATCCTGGTAAAACACCAATTTTAAGTTCTTTGATCTTTTACTTCTTTTTAGAAAAACATTGGAAGTATCTAGACTTTAAATGAGATAAAAAACACAAGGTTTAACTCTAATCTACACTTTATTTGAAAAAATTCGACGACGTTTCGATGACACAGCAGCTTTATCAAGAATGACAAACAGAATGAAGAGTATGGTATCATAAACAAATCGTAGAACAAGTTGGATGAATAACAGGAAAATCCACACCGAGCCATTGTACAGTTAGTATGAAAGGTAATAAAAACGAATTAAACAAGTTAAGTTGGGGTGAGTAATTCACATCTACCCGTTCCTTCAAAAGCTTGTCCGAATGTTTGTATCTATTTATTTCTAATGCTTCTAGGAGATCTAATTTTGAACTTTTTGATTTTATATGTAATATGTCAAAGTTTTTATTGAATGAATGGTTTTCTTCTATTAGGTGGTTTGAATAATTTGAATCAGATTTATTTTTATCGAAGCTACGTTAATGTTCAAACGTCGTCGAATTTTTTCAAATAAAGTGTAGATTAAAGTTAAAACTTGTGTTTTTTATCTCATTTATATCATGGATCTACATCAAGTAACGGCCTCCACAATTCAAGCTTTTGAATGAACAGGTAGATGTGAATTACTCACCCCTACTTAACTTGTTTAATTAGTTTTTATTACCTTTCATACTAACTGAACAATGGCTCGGTGTGGATTTTCCTGTTATTCATCCAACTTGTTCTACGATTTGTTTATAATACCATACTCTTCGTTCTGTTTTTCGTTCTTGATAAAGCTGCTGTGTCAGCGAAACGTCGTCGAATTTTTTCAAATAAAGTGTAGATTAAAGTTAAATCTTGTGTTTTTATCTCATTTATATCATGGATCTACATCAAGTAACGGCCTCCACAATTCAAATATCTAGACTTTGTACAAAATGCAAATATCTCCCCATATTTCAATTCTATATTATATAATCTATATAACAATTATATAATATAAAATGCAAAGGAAGCAACAAACTGGACTAAAACATAAAACATGAGTATCTTTAACGAAAATCATAAACTATCCCCAGCATTTCTCAAGAAGTAATTGCATTTTCCTCAAAATATGTGCTTTTCTCGAACTGAAAGTTCCTGTTGTAATGAAGCTTCATAATTTGCTTCTCCTGATTAAGAAACCTTACATTCTGATTGTATAGACTACCTGTTATTCAGTGAACAGCTTTGAATAAATTTCTTAAAATACAGAAGAATGTGTTATGAACAAAAGTAGCTAAAACATGTACCTTATGTGTTTTGTAAATATTGGAATATCCTGAAAAGCTCAAGTTTTCATGCCAACTATATGAAGAATTGTTCAACAAATAAATTTTGAAGTTAAGAATTGCAGGTAATTTACTTGATCTCTTTCCTTCAGAGTTCGAAATTTGACTCTATTGTAACTATTATTAATCAGACTTGTTTACTTACACAAAAATATCTACGAAGATTATTATCTGAGTACAGTGATGTATTACATTTATATTTACTTAAAACTTTGAATAACTTTACTTCAAATACATTGAATTCCATTTACATTTTCAGTAGGATTACTGAAGATCAAAAATATACTTCATCGTTTATAAACTGAAACAAAATTCAATAGAGATGAACACAAAATTCAGTTTAAAATACCTTATTTATTATTGTTTTCTTTAATTGGAATACATAGGTTAGAACACAGAATGTAAATATGAAATATGTGGATTCTTCATTACGCTGAAAAAAATATACATTACGATGCATTAAATATTTGTTAAATTACGTTCACTTACCTTGGAATTAATATTTGAGGGTTTGTTAATTTAACGTAAACGATCTCACAATATAACAATTCTTCTTCTTCTCTTCTTGATATCGCCCTTGATACGATGAAAGCGATGTTCAACGATTCAAAGACCGCCGTACACGACAATGTCCGTCGTACTGGACGGATATTCGACCGTTTAGTGAGAGAATAGACGGATATAAGTGTTCGTTTATATCCCTTCTACTCTTTTCACCTATGTTTCCGGGTACGGTCCTCTTTAAAACTTCTTCTTCTTTGCCTTGTCAGATTGAGAGACGGAGGTTTAAGGAGAGTAAGGGAGGTTGATTGGCTCCGCCTCCGTGTTTCCATTCTATTCTTTGAAAATGTAGGTCTCAAAAACCGTCCCAAATTCGAAAATTAAGTCGTGAAATGACGTTTTTTCGTCGGGGATCCGATCTCGAGATATGTAGGAACCGTTCGAAGGTCGAATCCTTTCTCCCGGTGACCCCGTTTAAGTTGGATGGTTAAAACAAAAACCCGTATTTTGACAGCTCGAGGTTTGTTTATTTCGCGAATTTCTTGCCGTCGGAGATTTTCGGAATATGGAAAGTAGAGCGAAAATTTGCGAAAGTCGGCCGATAGCCCTCCGTTCGATGGAAAATTTTTCCGTTTTCCCGTGGTTTATGAGAATCTTACTATGGCGGCGCAAATTGCGAAACTCGAGGTTTTTTCGTCGTCCAGGTTTCGTAGCTATCGAAGGCGATAGAAATATTTTGTATAGCTGCAAAAGTCCTTAGAAATTATCCCCTCCAGACCAGAGATTTCGGAGACGTATTTTATTTTCGCTTTTTCGAATTTTTTTTCCAGAATTTTCGCCCGATCGACCCCTCCGATCGCCCTCCGAAAGATCCCAGTTATCGTTTTCGAAGAAATCTCGCCGTTTCGACGTTCCGTTCGCCCGGGGCGACGTTTCGGCGAAATTTTTCGAAAAATCGTCGCGCCGCCGTCGTTCGCGCTAGAGACTCCGAATTTCACTCGGATCTTCCTCAGACCTTTCTCTACCGGAAAAAAATTAATCGCGGGACCTACGGACCTCGCTTTTCTGCGCCGATCATTTCTTCCTGCCCGGTTCAAACTCCAACCGTCCCCTCCACTTTCCTCGAAATAAGGCTTACTGCTTTAGTATTATAGACTAGTGAGCCCATTAAGATCGCTTCATATACAAAAATGCCTAACAGACTGAACGCCTAATATACAAAAACTCCTAATATACAAAAATGTCTAATATACAAAAACGCCTAATATACAAAAGCGCCTAATATACAAAAGCGCCTAATATACAAAAACGCCTAATATACAAAAACGTCTAATATACAGAAACTCCTAATATACAAGAACGCCTAGTAAACTAAACACCTAATGTACTAAAAACCAAATATACCGAACGCCTCTTCATATCCAACTTCATCTATACGGAAATCTATATATATGCTTTAGCTGAATGTTCCATAAACTTTCGCACCATTCTGAATCCTTTCTCCGAATTCCAAATCTTGTTTACCTTTTTCCTCCGCTATAGACCCCAAATATTTGAAACTTTCTACTCTCTCTATGATATTGTTGTTGAGTGTCTCCTTCGGATTATTTCTGTTATTCGATATAACTATAATTTTTGTTTTTTCTTCGTTCATTTTTAGGGATCTTCTTGTAACCAAACATCCATATTGTACTGGAGGTCATTTTCATTTCTGGCAAAAATCGCCAAATCATCAGAAAAAGCGCACTCAGTGATTTCAACTGGATAAAGATTTTTGAAACCCAAAAGGAGTTTTCTGACTTTGGTTCTCGCCTCTTTGTTAATTTCATCCATGACCACTATAAACAGAAGGGGACTCAATACGCTACCCTATCTCAAGCCTTGTTCGGTGACAAACTCTTCAGATCCTATCCCTTTTACTCTTACCACGTTCCTGCATACAGCATATAAGGTTTTTAGTGCCCTTAGAAGATTGTGTCCTATTTGTCTCTGTGCCAAAATTATATATATATATATATATATATATATATATATATATATATATATATATATATATATATATATATATATATATATATATATATATATATATATATATATATATATATATATATATATATATATATATAGATATACAAAGACAAATAGGACACAATCTTCTAAGGGCACTAAAAGCTTATATGCAGTTCCAGACTTATGTTTGCTATATGCGTTTTACAGGTCCCCCTTCTCATTTTCACCAAATTTTCAACCATATCATTCCAAGAAAGATTATACTTCCAGTTCATTTCCCATATCTTCCTTCTTCAGTCAGTCCTTTTTTTGTGTTACTTACTTTACTCTTTGCAGGTACTTCATTTCGATAACCTGTAGTTTGCTCTTCTGTGCCAAACTCAGAAGTCAGCTTTCACTACCGCATGCGATAGCAGATCTAATTAATGCCTTCTTCAATTAAAATATTTTTGTTCTATTACTCATCTTCCTGTTTCTCATAAATTAGTTTTCAATTGAAAAATGCAGCTTAAAAGCATTTCCTATCCTCTTATATTCACTCTTGATCCAGTTTTGTTTCAACTATTGCAGTATATACGTTTTTTTCCATTTTTTTCCAACTCTATTGTCCATACTTGCAAATTATCGTGCAGTCTCGTTTTGTTCTTAGAACATACCATCACATAATTTACAAATTCCAATTGATTCCAGGCTTTTGTATCATGTGTGATGTTTCTCCATTACTTTGTGGATAACATCTATAACAATAAGAAATAATAATTTACTCAACACTCCACCCTGCCTGAGTTCTTATAAAAAATGAGTCCAATATCGAATTTCCAGTCGTTATATGATTTTTGTCTGCTGTATATAGGCTTCTGATATACTTCTTCAGTCACTCCTCTTTTTCTTAGACTCTCCCCTACTACTATTTTCAACATTCTGCCAAAAGCTTCCTCCAGATCAAGGAAAGCCATTTATATTTTTTGTCTTTCAGTCTACACCTCCTTATATCTGGTTGATGGTTAAGATGCAATCTCAAAAACTTCTTGCGTCTCTGAAAAGTGGGTTTCTTAAGTTCCTTTTCAATTAATCCTCTCAGTTTGGTTCCAAGAATTCTTTTGCAATAAATAATATCTCCTAAAATTTGCTCATTTACTGTTGTTTCCTCTATTCAGTATTGGAATTATAATTTCAAACCTGTAATTGTTATGAGCTGGCACATTTTCCAAAGTGTTGCCATCATAAATGAGGACAGGACCAAAATCTACCTTGAACATGTTCACAGTTAATAAATCACTGCTATTTTCCTTAGACTTTCCCAATTCTCCCATAGTGTTCTTCTCAGTTCTCTGTTGAAAGCCTGCCCCAGATCAGGGAAAACCTATAATAATTATATTATGCCCTTAAGTCTGTTCTTCTCTATTTGTTAGTCAATGGTGAAAATGTAATCCTGAACACTTCTTCCTTTCTTGAAGTGTTTTCCATGTTGTTTCCAATTATTTCTCTAATTCAAAGACAAACAGGTACTTTATAGTGATGACAGAAAAATTTGGGAAGAAGTCAAACTTTCTCACATACTGTTGTACACTATAAAGCTTTCTCTACTCTTTCTCTGTTCATAAATAACTCCTGTTTTTCTGAGACTCTCATACTACTCTTCTCAGTGTTCTGTCAAAAGCCTTCTCCAGATGAGGCAAAAACCATAAATATTTTCAGTCATATATTAAGACTGTTGTTTTTCATAAGATGGTTAATCGTGAAAATAAGATCCTAAATACACTTCTTCCTCATATGAAGTGTGTGTTTCTCAAGTTATTTTACATATTATTCTCTCACTTTTCTTCGAAGAGGTCTTTCGAAGAGTTTGGCAATAATAATAATCAAGCCCTTCTGAATATTGCAGATTGCAGGCAGATCTCAGATCCCTTCTTCCCTTGTGTACCATGCATTGTCTTATGATAGGTCTTGTTTTATATATCCTGGTGGAACACCAATTTTAATTTCTTTGATCTTTTACTTCTTTATATATATATATATATATATATATATATATATATATATATATATATATATATATATATATATATATATATATATATATATATATATATATATATATATATATATATATATATATATATATATATATATATATATATATATATATATATATATATTTATCGAGTTTCCTGATTTTTCCCACTAATACCAATAAAGAAGAAACTTTATATTCTGAATATATAGAGACTAAAACACAATATTTTCAGTCATATATTCAGTCTGTTGTTCTAAGGTGGTTAATCGTTAAAATAAGATCCTGAATACACTTTTTCCTCATATGAAATGTGTGTTTCTTAAATTTTTTACATAGAATTCTCTCAATTTTCTTCGAAGAAGGAAACAAACATTGGAAGTATCAAGACTTTGTACATACAAAACTTGAATATCTCCCCATATTTGAATTTTATATTATATAATTTTACTTTTCTTCAATTCATTATATAATATAAAATGAAAATGTATGAGCAAACTCGACTAAACCATCATATAACGTGAGTATATTTAAAGAAAATCATCAACTACACACAGCATTTTTCAAGAAGTATTCGAATTTTCCACGAAATATGTGATTTTCTCGAACTGAAAGTTCCTGTTGTAATGAAGCTTCTTTATTTACTTCTCCTCATTTCATCGAGTATCCCACAATTACCAATGAAACAGAAACTTTACTTTCTGAATGTATAGACTACCTGTATTTCAGTGAATCACTCTCCGAAATCTCTGGTCTAGAGGGGATAATTTCTATGGACTTTTGCAGCTATACAAAATATTTCTATCGCCTTCGATCGCTGCGAAACCTGGACGACGAAAAAACCTCGAGTTTCGCATTTTGAGCCACCATAGTTAGATTCTCATAAAACCACGGGAAATCGGAAAAATCTTCTATCGAACGGAGGGCTATCGGCCGACTTTCGCAAATTTTGGCTCTACTTTCCATATTCCGAAAATCTCCGACGGCAAGAAATTCGCGAAATAAACAAACCTCGAGCTGTCAAAATACGGGTTTTCGTTTTAACCATCCAACTTAAACGGGGTCACCGGGAGAAAGGATTCGACATTCGAACAATTCCTACATATCTCGAGATCGGATCCCGACGAAAAAACGTCATTTCACGACTTATTTTTCGAATTTGGGACGGTTTTTGGGACCTACTTTTTCGAAGAATAGAATGGAAACACGGGGGCGGAGCCAATCACCCTCCCTTACTCTCCTTAAACCGCCGTTTCCCAATCTGACAAGGCAAAGAAGAAGAAGTTTTAAAGAGGACCGTACCCGGAAACATAGGTGAAAAGAGTAGAAGGTATATGAACTAACACTTATATCCCGTATATCCTCTCACTAAACGATCGAATATCCGTCCTGTACGACGGACATCGTCGTGTACGGCGGTCTTTGAATCGTTGGATATCGGTTTCATCGTATCAAGGGCGATAACAAGAAGAGGAGATTATGACATACATGCACTGAATAGAATCAATGGTTTTATATTTTAAAGTTGTCTTTACTATTGCTCTTCTAATACGAAATAAAAAAGATGAGATTGTTTCATTTTCGCTATCTGTTTCTTTCAAAAACTCCTCATCTTTATAAGACTAAACGGAATGCTAAAATTGACCTTCAAGAGAATATTAATTCATTTCATTCAATGATTCACAACGATCGACATCATCTGAATAATTATGAGTTTAATGTCGCGGAGAATTATCCTTTTCCCTTTTCTTCCTACAAAATGCCACTAAAAGATACTGCTTTTTGTAGAAATTACACTAACAAGATCAAAGTTAAGTTTTCATAAACAAGCAGAACATTAACATGACTCTGATGGCATTGTAAGTTGAATTAAATTCAGTAAATTTTTGGGTGTTCTTCGTTCAATACCTCTAATAGTAACTTCATAAAATTACAGGGTCAATTCAAGAATTGTCTGTGTACAGACCACAGAATATGCCAAATATTTTGAAAACTATGGAAAAATACATAGGTAATATTTGAGAATTTCGCTATTTTGAACTGAAAAATAAAATCGGGTATGCCATTTGAATAATTGTGTTGTGTATATGCTTTACTGTCAAATATACACATATCAAAAGAAACATAAAATTATACGTATGAAGCATAAAATGAAACATTTTCGAATGCCCCTGTATTTTCATGAATTTACTTCGAGAGGTATTGAACGAAAACAATCAAAATAATACTGAATTTAATTCAACTTAAGTAACATAAGAGTCATATTTAGGTTCTACTTGTTTATGAAAACTAACTCTATAAAACAAAAACCCTTCTTTACTTCAATGACTTAAGACTTTGATTTGAAAATGTGTTTTCAGACCACTGAATATGTCAAATATGTCAGATATTTTGAAAGCTATGGAAAAAAGAACTAGGAAATATTCGAAAAACTTGCAATTTTTGCCTAAAAAATGTAATCGTGTATGCCTTTTGAATACTTATAATGTGAATATGCAAATTTGTTATCAGATACATTGTATAGGTCAGATTATTTTTTTGCAATCCTCAAAATGTGCCACGATAAAAGGTAGTTTCAGTTGCTAATTACTATATCGAGTAGCGCATTAAATGCAAAATGCAGGTTAAGGCCGAATGTTCATAGTTCTTTTTCTGCTATCGATCGTGCCGGTAATAATACTTCGAATATTGATGCTTTTCACATTTAGTGCTGCACTCGATATAGTAACTAACAACTGAAACCATTTTTATTTTGGCACACTTCAACTCCGAACATGTGAATTCGACAGTAAAAAAATAGGTCAATATTTCAAGACATCGACTGCAGTTTCGTAGTATAGCTCAAGAGATAATCATGAACATTTTATGAGGTCAGAATTGAGTGTGTAATATGCGCAATAGAAAAGACTCTAGCCTCCCGCATGAAAGAATAATTACGAAAAGTATTCAAACAATACTTTCTCGAATATACGATGGGTCCAGAAACGGTCTAGAATAGAGCAAGTTTTATAGTACCTATGAAAGTAATGTCATAATTTTCACGAGAACTCTTCTAATACATAATTATCGTACGTGTGTATTTATTGCTTGTGATTGATTTGCCCATTATGCGGGAACGTATGATAATGCCTCTGCTGTAGTAGATTTACTGAAAAATGTACAGAGAATCTCAAAATTAATGGATGTGAATTGAAGTTCCTTAAATCCAATCTATTTTTACCATTTGATTGAGGAACCCATTCAGAACATAGGTTATTTTGAAGAGCTTCTTTAGTACAAGGTTCAGACTTTTGTAGACATGGATAAGCCAATCTCGTATACTCTTCAATTAGACAATCCTACTTGGCAATAGAAATTTCCTCAAAAATATTTGCTTCCTGAAATCTTCTTTCTTTGTAGCTCCTCAAAGTCTTGTCTGATGTTCGGAATTAGAGCGGTAATTCCTGACCCATTGAATTAATCTGTTGAGATCTAAAATCAAATCAAAGTAGATATTAAATTGATTTTCACATTAGAAGAGCTAGAGTTAAGAAAATTCAAAAATCTAGAACAAGTTATTCTTTGTTATGCACTGCATTTGAATATAATTAAATATGTTATGGCTTAAACTACAGATTTCAAAAACCGTAGTCATTATTCAGGAAAACAGGAATGATGAGAAACATGTCACCCTTCACCGAATATATTCTAGTAGGACACTTACTGGTAACACATGACAATTCAAACTTTTTAAAATTTTTGAAAAATCTGAACTTTGCATATATGACTGACGTCAATATGACATTGGAGAAGCCAAAAAACGTGCTCATGAGACGTATCCCAAATAGAGGAATGATCTGAAATTTGAAATTCTGAGCAGGGCCAGTATAATCTCTGTAGGTTAGATCGAAACATTTAATTTAATTTTAAATAATTTCTAAGAATGGGGAGACATTTGAAAAAGAACTTCAATTTCAGAAGTCAAATATTTGAGAAACTCTTAAATCAGGTAAAAAGAATGTTGATGGATATCACAGTTTCTCATAATCCAGAAAAATTTTCGAAAACATTAAATTATATGGTATATTTAAATAAAAGCATAATTTTGATATGTAACCATGTTACCGATCTTTATCTCTAAATCATAATATACAGGGAGTTACATAATAACATAACAACATGAGAGGGTAAATCTACGTGCATTTCTAAGGAAATACTTCATACAAAGGTCCGCAAAAGCTTTGCTACGGAGCTATAGGATGTTGATATTTACGTAAAAAATTGGTTTTTGCCACGAAACTCATGCAGTTTTTGAGATATTCAGCCCAAACTTGGAATACAAGCTATATTTTACAGCCTTCGTCTTTATGTGTCCTAAAATTCAACTAGAATACACATCGTGTTCTCTATTCCGGAGCCATGTCTTCTTTTGTCCTCTCAAACATATTCACAGTACTCCACTGATCAGCTTACAAACAATTTTCGTCTATTTCCTTCAATTTAGACACTTATTTGACATTTGTAAAGTTTTCGTGTCTCCGACCGTTCCCGAGCAAAAAATTATTGAACGAGTGTTTGCATTCACATAATCGAAAGCACCTCTTATTAAAAATTATGACTCGTAGGCCTTGATTTTTGATTTATTTTGAGAGTTGCTTTAGTTGAACCAGTGTCTGCTCATACTGTGAATTAAATTAGCGATTAGTTTAAGGACTTTTTAAATTTTTGCTGAAAGAAGAAATGGCTAATTTTACTAACGCCGAATTGGCTGATACCCATTACATATACGGTGTGGCTGACGGAAACACAACAGAAGCTGGGCAATTATATCAGGTGCGCTTTCCAAATAGTGTAATAAAAGACAGGCGAACATTTTGGAATATCCAAAAAAGATAAAGGCATACTAGTATTTTTACTGCAAATAATCATTTTTAAGGTGCAACACATACTATGAGAACTCTAGATATAGAGGAAGCAGTTTTGAATTGCATTGATTTGAATCCTTATTTGAGTACGAGAAAAATTGGAAGTCAGTTGAATATTTCACATTTTCTAGTTTGGAGGATTCTTCACGTTTTTTATTGTTCCTGTTTCAATTTCAGTGCGTCCAAACTCTACTTCCTCGTGATTTTCCTTCAAAACTGAAATTCTGCCTTTGTTTCTGATATGAAATTGAAGAAAAAACTCATTTTGATAGTGAAATAATGTTCAGAAACGAAGCTCATTTCTCGAGAACTGTTATCACATATTTTCACAATAATTATTATAGAATTGAGGAAAAATCCCATTTCGTTGAAGAATCTCATCATCAAGATCATTTCTCACTCAATGTCTGTGTCGAATTAATAGAAGATTACTCTATTAGGCCATTTTTTGCCTAGCAGACTAAACGGTCCCGCTTATCGGCAAATTCTTGAAGAGGGGTTACCTATATTGTTTCGAGGATAGGCCAATTTTGTTGAGGAACATAGTGTGGTTCATGCGTGACGGGGTTACAACAGATTTCTGTTTAGAAGCTGAAAAATCCTTGAATAATACATTCTACAACCAATGGATAACGCGGAATGGGCCAGAACCATGGCCTCCTAGGTCCCCAGACTTAAAAAGCTTAGACTTTTTTGATGGGGATATCTCGAACAGTTAGATTTTACCTTTCCAGTGAACACTGTACAAGAATTAATAAACCGAATAATAACCTATTGTGACACGACAAGAAATATCTCAGGAATATTACAAAGAGTGCGTGATAATATGCGAATAAGGACAGGGGCCTATACTCTTGCAGGTGGAGGACACTTCCAGCAATTTATTTAGGTTTTAATAGTTCATTATTTTAGTATAATATATAATAACTATTAATTGAGTGTCAGAAGAATTGCTATCAAATGGAAAGCCAATTTTGGGCCTACCCATCACGTATTTCTTTAATTTGTTTTTGTTTTTTGGATATCATACAATTCAATAAATTCAAATTCAATAGCTTTACACTCGAAAATGGTTGGAAATACAAAAAAATTACAACCGTCAAAGATGTTTCAAAATAGGACGATGATGACGAAAATTGATTGTACGCTGATCAATGGCGTACTACAAAGAACTTGAAAGGGCAGAAGGAGACGTACCTCGGAAATTAAAACACCTTTTGAAATTCAAACAAAATCTAGGAGGTGTAATGATGGAAGCTGTGAAAAATAGCTTGCATTCCAAATTTAAGCTGAATGTCTCAGAAACTGCAGGGTTTCTGAAGAAGAAACCATTTATTTTTGAAAATTTTAACAATCTGTAGCTAAGTATCGAAGCTTTTACGGACCTATGTTTTTATGAACACAATTTCTTGTAATTAAACCTTGATTAACCTCCTCAAATAGTGACTACTATTACGAAAATAGACCTGGTGACAAAGCATTACATACATATATTTTAATTTGTAATATTTGAACCAGCACGTTCGATAGCTGAAAAACACTGAAAAACATTCGTCTATTACCTGCATTTTGCATTTAGCGTGCCACTCGAATATAGTAACTACCAACTAAGACCTACTTTCATTTTGACACGGTCCGTATTCACAGCTATATACTAGACAAAACAAAAAACAGGTATAAATTACATGACTTCGACTTTATTTCAGGAAACCTCTGCTCAGAAAATAGCCCAACTTTCACAGTTACTATGAAAGTATTGCCAAAGTTTTCAACACGCCAACTGTTCTGATACTTAATAAGCGTACGTGTGATTTTGTTGCTCATGAATGATTCGCCAATTATGCGGAAACGTATGCATTAAACCTCTGCTGTAGTAGATCTTTTTTTCACGCTCGCGCACTTTGAGGATTTCAAACAAAAAACATCTAGACTTTAACAAGGTAACTGGTGATAAAATTGCATATCCACATTACACTCTTTCAATTGGTATACCCGATTGTATATTTCAGGCCAAAAAAGCGAATTTCTCTAATATTACATATATCTGATTTCCGTATTTTTAATATTTGACATATTCTGTTGTGTCTTAATACGACTTTTAAATCGAACTCTCAAAAATAATGAAGTTTCACCGAGCATGTTTTGCATTAAGTTGTCATAAAATAATACCTTCGTGAAAATATTTACTAAATTGCACTTCAAAATGTACAGAGAATATCGAATATTGTAATTGTATTTAGGTTTCTTCAATCCAAGCCATTTTTTCTCATTAGTTTGAGGAATAAACTTATAACATGTTTTATTGTGCAGACCTTGTCGAAACGTTGGAATGTTTTAGAGAAGCAAAATAATATTAGGAGCTTAAAGATCTATTCGTTGTAGTATTAATGAGAAATCGGATGTTCGTTGGGAAAAAAGATTGTTGGATATTGGTGGACTTGGAACTGATTACATGACTACATAGTTCAGACTTATTCTATGTAGATATCTCAAAAGTCTAGTTTAGAAGCTAGGATAATATAGATACCCCAGAAAATATTTCTAAGAGTGCGTGATAATATGCGAAGAAGGACAGAGTCCTAAATACTTGCAGTTGGAGCTCACTTCCAGCAATTCATTTAGTTTTTAAGTGTTCAATAACATGAAATTCAATAATTTTTCACGCGAAAACGGTTGTATATACGAAACGAAAAAATTACAACTGTCAAAGAGAGTCTTAATTGAAAGATGGCGAAAATTGATCAACCGCTGATCAGTGGCGTACTACAAAAATGTTTGAGAGGGCAAAACAGGATTTGGTCTTCGTAAAGAGAAGAGCTTGTGAATTTCAGTTGAAATCTAGGAAGTGTAATGACGGAGGCTGTGAAAATAGTTTGCAGTTCAAATTATGGGTAGATAACTCAAGAACCGCAAGATTTTCGAAGAAAAAAACAATTCTTTCAGGAAATTTTCAACACACTGTTGCTCCGTAACGAAGCTTTTACGGACCTTTGTTTATATAAACTTGGCGTGTAAAATATACTACTACTGCAGAAGCATTAAAGCATTATCATACTTTCCCGCATAAGCGGAGAATTATTCACAAGTAGCAACTACACATTTTAACTTGAATTCTAATATATAAAATTTGAGATTCTAAGTATATTTTGAAAAGCAATGATGTGAAGATATGCAATAATGATCTATTTCATGAAAAGTCATCGCCAAACAATCACTGTGAGGTTCCATTAGGCTTAATAGTATTAATTTAGAACATTTTCGCCACGAATTCGAATCTAGATTGGGAATTGTTGAAACGCAAATTCAAATATTCCCGAACAAAATTGCAGTTGATAAAGTAATTTTCCTCAACTCCTTCCATATTGTATTGTAAGATTTTGTTAGGCCTGATCAACTGGAATTTAGTATGAATTGAAATTTTTTTCGAAGATTGGTAGGGAGGTATTTCAAATTAATCTGGCAGCACATTTCCACAAAAAAATGTCTAACTTTAAAAATAAAATATAATTATCTGGCCGGAAAATTACACTTGAAAAATAGAAAGACATTAACCAAAAGCCTCAACTGTGAATTTTGAATGAGGTGTCAGTTCACAAATCATAGGCATCTCTGTGAAGTTTGAATTACGAATCTCTTACCTGAGGAACTACTACTACAGTGTATTTGGTGACGTGTGATACGTTTCTCAACATTTTATCCCTGTTTTTCTGAACAATTACTATTGTTTTTGAAACCTATGCTAGCCATAATATAATTCTTATATACATATGCACTAAAAAGAATCAATGGTTCTAAATATTTAAGTTCTTCACTATAGCTCTCTTAATATGAAATGAAATGATAAAGACGTAATGCTCTCATTTCCGTTTCATTTAAAAACTCCTTCATCATTATAAGACTGAAAGGAATGCTAAAATTGCCCTTTAGAGAATATGAATTCATTTCATCTAATGATTCCCACAGATCTGAATACTTTTGAATTAATGGTCCTTGAGATCTGAAACGATGCTTACATTTTGTATGTCCATCCATATTGCCGCAAACTACACAGGCGCGTCCATCTGTTTCATCATCGGATAAATTCAATATTAACCAAGCGATATTTAATTCAGATGTAAGAGTGGGGAGTACTATGAAAAATTGCTCCAATTTCATATGCCGAATATTTCGAAAAACTCCTAATTAAAATAGAGGAATTGTTTATTGATTTCACTCTTATTTTTGATGAATAAAATCGTCAAAAACGATAAAATATATGGTACATCAAAGAAAAACACTACTTTGATATGTAACGTTGTTACCGAACACTCTTTATAATCCATAATGTATATTTTAATCTGTTGTATTGAAACCACAACGTTCGATAGCAATAAAAAAAGAATTCGAATAAATCGGCTATATCCTGCTCTTTTGCATATAGTATACAACTCAATATAGTAATAAGCAACTAATACACACAATTATTGAAGTGGCATACCCAGTTGCATATTTCAGGCCAAAGAAGCGAATTTTTCAAAATTATCTATATCTATTTTCCATAGTTTCAAAAATATTTGAGATATTCTGTGGTCTGGAAACAATTTTCAAATCAAAATCTATTAAAATCTCACAACGATTGTTTGGCGATGAGTTTTCATGAAATAGATCATTATTGCATGTACTTACATCATTGATTTTCAAAATATACTTCAAAAGAAATTTTGAATATCAGTATTCAAGTTAAAATGTTTAGGTGCTACTTGTCAATAATTCGCCACTTATGCGGGAACCTATGATAATGCTTTAATGCTTCTGCATTAGTAGTATATTTTACACACCAAGTTTATTTAGACATAGGTCCGTAAAAGCTTCGTTACGGAGCAACAGGGTGTTGAAATTTCCTGAAAGAATTGGTTTTTCCCAAAAAATGGGATGCAAGCTACTTTTACAGCCTCCATCATTACACTTCCTAGATTCTGACTGAAATTCACTAGCTGTTCTCTTTTCGAAGGCCTAATTCTGTTTTATCCCTTCCAAACAATTTTGCAGTACGCCACTGATCAGCGGTTTATCAATTCTAACCATCTTATTTCTATTTAGAAACTTTGTTGACAGCCGTTCCTTTTTCGTATATCCAACCGTTTTCGAGCGAAAAATTATAGAATTGTATGTTATTCGATTAATAAAAAAAACAAATACAAATACTCGATAGGTAGTCTCAAAATTTGCCTTCATATTGATAGCTCGTCTTCTGAGACTCTACTCATACTTATTCGATATTAAAAATAAAAAGAAGAACACTCTAAAACTGAATAAATTGCTGGAAGTGGCCTCCAACTGCAAGAATACAGGCCTCTGTCCTTCTTCGCATATTATCACGCACTTCTCCAAACTAATGAAAAAGAAAAAATGGATTGGATTGAAGAAACCTGGATTCAAATCCAATAAATTTGAGATTCTCTGTACATTTTGAAGTGCAATTTGGTTCATATTTTCACGAATGTACTATTTTATGAAAACTTGATGCGGAACATCCTCTGTGAAACTTCATTATTTTAGAGAGTTCGATTTGAGAATTGTATTAACACACATCAGAATATGTCGTATATGAAAAATACGGAAATTAGATATAAGTTATTTTCGAGAAATTCGCTCTTTTGGCCAGAAATATACAATCGGGTATATCAATTGAATGAGTGTAATGTGGATATGCAATTTTAACACCAGATACCTTGTAAGGTCTAGACTAATTTTGTTTGAAATCCTCAAAGTGTGCGTGCGAGAAAAAAAAATTGCTATAGCAGAGGTTCAATGCACACGTTTCCTCATAATTGGCGAATCATTCATAAGCAACAAAAACACACGTATGCTTATCAAGTATTAGAACAGATTTCATGTTGAAAACGTTGAGAGTACTTTCATAGTAACTGTGAAAGAAAGGCTATTTTCTGAGCAGAGCTTTCCTGAAATATTTTATGGAGAGATTTCGCCTATTTTTGAGAATATTTTGTATTGCTTATATGTTATAAATGAAAAAGTTTCATTACATTTCTCTTCACTTGAACCCCAGCGTAGTTTCAATAAACTAGCGTTCAAGTACAATCCGTTATTATTATTTTAGTTGCTCATATCATCTAAAAACTAGCGTTCGAATACAATGCTCAATTATATTTTCAGATGCTAATATTTTTTCGTGATATCTACCACGAACCTGCAGTCGATGTCACGAAATGTCTACCTGTTTTTTGTTTTGTCTAGTTCATACCTTTTAATATGGACCGTGTCAAAATGAAAGTAGGTTTTAGTAGGTAGTTACTGTATCGATTGTCACACTAAATGCCAAATGGCCGAATGTTTCTAATAATTTTTCAGCTAGAAAAAAAGTTTTTCTTCGAAATTCCTGCAGTTTTTGAGACATTCAGCCAAATTTGGAATTCAAGCTATATTTTACAGCTTCCATCATTACACGTCCTAGATTTCAACTGAAATTCAAAAAGTGTTATTTTCCGAGGTATTTCTTCTTCTGCCCTTTGAAGTTCTTTGTAGTACGCCATTTATCAACGTACATTCAATTTTCGTCATCTTCGCGCTATTGAAAAACATCTTTGACGGTTGTAATTTTTTCGTATTTCCAACCGTTTTCGAGTGAAAAGATATTGAATTTGAATTTATAGAAATGTATGTTATTAAATAAACAAAAACTGATAGAAATACTTGATGGATAGGCCCGAAATTTGCTTTCAGTTTGATAGCTCTTCTAATGACACTCAACTAATAGTTATTCAATATTATACTGAAATAATGAACAATGAAAAACTGAATACAATGCTGGAAGGTTCCTCCACCTGCAAGCGTGCAGGCCTCTGTCCTTATTCGCATATTATCACGCACTCTTTGTAATATTCCTGTGGTATTTCTTGTCGTGTCACAATGGGTTAGTATTCCATTTATTAATTCTTGTATCGTGTTCACTGGAGTGGTAACAGTTAACTGTTTGAGATATCCTCATCAGAAAAAATCTAAACTTTTTAAGTCTGGGGACCTAGGAGGCCATGGTTCTGGCCCACTACCTGTTATCCATTGGTTGTAGGACGTATTTTTCGAGAATTTTTCAGCTTCTTCACTGAAATCAGCAGGTGCCCCGTCATGCATGAATCACATTATGTTCCTCAACAAAATAGGCATATCCTCGAGACAATAAAGAAATTGCCGATAAGTGGGACCGTTTAGTCTGCCAGGCAAAAAAATGGCCTAATAGAGGAATTTCCCGTTATTTAGACTCAGACATTAAGTGAGAATTGATCTTGATGATGAAATTCCTTACTGCAATGGATGTTTTCCTCAATCCTTTAATGATTATTGTGAAAATATGTGATTACTGCTCTCGAGAAATTAGCTTCGTCTGTGAACATTATTTCACTATCAAAATGAGCATTTTCTCTAATTTTATCTCAGAACCATCGGCAGAATTTCAGTCTTGAAGGAAAATCACGAGGAATTAGAGTTTGGACGCACTGAAATTGAAGCATGCACAATAAAATGTCGTGAAGAATCCTCCGAACAAGAACATGTGAAATATTCAATTGACTTCCAATTGTTCTTGTACTCACATGAGGATTCGAATCGATGCAATTCGAAACTGCTTCCTCTATATCTGGAGTTCCCATAGTTTGTGTTGCACCTTTAAAATGATTATTTGCAGTAAAAGTACCAGTATCCCTCTACCTTTTTTGGATATTTGAAAATGTTCGCCTGTCTTTTATTACACTTTACTTTACACTATTTGGAAAGCTTCTGTTGAGTTTCCTTCAGCCAGACCGTACATATAATGTATGTAATATATAAAATTAGCCTTTTTTTCTTACAGCAATTATTTGAAAAATCCCAAAACTAATCGTAAATTTAATCAACAGTTCAGCAAACTTTGGTTCAACTTTAGCAACTGACAATATAGATCGAAAATCTAAGCCAACGAGTCATACTTTTCCATTAGAAGTGCTTTCTATTATGGAAATGCAAACACTCGTTCAATAATTTTTCGCTCGAGAACGGTATGAGATACGAAAACGTCACAAATGTCAAAGAAGTATCTAAACTGAAAGAAATAGACAAAAATTGTTTATGTGCTGATGAGTGGAGTACTGTGAATATTTTTGAAAGCTCAAAAGAAGACATGGCTCCGGAATAGAGAACTCGATGTGTATTCTAGTTATATCTTAGGACGTGTAAAGATGGAGGCTGTAAAATATAGCTTGTATTCCAAATTTGGGCTGAATATCTCAAAAACTGCAGGAATTTCGTGGCAAAAACCAATTTTTTACGTGAATTTCAACAGCTTATAGCTCCGTAACGAAGCTTTTGCGGACCTTTGTATGAAGTTGTTTCTCAAAACCGCACGTAGATTTACCCTCTCATAATGTTATGTAATTATATAACCCCCTGCATATTGTGATCTAGATAGAAAGATTATGATTTTATTTAGATATACATTATATATTAATGTTTTTGAAATTTTTTTTGGTTAATGAGAAACTGTGATATCCATCAACATTCTTTTCACCTGATTTAAGAGTTTTTCCAATTATTTGACGTCTGAAATTGGAGTTCTCTTTCAAATTTCTCCGCATTCTTAGAAATTATTTAAAATTGAATTAAATCTTATTTGTAATATTTGAACCAGCATTTTCGATAGCTGAAAAACATTCGGCCATAACCTGCATTTTGCATTTAGTGCGCCATTCGCATTAATTTTGGCACGGTCCGTCTAAAAAGGTTTAAACAAGAAAAACCAAAAAAGGGTCGAGATTTCCTGAAATCGACTCCAGGTTCGAAGTAGATATCAAGAGATAATATAAGCTGCTGAAATAATTCCGGATAGTATTGGAACACTTTTTTTTTCTTAAAACTACGGCGGGTTCTAATGAAAATAAATTTAATATTCCTTTTTTATTTACTGCACATAAGGAATAAAAAATATTCCTGAAATTATTCAGAATCTTTCCAAAAAATATTACAGAAACGCTCTGTTCAGGAAACAGCGCAGCAAGAGTTACCGAAAACTTTTCTAATACTGAATAGGCGTACGTGTGTTCTGGTTGCTTCTGAATTATTCGCCAATTATGAGGGAGCGTATGATAAAACCTCTGCTGTAGTAGATTTTTTTGCACGCTCGCACATTTTGAGGTTTACTAACAAAAACAATCTTTACTTCACAAGGTATCTGGTGACAAAATTGCATATCCACATTACACTCATTCCAATGGTATACCCGATTGTATTTTTTAGGCCGGAAAATCGAATTTCTTGAATATTACCCATATCTAATTTTCAAGATTTTCATATTATTTGGCTTATTCTGGGGTGTCTAAACACAATTTTCAAATTGCTCTCTAAAAACTAATAAAATTTTACAGTGCTTGTTTCGCAATAAGTTTTCATAAAATAGTTCATTAGTGAAAATATGAACCGAATTGTACTTCAAAATGTACTTAGAATATCGAATTTATTGGATTTGGAACAGAATAAAATATCTCAAAATTTCCTAAAATATACCCAAAACGGTGCTGTACGAAAGAAAGAGAGTAATTCTTCCGTTTAGTTATTTAAAAAATTTTCTTTGGAAGAATGTGGTCTCATTCTTAGAAGATTCAGCGGCATTATGGTTTTTTATTAGAAGGGGTCCATCGAAAGCATGTGTCGCAAATGGTTTCATGTTTGCATAATATTTTTCGAAAATAAAGTTTATTATGTGGTCAAGTAGAAAATTCCAATTTCTTGTAAGACCAAAGATTTTGATGTTAAATATTTTTCTTCCCCAAAAGTGGCGAGTAGCCATTTCCAGCAGATTCTCAAAAAATCGACTGAAATAATATTTTTATTTTATTTTTGAAGACCTTCGAAGTATCCGGTGAGAGTAAATTAGGTAATGTTGCACTATTCTCAGTTATTTCTTCCAATAGAATTTCATCGCCAATACGCTTTTTCAGAAAGTATCTCTTGTTATCGAAATGCGAAATAAAAAGTTTAAAAGATAAATATGTATGTTTTCTGTTTATATTTCGTAATGTCTATAATTAATTTCTCGCTACTGAATTAAATGCATGATGAGTATGATCCACATGACTCGTTCGCAAATTTATTGCCTTGAACTAAGTACCAAAATTACCGTCCTGTAATTGATCGTGGATTGGATCAAGATATTTTATATTCGAACATTATCGATAGGAATTGGAAAATTGATTGGAATTTGTTGAAACGAAAATTCCAATATGCGCGAAGTGCGTTGGAAGAAAATTGCAGTGGAAAATGTACTGTTTCGCAGTTATCCCATATGGATTTTCTTTCTCCTTGTCAACTAGAATTAAGTATGAACTGAAAATGATTGCGATGATTGGTAAAGAGGTATTTCAAAATAATCTGGGCACACACTTCCACCAAAAAATTTACAAAATTACATTTACCAAAAGCCCAAACTGTGAATTTTGAATGAATCACTAGTTCAAAAATCATAGCCTATTTCGTGAGGTTTGAATTACGAATCTGTTACCGGAGAGTTACCACTAGTACAGTGTATTTGGTGACGTGAGATACGTTTTTCAACATATTATCCTTGTTTTATTGTACAATAGCTATTGGTTTTGAAATCTGTTCCAATTTGTTATCTGGAAGAAAATCAAACTCAAAAACTTAATTTGATATTTAACATAATGAAAATAGTAGATTCAGAGTGAACCTATGAGAAACATTGGATATCAATGCAAGTTGAATTACAGAACCTTACTTAATGGTGCATTACATCTGTTTGCGTTTGCATTATTGAATCCTGTTATTTCTTAAAGCAAACCTGTGTGAATTCTCCTTATTTAGAGTTAAGTACCTTTTTTTACTATTGTAATGCACAATGCATTCCAAGGAAAATTGTCCACCCTATCCATCTCTAAATAGAATGGTTTTGGCGAAAATAGTGAAAGCACGTCAATGTTTTGTTCGAGGGGGATCAATTTCTGATTCGGTTTTGAGCATATAGAATCAAACCTTACTATCAGTACCAATTAAGTCAAGTTTCATTAATGTGAAATTGGGTCGTGACATATCTTTGGGAAGGTTTTTCTGATTTATTCAAAAAAAGTATCATCCTGATTATTCAGTATCTCACAAAAACACGAACACTGCAAATATTTGTATTAAATCGAAAATTTGCACCCCCTATGTGTTAAGAAGAATACCACAAAACAAATTTCGGAGCATGCAAAAACGATATCCTCCCTTGAGAAGCTCATAAGTTCATTATTGGGAGGAATATTTTTATGCTCGAGCATTGTTTCTAGCTCTCAGCATTTTCATGCTTTTATTTCTCAAGAAAATGTTAAAATATATTTTTAGGAAAAATAAAAGTAATTATCTGCTATCACTTGCAAGTAACGAATCTAGTGCTCTGCATTTCCATGTTTTCAATTCTCATGGAGATGTAATAATTTGAGATATTGGTAATACTGATGATCCGAGATATTGGTAATCATCAGTATTTTGTAGGAAATACATAATTGTTTTTATAACATCCTTCTGATTATGATAAATCTGTTTCCCTTTTTCTTTTCTCTTTGCAATACTCTTATTCACAGTTATCGTTTATCAGACAAAGAAAATGATTTACTCCAGTGATAGGCGGGTTGAAATTGTTTCAATCAGTTATAGAAATGATAATTGTGCTAGAGAAACGGCAAGGTCTTTTTTTGTGTAAACCATCCAGAAAAACAGGTAGCTTCATACTCGATGAATAAATTGTTGACAACGGTTTTGGTGGTCAACGAAAAACATAAAGTTCAAAAAGTTCATCATCGACCTATATTAACGGCTCTGTGGCGTATGGGATATGATGCTCGTCTCCTACGCAGAGTTACCTGGGTTCAATCCCCACAAAGTCGGTGCGATTTTTCGGATTCTGGGAATCGCTTGAGTGTCCATCTTTCGGAGGAGATGTAAAGCTGTCGGTCCTGTCTAGCAGAGATGTGTTGGACATTAAAGATCCCTTCCCTCGACATGAGAGGGGTTCGGCAAAATTCTCGGGTTAGTGAGGTGACAGAATTCCCCGGCGTGTCATTAGCCGAAAGGCAGAAATAGAGCACGTTAAAGGAAAAACAAACAAACATCGACCTATATGGAACGAAGCAGCTGATGTAGCAGAAGTGGGCCACTAGGAAATGAAAACAGTCGATTCATCGAAAAATTATCATGTCTGTCTAGTGTGTAAGTTTCAACAATCTACTGGATTGTGAAAAATCACTACTTTCACCCAGGGAAATAAAAACAGTAAATCAATCAGAAAATTATTAAGTATGTCTAGTTTGTCAGTTTCAACAAACAACAGGATCGTGAGAAATCACAAATTTGACCCTCATAAAGTGAAATTTGTCCATGAAATGAACGAAGACGATACCGATTGCCTATTTATGCAATTTGAATTGAAAATACTAACAGTAATCCACATTCTCTGAATAATATCTGCTTTTCTCTCAATTGTGAAGTGAATGAGCAGAATAATCGACATTAGGATAACCAAAACACTCATTAGTTCACACAAACATTATAATTTTCAGTAAAATATGAACTGTATATGGATTGTTCTTTCCATTGAGGCGACTATATTGATTCCAACTCTTTGAACTTGACATTTTCTAGATAGATCATTGAGAAAAGATCAGTAGGTGAAGTACTGCATCTACTCATCTACTCTTGCTTATGAATTTATTACGAATTAGTTAAAATTTTCCCGATTTAATAAAATTACTTGGTTATTTTGTCGCTGTTAACGAAATGAGCAGTATTAAAGTTCAATTCTAATATTCTACATTCCTAATATTCATGATATAATTCATGGACTGACAAGCTCCTACAATTCCGTTGATCTCCAGTCTAAGTCTTCAACAGATATACAATTATATCATGTAGCCTTATATACAAACATTCATAATAAGATGACATATCTCCTCAAAACACTTTTAAATCATTTTGATATTACTTCATTTAATGACATTTTTATGCTATGCTCAATTTGAGAAAAACATTACTCTACCAGATATCCAATTTTTTGATGCATTGGTGATGAAGTCCGATATTTAGAAATAACTGAAAATAGTGCTACAATACATATTTTACTTTCATAGGATCCATCGAAGGTCTCTAGAAACAAATGACAATTATTATATTAGTTGTTTTCTTGAGAATCAGTCCGAAAAGGCTGCCCCAGAATTGTAGATGATCAACTCTAAGATTGTCCAAATATGTGTACATTCTGATAAATTCTAGCATTGGAAAAAAAAGTGAAGGCAAATTCAAAATACAGGGTGTCATAGTTCCACTTTTTGTCAGGGAATTGGAATTTTGTACTCGTAATAAACTTTATTTTCGTAAAATATTAGTCAAACATGCGAGTAATTGCGCCAAATGTATTCTAAAAAAGAACCATAATGCCAATGAATCTTCTAAGAATGAGACCAAATACTTCGAAAGGTAATTTTTTTAAGAAATAAACGGAAGAATGACTCACTTTCTTTCGTACAGCACCGTTTGGGATATGATTTGGGATATTTTATTTATTTTTTTTGAACAATAACAAAAGTTATTGGAATCTATACTTCAAGCCATGTCATATTTTTCTAAATTCATATGCACTCAAAAGAAGAAAATCACTTGTGATAGATATTTAATCTTTCTTCAGTATGGCTCTTCAAACGTGAAAATTAATTTAATTTTGAATTTGATTATTGATTTCAGATTTCAACAGACTAATTCAGTGGATCAAGAAGTACTGCTCTAATTCTTTGAATCGGACAAGACTCAAAGGCGCTATTCAGGAATTTAGGAAACACTATGCACTTATTTTCGGAGTATTTGCTATGGCTAAGTAGTATTGTCCAATTAATGAAGATCTCAAATTGAGTTTACAATGTTTCATCCATTTATCCTACTTTGAGAAAGAAGACTGAATTCAATCAATTTTGCTCGTAAAAATTTTCCTGAAGTAGTTGCAGCACCCATTAATTTATATTCCAAAATTGCCTTCTCTGTATCTACGGTAGTCTGAACAATGTATTACACAAGGTCTGCTCAATGACCCATGTTATAAGTAGATTCCTCAAACTAATGAGAAAAAATTGATTGGACTGAAAAAACCTGAATACCTTGTAAAGTCTAGATTTTTTTGTTTGAAATCCTCAAAGTGTGCGAGCGTGCAAAAACAATCTTCTACAGCAGAAGTATAATGCATACGTTTTCACATAATTGGGGATTCATTTATAAGTAACAAAAAAACACAACTATGCTTTCTGAGTATTAGCACAGTTTTCATAATGAAAATTTTGACAGTACTATAGTTACTGTGCAAGTTGCGGTATTTCCTGAGCAGAGCTTTTCTGAAATATTTGTTGGAGAGATTTCGCCTACTTTGGAGAAAATTTTGTATTGCTTATGTGTAATAAATAAAAAAGGATTATTACGTTTCTTTTCACTTGAACCCCATTGTAGTTTCAATAAACTAGCGTAGTTCAGTTTTTTCAAAAATTCTTAACATAATAATTTACAAATCATGGCCTACTCTGAATATTTCGAATTGCAACTCTGTTACCATCGAGTAACCACCCCTGCTGTGCAGTTGGTGATTTGTGACTCGTTTCCCAATTTTTTCCCAAGTTTTGGAATAATACAATGGTTTTTGAAACCTGTACCTTTAGCCATAATATATCTTATCATATACATATGCACTGAATTGCACCGTTGATTTTATCATTTGACTTTAGCGGCTTTTGGTTGGTAAAATTCCATTATCAATAATAATAATAAAATTCCTTAAAAACCAGTACTTGTTTTATATTACCAATGATTTTATATATGCTCTTCCATTACGAAATGATAAAAATGAAATTGGTTCATTTTCGCTATCTGTTATTTTTGAAAACTCCTCATCATTGATGAATAAACGGAATGCTCAAATTGCATGAATATATATACATTTCGTCTAATGATTCACACAGATCAACATCTTCTGCAGAATTATGAATTGATGTTCGTGTAGATGTATCCTTTTCACTTTTCTTCTTACATAGTGTCGCTCAAAAGATACGGTAATTTGCAACAATTACACAAACAAGATCTGAGTAAAATTTTCATAAACAAGTAGAACCTTAATATTACTCTGATGGCACTGTAAGTTGGATTAAATTCAGTAAAATTTTGGGTGCTCTTCGTTCAAAACCTCTCGATGTAACTTCAAAAATATACAGGGTTAATGGAAATTGTCTGTGTACAGACCACAGAGTATGTCAAATATTTTGAGAACTATGAAAAAGAGACGAAGGTATTATTTGAGAATTTCGCTTTTCTGACCTGAAAAATGCTATCGGGTATGCCATTAGAATAATTGTGTTGTGGATATGTATTACTGTCCAATTTACACCTATTAAAAGAAGAATAACATTATACGTATAAAGCATAAAAATGGAGCATTTTCGAATTCCATCTGTATTTTTCTGAAGTTATTTCGAGAGCTATTGAACGAAAAACACTCGAAATATTACCGAATTTAATTCAACTTACAGTAACATATGAGTCATATTAAGGTTCTACTTGTTTATGAAAACTTCTCAGATCTTGTTTGTGTAATTTCTGCAAATTACCGTATCTTTTAGCGACACTATGTAAGAAAAAGTGAAATGGATACATTTCCACGACCATCAGTTCATAGTTATTCGGAAGATCTCGATCTGTGTGAATCAATAGACGAAATGAATTTATATTCTCTAAAGGGCAATTTTAGCATTCCGTTTATTCATCATTGACGAGGAGTTTTTGAAAGAAACAGATAGTGAAAATGAACCAACTCTATCTTCATCATTTCGTATTAGAAGAGCTGAAGTGAAAACAACTTGAAAATATAAAATCATTGGTTCAATTCAGTGCATATGTATATGATAAAATATACTATGGCTAAAGGTACAGGTTTCAAAATCCGTAGTTGTTTCTCAAAAAAATTGAAAAAATGTTGACAAACTAGTTACAAAGCACCGACTGCACAGTAGAACGGTTACTCGATGGTAACAGATTTGCAATTTAAAATTGTCAGAGTAGGCTATGATTTGTAAATTATTATGTTTAGAATTTTTGAAAAACTGAACTATTCATTTATGAGGGACGTCAATATGATGGCGAAGATGCCAAAATAACGTTCTCATGTTCGAAGCAGGGAAAAAAATGACCACTTTCAGAAAATGTTATCCGGAATTGCTGAAATGTCTGAATTTGAAATTTTGATCAATTTACAGCATGATGTTCAATCGAGAGGAGCAGTTTAACTTGAATTTATGTATACCGCTTTCGATAGTATAGAAGAGCTATAGTAAAGACAATTTCAAAATCTAAAACAAGTGATCTTTTTCTATTCAGTGTATATGAATTAAGAACATATGTTATGCTTTCATTTACAGATTTCAAAACTCAAATCTATTGTACAGAAAAACAGGGACAAATTGTTGAAAAACGTGACACACGTGACCAAATACACTGTACTAGTGATAACTCTCTGGTAACATCAATTCGTAATTCAAACTTCACAGGGGAGCCTATGATATTGAGAACTGAGGCCTCATTCAAAATTCACAGCACAATTTTATTTTCACTATTTGAAATCTTTTGGTGGAAATGTGTGCCCAGATTATTTTGAAATACTTCTCCACCAATCTTCGAAAACAATTTCAGTGCATACTAAATTTCAGTTGATCAGGCCAGAGAAAATCTGGGAATACAATATGGGAGGACTAGCGAATCAGTACATCTTCAAATGCAATTATCTTCCAACGCAGTTTGCGCATATTGGAGTTTGCGTTTCAACAAATCTCAATCAAGTTTCGAATTCGTTACTTAGTTTAAGGCAACAAATTTGCTAACGAATCATGTGGATCATACTCATCATGCATTTGATCTAGTAGAGAGAAACCTCTTATTGAAATTACGAAATACAGACAGAAAACGTATATATTTATGGTTTTAACTTTTTATAGCACGTACCGAAAACAAGTTATACTCTCTGAATAACCGTATTGGTTATGAAGTTCTATCGGGAGAAATAACTGAAAATTGTGCTACATTACCTATTTTACTTTCACTGGATCCTTCGAAGTTCTCTAGAAATAAATTAAAAATATGATATCAGTTGTTTTTTTGAGAATAAGCTCAAAAAAGCTGACCGAGGATTGTAAATGATCTAAGATTGTCCAAACATATGTACCTTTCAATAAAACTTAGCATAAGAAAAGAAAATTAAAGGCAAATTCAGAAAACCGGGAGTCATACTTCCACTTTTTTAGATGAAAAATAATTAACATCAGAATCTTTGGTCATAAAGGGAATTGGAATTTTGTACTCGACAACATAATTATTTTTATTTTCGGAAAATGTTACGCAAACATGAAACCATTTGCGTCAATGTTTTCGACAGACCTCTTCTAAAAAAAAACTATAATGCCTCTGAAACTTCAAGGAATGAAACCACATACTTCCAAAGGTAATTTTTTTAAGAACTAAACGGAAGAAATTCTCATTTTCTTTCGCACAGCACCATTTAAGATACAGTTTAGGATATTTTTGAGATATTTTATTCCTGTTTTTCTGTAATATAACTATAGTTTTAGAAATCTTTATTTTAAGAAATATCATCTCTTCTTATATTTCTATGCACTGAAAAGAAAAAAATCACCTCTTTTAGATTTTCAATTCGTTTCAGTAATGCTCTTCTAATGTGAAATAAATTCAATTTTGAATTTGATTTTTTATTTCAACAGATAAATTCAATGGGTCACGAAGTATTGCTCTAATCCCTTGAATCCGACAAGACTTAGAGGAGCTGCAAAGATAGGGGATTTTATGAAACACTATGCAATTATTTTCGGAGTATTTGCTATCGCTAAGTAGGATTGTATAATGAAGAGAATCCGGAATTTAGTTTACATTATTTCATCCATTTATTCTACACTTAAAATGAAGACCGTATTCAATCAGTTTTACTCATAATATTTTTTCTAAGGTAGTTGCAGCACAAGTTTATATTCCAAAATTGGCTTTCAAATGTCTACGAAAGTCTGAACCATGTATTGCACAGGGTCTGCACAATAACCCATGTTGAAAGAGGATTCCTCAATCTAATGAAGAAAAATTAGGTTCATATTTTCACTTATGAACTATTTTAATAAAACTTATTGCGAAACATGCACTGTGAAATTTCATTAGTTCTGGGAGTTCGATTTGAAAATTGTGTTTAGACACCAGAGAGAATGTCAAATATTGTGAAAAATATGGTAATGTGATATAAGTAATATTCGAAAAATTCGCTCTTTTGGCCTAAAATATACAATAGGGTACACCAATTGAATGAGTTTAATGTGGATATGCAATTTCGTCACCAGATACCTTGTGAAGTCTAGATTCGATTTGTTTGCAATCCTCAAAGTGTGTGCCAAAGAATCTACTACTGCAGAGGCATTACCATACGTTCCCCCATAATTGAAGAATCATTCACAAGCAGCAAAAACTCACGTACGCTTATTAAGTATTAGAAGAGTTTTCATGTTGAAAACAATGATAGTACTTTCACAGTAACTGTCAAAGTTGCAGTATTTCCTGAGCAGAACCTTACTGAAATATTTTATGGAGAGATTCCGCATGTTTTAGGGAATATTTTCTATTGCTATGGTGCGATTAAAAAAATATTATAAAATTTCCTTTCACTCGAACCTACTGCATTCCGAATATACAAAAACGCCTAATATACAAAAACGCCTAATATACAAAAACGCCTAATAAACTGAACGCTTAATGTACTAAAAACCAAATATACTGAACGCCATTTCATATCCAGCTCTATCTATACGGAAAGCCTCATATATTCACTGATATTTATACTTAATAGTTCTTTATTCTATATGGAACTCTATCATATATTGCCTCAAACATCCTTATGGTAACGCAGTTTTCAGTATTGTTTTATGTATACTGACTCATCAACCATACGAATGTCAGCACTATTCACTACTATTCTAATTCAAAGAGATACAATCAATTTGAAAATCTCAACTTACTCCAATTGAGCTAGCATATATATTTATCATTTAAAAGCCTTCCTACCGAGTAACGGTGTAAGGCTTGATAAAAAACAAAAGTTTACAATATTCGAAATGAAGAGAAACTTAATCAAAAATTAAATAATGAAAATCAATTTAAATAATTTACATTCGAAACACTATTTCGCCAGTGCCATTTTCTTCGCTTCTGTCATCTCTAAATTTTGTCCCGCTAGTATCTTCGCTACCACCCCATTCCACGTTCTCCTCGGTCGTCCCCTTTTTCTCTTCGTCTTCGTTCGTGTATCCCAAATAGATTTTACCTGTCTTGAACTATCCATTCTGCATAAATGTCCAAGCTGGTTTCGGCCAATTGTCTTCACAATACTGTCTACTTCTAGCTGTTGTCTTATGCTTTGATTTCTTAGTCTATCTCTTTTTGTCACTCCAACCACACCTCTCAGATACTTCATCTCCATCGAAACTATTTTGCTTTTCTCCCTTCTACTCGATGTCCAAGATTCAGAGCCAAAATAATCGGCGCGTATATAAACTTTCAATTTTGATTTTCTCCCGATCCTTCTTTTTATAGGAAAACTTTTGCTGAATGTTCCATAAACTTTCGCAGCACTCTGAATACTTTCTCCGATTTCCAAATCCTATTTACCCGTTTCCTCCACTATATACCCCAAATATTTGAAACTTTCTAATCTCTCTATTATTTTGTTGTTGAGTGTCACCTTCGGATTATTTCCGTTATTCGATGTAACTATAATTTTCGTTTTTCCTTCGTTGATTTTTAGGGATCATCTCGTAAGGCAGTCATCCCAAACATCCTTATTGTACATTTTAATTTTTGGCAAAAATCGCCAAATCATCAGCAAAGGCGCACTCAGTGATTTCAACTGGATAAAAATTTTTGCAACCCTAGTGGAGTTTTCTGACTTTAGTTCTCGCCTCTTTGATAATTTCATCCATGCCCACTATAAACAGAAGGGGACTCAATACGTCTCAAGCCTTGTTCGGTGACAAACAGATTCTATCCCTCTTACTCATACCAGGTTCCTGCATACAGTATATAAGCTTTCTAGTGCCCTAAGAAAATAGTGTCCTATTTGTCTTTGTATCAAAATTTTCCAAACTCGATGTCTCAATATCCTATCGAAGGCTTTCTCTAGATCAATAAACGCTATCCACACCCTAAGATCCTGAATGAGTATTTTATCGGTGATCAGTTTAAGGCTGAAAATATGATCCTGGATACTGTAACAGTTTCCCTTCTAGCATTCTCTCATAAATTTTCGCAACAACACTTAGTAAAGCAACCCCTCGATAGTTTTCAGTTCACAATATTCCAAATATATATATATATATATATATATATATATATATATATATATATATATATATATATATATATATATATATATATATATATATATATATATATATAAAATTGTTCTTCATATTCTACTTTTAGCAAACTGTTTGGTTTCATTCCAATTTGTGCCTTTCTTCTATAATTGTAGAATGTCATTCGTCATTCGATGTCTCCTGAAGTTTTCCGTTCACCCACCAGTTCCTGACTTATGTTTGCTATATGCGTTTCTTTTCTCATTCTCACCAAATGTTCAACCATATCAACGGATGCCTTTTGATACATTCCAAGAAAGATTCTACTTTCAGTTAATTTCTCATATCTTCCTTTTTCAGTCAGTCTCTTTTTTGTGGCACTCACTTTACTCTTTGCAGGTACTTCATTTTTATAACCTGTAGTTTGCTCTTCTGTGCCAAACTCAGAAGCCTGCTTTCACTACCGCATGCGATAACAGATCTAATTAATGCCTTCTTCAATTGAAATATTTTTGTTCAATTACTCATCTTCCTGTTTCTCATAAAATAGTTTTCTATTGAAGAATGCAGCTTAGAAGCACTTTCTATCCTCTTATATTCTCTCTCGCTCAAGTTTTATTTCGACTATTGCCATATATTCCTGTTTGTGATTCCTTTCCATGACCATCATTTTTCTTTTGTTCCAATCATATCTCATTTTTTTCCAACTTTATTGTCCATACTTGCAAATGATCGTGCAGTCTCGTTTTGGACATACCATCGCATAATTTACAAATTCCAATTGATTCCAGGCTTTTGTATCATGTATGACGTTTCTCCATTACTTCGTGGATAATATCTATAACAATAAGGAATAATAATTTACTCAACACTCCACCCTGCCTGAGTTCTCAGTCCAATATGGAATTTCCAGTCCTTATATGATTTTTGTCTGCTGTATATGGGCTTCTGATATACTTCTTCAGTTCATAAGTCACTCCCCTTTTTCTCAGACTCTCCCCTACTACTATTTTCAACATTCTGCCAAGAGCATCCTCCAGATCAAGGAAAGCCATTCATATTTTTTGTCTTTTAGTCTACACTTCCTTACAACTGGTAAGGATGCAATCTCAATAACTTCTTGCATCCCTGAAAAGTGTGTTTCTCAAGTTGTTTTTCAATTAATCCTCTCAGTTTGGTTTCAAGAATTCTTTTGCAATAATATATATCCCCTAAAATTTGCTCTTTGACTTTTGTCTCCTCTATTCCTCTATGGAATTATAATGTCAATCCTTTAATTGTTATGAGCTGGCACATTTTCCAAAGTGTTGCCATCATAAGTGGGGACAGGACTGAAATCTACCTTAAACACGTTCACAGTTCACTCCTCTTTTCCTTAGAATCTCCTTACGCTCCCACAGTGTTCGTCTCAGTTCTTTGTTGAAAGCCTATACCAGATCAGAGAAAACCTATAATAATAATATTATGCCCTTAAGTCTGTTCTTCTCTATTTGCTTGTCAATTGTGAAAATGTAATCTTGAACACTTCTTCCTTTCTGGAAGTGTTTTCCATTCTGTTTTCAATTATTTCTCTAATTCAAAGACAAACAGGTAGTTTATATTGATGACAGAAAAATTTGGGAAGAAGTCAAACTTTCTCACATACTGTTGTACATTATAAAGCTTTTGCTACTCTTTCTCCGTTTATAAATAACTCCTTTTTTCCTGAGACTCTCATACTACTCTTCTCAGTGTACTGTCAAAAGCCTTCTACAGATGAGGAAAAACCATAAATATGCTTTCGGCTCTATAATTGGGAGTAATCCTGATGAGTTTGTATCAATAAATACATTTTCAGTCATATATCCATTCTGTTGTTCTTTAAACGGTGGTTAATCGTGAAAATAAGATCCTGAATACACTTCTTCCTAATATGAAGTATGTGTTTCTTAAGATATTTTACATATAATTCTCTCACTTTTCTTTAAAGAAGTCTTTCGAAGAATTTGGCATTAATGTAAGTCCTTAAGAATTTTCCTGCATCCTTCTTTTACAATATTGGTTTTCAAATGTCAATCACTATGAGCTGTTGAACTTTCTCAAGACATTCTGAATATTGCAGTCAGATCTTTTCTTCCTTTATGTACCATGCATTGTCTTATGATAGGTCTTGTTATTATATATCCTGGTGAAACATTATATATATATATATATATATATATATATATATATATATATATATATATATATATATATATATATATATATATATATATATATATATATATATATATATATATATATATATAATATAATATAAAAGATCAAAGAACTTAAAACTGGCGTTTCACCAGGATATATAATATTTGAATTTTATATTATATAATCTTACTTATCTTTAATTCATTATATGATATAAAATGAAAATTTATGAGCAAACTGGACTAAACTAACATATAACGTGAGTATCTTTAACGAAAATGATCAACTATACACAGCATTCTTCAAGACGTAATTGCATTTTCCACAAAATATATGATTTTCTCGAATTAAAAGTTCCTATTGTAATGAAGCTTCACAATTTGCTTCTCCTGATTTTATCGAGTTTCCCACAAACACCAATAAAAAAGAAACTTTACATTCTAAATGTATAGACTACCTGTTATTCAGTGAACAGCTTTGACTAAATTTCTTAAAATACAAAAGAATGTGTTATGCACAGAAGTAGCTCAAAACTTGTACCTTATGTGTTATGTAAATATTGGAATGTCCTGAAAAGCTCAAGTTGTCATGCCAACTATATGAAGAATTGTTCAACAAATAAATTTTGAAGTTAAGAATTGACTGGTTTACTTAGACAAAATATCTACGAAGATTATTATCAGAGAACAGAGATGTATTACATTCATATTCACTTGAAACTTTCTTGTTATTGCTTATTATTGTCTTTGCTTATTTTTCATTTAATTTTCCAACCTGTTTACAGCGGAGCCAATTCATTATTTCTAGTTATCGAGTGGATTGTAATCTAAAAGTAAATATTTCATTGAAAAGAAAATTCTTATATGCACACAAAGTAAAAACTCACTTTCAAAGTGTCACTTTCATACATTTCAACTTGAATAACTTTCCATATGTGATGAGCATACTCATTTTACACAATTATATAAATTACCTATAGGACAACTACCTATTACGATTATAAAAATTGTTAAATTCCATAGCATTCTCCAAGTAGTAGTTGATTTCTTTACAAAATATGAGTAGCATAAGTAGCAGCATGTTTCCTGTGACTTTCATAAAACTTGGAATGAAAGTTGTAGTTGTACAAAATGAAACTTCATAAGCTACTTCTACATTTTTGAACATCATGTTTCCCACTATCAGAAACCTATAACCTTGATAAAATTTCCTGAGATACAGTAACTATGAGTTATGATGAATGGAAGGAATCCACAATAATTACCTTTTGTGCAATTGAGATCTTATTTTCTTTGGTTTAAACTTGAACATTGTCAAACACATTGAATCTCATTAACTTTTACATTGGAATAATTGTAGAATAGAAACTTACTTCCACTTGAATAAACTGAAACGAAAATTCAATTTGAAATGGCACGGTCATATTGACATCCAGCTTGAAATATTTCAATACACATATAGCCTTAAGTGGATAGCTTTCAATATTCATATGATACATACTCTGAATGACCTAACGAAAACTTTATTGAATTCCTTCCAGAAAAAATATTATTATATAAAAGAGCTCAATACCTATTAATAGCAAGTCGAAGGATATTTCCCATCATTTTGTAAGATCCCCCAATTGATTCGTTAAAAATTCCTAGTGTTTCCACGACATTTTTGATGCATATAGGTTAAAATAACCATAACATTATTGTAAGTCTCCTTAATTCCTTTGTATTATAACATTTATTTTGAATCATATTGTTTAGGTTAGAATAACCACAGAATGTTAAATTTATGAATTTTGAAGGTCTATCGTTTCTTTCCTTAAACAAATTATACATTAACATGGATAAAATAAACATCAAACTACGATCACTTACCTCTAAAAGTTTATTTCAAGTTTCGTCAAACTTTTCATACAAATAAAATTCGGAATCACTTGTTTTGACAGACCGAATATAAGACTAATTGAAATAAGGTTAGATTCGAATGTTACTCAAAAGAGAGAGAGCACTATATTTTAGATGTTGCTAGTACCGAAATTATGTTGGTGAAAATCAAAGTTACTAACTATTTCCATCTTGCTATTTTCGTTCAGAAGAGAGAGAGAGAGCATTACATTTTACACGTTGGTAACGCTCACTTCCGACATTGAATAGCGATATAAGGGGCAGAAGGAGCGGTGACTGGCTCCATCCCCGTGTTTCCGTTCTATTTTTAGAAAATGTAGGTCTCAAAAAGCGTCCCAAATTCCAAAATTAAGTCGTGACATGAAGATTTCTCGTCGGGGACCCGATCTCGAGATATGAAGGAATCGTTCAAAGGTCGAATCCTTTCTCCCGGTGACCCCGTTTAAGTAGTATGGTTACAACAAAAACCCGTATTTTGACAGCTCGAGGTTTGTTTATTTCGCGAATTTCTGGCCATCGGAGATTTTCGGAATATGGAAAGTAGAGTGAAAATTTGCGAAAGTCGGTCGATAGCCCTCCGTTCGATGGAAGATTTTTCCGTTTTCCCGAGGTTTTATGAGAATCTAACTATGGCGGCGCAAAATGCGAAACTCGAGGCCATAGAAATTATCTCCTCCATCCCGGAGATGTCGGAGACTTATTTTATTTTCGCTTTTTCCCGGAACTTTCGCCCGATCGACCTCTCTGATCGCCCTCCGGAAGTTCCGAGTTATCGATTCCGAAGAAGTCTCGTCGTTTCGAAGTTCCGTTCGCCCGGGGCGACGTTTCGGCGAAATTTTTCGAAAAATCGTCGCGCCTCTGTCGTTCGAGCTAGCGACTTCGAATTTCTCTTGGATCTTCCTCAGACGTTTCTCTATCGGAAAAAAATTATTCGCGGGGCCTGTGAACCCCGCTTTTCCGCGCCGACCCTTTCTTCCCGCCCGGTTCAAACTCCAACCATCCCCTCCACTTTCCTCGAAATGAGACCTACTGATTTAGTATTATATAGACTAGTGAGCCCATTAAGATCGCCTCATATACAAAAACGCCTAATATACAAAATCTCCTAATATACAAAATCGCCTAATATACAAAAACGCCTCATAGACTAAACACCTAATATACATAAACGACTAATATACAAAAACGACTTATATACCAAAACTCCAACTTCTAATATACAAAAACGTCTAATATACAAAAATGCCGAATATACAAAAACTCCTAATATACAAAAACGCCTAATAAACTAAACGTCTAATGTACAAAAACCAAATAAACTGAACGCCTTTTCATCTCTACTATACGGAAAGCCTCATATATTCACTGATATTTATACTTAATAGTTCTTTATTTCATATGGAACTCCGCATATATTGCATTATACATCCTTATCGTAACGCAGTTTTCAATATTGTTTTATGTATATTGACTCATCAACCATACGAATGTCAACACTATTCACTACTATTCTAATTCAAAGAGATACAATCAATTTGAAAATCTCAACTTACTCCAATTGAGCTAGCATATATATTTATCATTTAAAAGCCTTTCTACCGAGTACCGGTGTAAGGCTTGATACAAAACATAATTTTACAATATTCGAAATAAGGAAAAACTTAATCAAGAATTAAATAATGAAAATCAACTTAAATAATTTACATTCGTAAACACTATTTCGCCAGTGTCCCCTATTTTGTGCCATTCTTCTCTTCTGTCATCTCTAAATTTTGTCCCGCTAGTATCTTCGCTTCCACCCCATTCCACGTTTCCCTAGGTCGTCCCCATCTTCTCTCCGTCTTCGTTCGTGTATCCCAAATAGATTTTACCCGTCTTGAACTATCCATTCTGCATGAATGTCCAAGCTGTTTTCGGCCAATTATCTTCACGGTACTGTCTACTTCTAGCTGTTATCTTATATATTGATTGTCTTATATATTGATTTCTTAGTCTATCTCTCTTTGTCACTCCAACCACACCTCTCAGATACTTCATCTCCATCGAAACTATTTTGCCTTTCTTTTTTTTTCTCTTCTACTCAATGTCCAAGATTCAGAGCCAAAATAATCGGCGCGTATATTGACTTAAAAACTTTCAATTTCGATTTTCTCCCGATCCTTCTTTTTATAAGAAAACTTTCGCTGAATGTTCCATAAATTTTCGCAGCACTCAGAATCCTTTCTCCGATTTCAAAATCCCATTTACCCTTTCCCTCCACTATATACCACTAATATTTGAAAGTTTCGACTGTTTCTATGAGTTTGTTGTTGAGTGTCACTTTCGGATTATTTCTGTTATTCGATATAACTATAATTTTCGTTTTTCCTTCGTTGATTTTTAGGCATCATCTCGTAAGGCAGTTATTCCAAACATCCTTATTGTACTGGAGATCATTTTCATTTTTGGCAAAGATCGCCAAATCATCAGCAGAGGCGCACTCAGTGATTTCAACTGGATAAAAATTTTTGAAACCCAAGTGGAGTTTTCTGACTTTAGTTCTCGTCTCTTTGATAATTTCATCCATGTCCACTATTAACAGAAGGGGACTCAATACATCTCAAACCCTGTTCGGTGAAAAACTCTTCAGATTCTATCCCTCTTACTCGTACCACGTTTCTGCATACAGCATATTAGCTTTTTAGTGCCCTTAGAAAATTGTGTCCTATTTGTCTTTGTGCCAAAATTTCCCAAACTCGATGTCTCAATATCCTATCGAAGGCATTCTCTAGAACAATAAACGCTGGCCACACCTTGAGATCCTGAATGAGTATTTTCTCGGTGATCAGTTTAAGGCTGAAAATATGATCCTGGATACTGTACCCCTTCTGAAATCTGCTCTGTGAGTCAGCCAGTTTTTCTTCCACTTTCTGTAACAGTTTCCCCTTCTAGCACTCTCATAAACTTTCGGAACAACACTTATTAAAGAAACCCCTCGATAGTTTTCAGTTCACAATATCCTAAATTATATTTATATATATATATATATATATATATATATATATATATATATATATATATATATATATATATATATATATATATATATATATATATATATATATATATATATATATATATATATATATATATATATATATATATATATATATATATATAGATATATATAATGGTTCTTCGTTTTCTATTTTTAGCAAACTGTTTGGTTTCATTCCAATTTGTGCCTTTTTTCTATAATTGTAGAATGTCATTCGACATTCGATGTCTCCTCAAGTTTTCCACTCACCCAGCTGTTCCTGACTTATGTTTGCTATATGCGTTTCACTGGTCCCCCTTCTCATTCTCACCAAATGTTCAACCATATCAACAGATGCCTTTTGATATATTCCAAGAAAGATTCTACTTCCAGTTCATTTTTCATATCTTCCTTTTTCAGTCAGTCTCTTTTTTGTGTCACTCACTTTACTCTTTGCAGGTACTTCATTTTTTTAACTTGTAGTTTGCTCTTCTGTGCCAAACTCAGGAGCCTGCTTTCACTACCGCATGCGATAACAGATCTAATTAATGCCTTCTTCAATTGAAATATTCTTGTTCAATTACTCATCTTCTTGTTTCTCATAAATTAATTTGCCATTGAAGAATGCAGCTTAGAAGCATTTCCTATCCTCTTATATTCTTTCTCGATTAAGTTTCATTTCGACTATTGCCATATATACTTGCAAATTATCGTGCAGTCTCGATTTGTTCTTAGGACATACCATCATATAATTTACAAATTCCAATTGATTCCAGGCTTTTGTATCATGTATGATGTTTCTCCATTACTTCGTGGACAACATCTATAACAATAAGAAATAATAATTCACTCAACACTCCACCCTGCCTGAGTTCTCAGTAAAAATGAGTCCAATATGGAATTTCCAGTCTTTATATGATTTTTATCTGCTGTATATAGGATTCTGATATACTTCTTCAGTTCATAAGTCACTCCTCTTTTTCTTAGACTCTTCCCTACTACTATGTTCAACGTTCTGCGAAGAACTTCCTTCAGAGCAAGGAAAGCCTTTCATATTTTTTTGTCTTTCAGTATACACTTCCTTATAACTGGTTGATGGTAAAAATGCAATTTCAATAACTTCTTGCATCCCTGAAAATTGTGTTTCTCAAGTTGTTTTTCAATTAATCCTCTCAGTTTGGTTTCAAGAATTCTTTTGCAATAATATATATCCCCTAAAATTTGCTCTTTGACTTTTGTCTCCTCTATTCAGTATTGGAATTATAATGTCAATCCTTTAATTGTTATGAGCTGGCACATTTTCCAAAGTGTTGTCATCATATGTGGGGACAGGACTGAAATCTACCTTAAACACGTTCACAGTTCACTCCTCTTTTCCTTAGAATCTCCTAAGGCTCCCACAGTGTTCGTCTCAGTTCTTTGTTGAAAGCCTATACCAGATCAGAGAAAACCTATAATAATCATATTATGCCCTTAAGTCTGTTCTTCTCTATTTGCTTGTCAATTGTGAAAATGTAATCTTGAACACTTCTTCCTTTCTGGAAGTGTTTTCCATTTTGTTTTCAATTATTTCTCTAATTCAAAGACAAACAGGTAGTTTATATTGATCACAGAAAAATTTAGGAAGAAGTCAAACTTTCTCACAGATGAGAGAAACCCATAAAAATGAGTGGGGAGTGTTTTCTATGTTGTTTCTCAATTATATCCTTATTTGGTCTTCAGAATTCTTTCTCTACTTCAAAGACAAACAGGTAGTTTACATTGATGACAGAAAAATTTGGGAAGAAGTCAAACTTTCTCACATACTGTTGTACATTATAAAGCGTTTGCTACTCTTTCTCCGTTTATAAATAATTCCTTTTTTCCTGAGACTCATACTATTCTTCTTAGTGTACTGTCAAAAGCCTTCTACAGATGAGGGAAAACCATAAGTATGGTTTCGGCTCTATGATTGGGAGTAATCTTGTTGAGTTTGTATCAATAAATAAATTTTCAGTCAAATATCCGGTCTGTTGTTCTTCAAACGGTAGTTAATCATGAAAATAAGATCCTGGATACACTTCTTCCTAATATGAAGTATGTGTTTCTTAAGATACTTTACATATAATTCTCTCACTTTTCTTCGAAGAAGTCTTTCGAAGAATTTAGCATTAGTGTAAGTCCTTCAGAATTTTCTCAGTTCCTGCATCCTACTTTTACAGAATTGGTTTTCAAATGTCAAACATTATGCGCTGTTAAACTTTCTCAAGACCTGCATTGATGCATTGTCTTATGATAGGTCTTGTTATTATATATCCTGGTGAAACACCAATTTTAAGTTCTTTGATCTTTTACTTCTTTGTATATATATATATATATATATATATATATATATATATATATATATATATATATATATATATATATATATATATATATATATATATATATATATATATATATATATATATATAATAAATATTTGTAACATTGGGAGTATCTAGACTTTGTATATATAAAACTTAAATATCTCTTCATATTTGAATTTTATATTATATAATCTTACTTATCTTCAATTCATTATATGATATAAAATGAAAATTTATGAGCAAACTGGACTAAAATAACATATAACGTGAGTATCTTTAACGAAAATGATCAACTATACACAGCATTTTTCAAGAAGTAATTGCATTCTCCACAAAATATATGATTTTCTCGAACTGAAAGTTCCTGTTGTGATGAAGCTTCACAATTTGCTTCTCCTGATTAAGAAACCTTACATTCTGATTCTATAGACTACCTGTTATTCAGTGAACAGCATTGAATAAATTTCTTAAAATACCTTATGTGTTTTGTAAATATTGGAATATCCAGAAAAGCTCAAGTTTTCATGCCAACTATATGAAGAACTGTTCAACAAATAAATTTTGAAGTTAAGAATTGCAGGTAATTTACTTGATCTCTTTCCTTCAGAGTTAGAAATCTGACTCTATTGTAACTATTATTAATCAGACTTGTTTACTTACACAAAAATATCTACGAAGATTATTATCTGAGAACAGGGATGTATTACATTTATATTTACTTGAAACTTTGAATAACTTTACTTCAAATACATTGAATTCCATTTACATTTTCAGTAGGATAACTGAAGATCAAAAATATACTTCATACTTCATAAACTGAAACAAAAATTCAATAGAGATGAACACAAAATTCAGTTTAAAATACCTTAATTATTATTGTTTTCTTTAATTGGAATACATAGGTTAGAACACAGAATGTAAATATGAAATATGTGGATTCTTCATTATGCTGGAAAAAATATACATCACGATGCATTAAATATTTGTTAAATTACGTTCACTTACCTTGGAATTAATATTTGAGGGTTTGTTGATTTAACGTAAACGTTCTCACAATATAACAATTCTTCTTCTTCTCTTCTTGTTATCGCCCTTGATAAGATGAAACCGATGTTCAACGATTCAAAGACCGCCGTACACGACAATGTCCGTCGTACAGGACGGATATTCGATCGTTTAGTGAGAGAATAGACGGGATATAAGTGTTCGTTTATATCCCTTCTACTCTTTTCACCTATGTTTCCGGGTACGAACCTCTTTAAAACTTCTTCTTCTTTGCCTTGTCAGATTGGGAAACGGCGGTTTAAGGAGAGTAGGGAGGGTGATTGGCTCCGCCCCCGTGTTTCCATGCTATTCTTCGAAAATGTAGGTCTCAAAAACCGTCCCAAATTCGAAAATTAAGTCGTAAAATTACGTTTTTTCGTCGGGGATCTGATCTCGAGATATGTAGGAATAGTTCGAAGGTCGAATCCTTTCTCCCGGTGACCCCGTTTAAGTTGAATGCTTTAAACAAAAACCCGTATTTTGACAGCTTGAGGTTTGTTTACTTCGCGAATTTCTTGCCGTCGGAGATTTTCGGAATATGGAAAGTAGAGCGAAAATTTGCGAAAGTCGGCCGATAGCCCTCCACTCGATAGAAGATTTTTCCGTTTTCCCGTGGTTTTATGAGAATCTAACTATGGCGGCGCAAATTGCGAAACTCCAGGCTTTTTCGTCGTCCGGGTTTCGTAGCGATCGAAGGCGATAGAAATATTTCGTATAGCTGCAAAAGTCCATAGAAATTATCCCCTCCATCCCAGAGATTTCGGAGACGTATTTTATTTTCGCTTTTTCGGAACTTTTTGTCGGAATTTTCGCCCGATCGACCTCTCCGATCGCCCTCCGAAAGATCCGAGTTATCGATTCCGAAGAAATCTCGCCGTTTCGACGTTCCGTTCGCCCAGGGCGACGTTTCGGCGAAATTTTTCGAAAAATCGTCGCGCCTCCGTCATTCGAGCTAGGGACTCCGAATTTCGCTCGCATCTTCCTCAGACCTTTTTATACCGGACAAAAAATAATCGCGGGGACCTACGGACCTCGCTTTTCCGCGCCGACCCTTTCTTCCCGCCCGGTTCCAACCGGTTCCAACCATATATATATATATATATATATATATATATATATATATATATATATATATATATATATATATATATGTTCCTGATTTTATCGAGTTTCCCACTATTACCAATAAAGAAGAAACTTTATATACTAAATATATAGAGACTAAAACACAATATTTTCAGTTATATATTCAGTCTGTTGTTCTATGGTGGTTAATCGTGAAAATAAGATCGTGAATACTCTTCTTCCTCATATGAAATGTGTGTTTCTTAAGTTATTTTACATAGAATTCTCTCAATTTTCTTCGAAGAAGGAAACAAACATTGGAAGTATCTAGACTTTGTACATACAAAACTTGAATATCTCCCCATATTTGAATTTTACATTATATAATTTAACTTTTCTTCGATTCATTATATAATATAAAATGAAAATTTATGAGCAAAAGAAGTATTCGAATTTTATACGAAATATGTGATTTTCTCGAACTGAAAGTTCCTGTTGTAATGAAGCTTCTTAATTTACTTCTCCTGATTTTATCGAGTATCCCACAAACACCAATAAAAGAGGAACTTTACTTTCTGAATGTATAGACTACCTGTATTTCAGTGAACCACTCTCCGAAATCTCTGGTCTGGAGGGGATAATTTCTATGGACTTTTGCAGCTATACAAAATATTTCTATCGCCTTCGATCGCTACGAAACCTGGGCGACGAAAAAACCTCGAGTTTCGCATTTTGCGCCGCCATAGTTAGATTCTCATAAAACCACGGGAAAACGGAAAAATCTTCCATCGAATGGAGGGCTATCGGCCGACTTTCGCAAATTTTCGCTCTACTTTCCATATTCCGAAAATCTCCGACGGCAAGAAATTCGCGAAGTAAACAAACCTCGAGCTGTCCAAATACGGGTTTTTGTTTTAACCATCCAACTTAAACGGGGTCACCGGGAGAAAGGATTCGACCTTCGAACAATTCCTACATATCTCGAGATCGGATCCCCGACGAAAAAACGTCATTTCACGACTTAATTTTCGAATTTGGGACGGGTTATGAGACCTACATTTTCGAAGAATAGAATGGAAACACGGGGTCGGAGCCAATCAACCTCCCTTACTCTCCTTAAACCGCCGTTTCCCAATCTGACAAGGCAAAGAAGAGGAAGTTTTAAAGAGGACCGTACCCGGAAACATAGGTAAAAAGAGTAGAAGGGATATAAACGAACACTTATATCCCGTCTATTCTCTCACTAAACGATCGAATATCCGTCCTGTACGACGGACATCGTCGTGTACGGCGGTCTTTGAATCGTTGAACATCGGTTTCATCGTACCAAGGGCGATAACAAGAAGAGAAGAATATGACGTACATATGCACTGAATAGAATCAATGGTTTTATATTTCAAAGTTGTCTTTACTATTGCTCTTCTAATACGAAATGAAAAAGATGAGATTGTTTCATTTTCGCTATCTGTTTCTTTCAAAAACTCCTCATCTTTATAAGACTAAACGGAATGCTAAAATTGTCCTTCAAGAGAATAGTAATTCATTTTATTCAAAGATTCACAACGATCGACATCATCTGAAAAATTATGAGTTTATTGTCGCGGAGAATTATCCTTTTCTGTTTTCTTCCTACAAACTGCCGCTAAAAGGTTTTGCTTTTTGCAGAAATTAAACTAACAAGATCAAAGTTAAGTTTTCATAAACAAGCAGAACATTAACATGACACTGATGGCATTGTAAGTTGAATTAAATTCAGTAAATTTTTGGGTGTTCTTCGTTCAATACCTCTAATAGTAACTTCATAAAATTACAGGGTCAATTCAAGAATTGTCTGTGTACAGACCACAGAATATGCCAAATATTTTTAAAACTATGGAAAAATACATAGGTAATATTTGAGAATTTCGCTATTTTGAACTGAAAAATAAACTCGGTTATGCCATTTGAATAATTGTGTTGTGTATATGCTTTACTGTCAAATATACACATATCAAAAGAAACATAAAATTATACGTATGAAGCATAAAAATGAAACATTTTCGAATGCCCCCTGTATTTTTAGGAGTTTACTTCGAGAGGTATTGAACGAAAACAATCAAAATAATACTGAATTTAATTCAACTTATGTAACATAAGAGTCATATTTAGGTTCTACTTGTTTATGACAACTAACCCTATAAAACAAAAAACCCTTCTTTACTTCAATGACTTAAGACTTTGATTTGAAAAATGTGTTTTCGGACCACTGAATATGTCAAATGTGTCAGATATTTTGAAAGCTATGGAAAAAAGAACTAGGAAATATTCTAAAAACTTGCAATTTTTGTCAAAAAAATGTAATCGTGTATGCCTTTTGAATAATTATAATGTGGATGTGCAAATTTGTTATCAGATACATTGTATAGGTCAGATTATTTTTTTTTTCAATCCTCAAAATGTGCCACGATAAAAGGTTGTTTTGAGTTTGCTAATTACTATATCGAGTAGTGCATTAAATGCAAAATGTAGGTTAAGGCCGAATGTTCATAGTTCTTTTTCTGCTATCGATCGTGCCGGTATTAATACTTCGAATATTGATGGTATTCACATTTAGTGCTGCACTCGATATAGTAACTAACAACTGAAACCATTTTTCATTTTGGCACACTCCAACTCCGAACATGTGAATTCCACAGTAAAAAAATAGGTCAATATTTCAAGACATCGACTGCAGTTTCGTAGTATAGTTCAAGAGATAATCATGAACATTTTAGGAGGTCAGAATTAAGTGTGTAATATGCGCAATAGAAAAGACTCTAGCCTCCCGCATGAAAGAATAATTACGAAAAGTATTCGAACAATACTTTCTCGAATATACGGTGGGTCCAGAAACGGTCTAGAATAGAGCAAGTTTTATAGTACCTATGAAAGTAATGTCATAATTTTCACGAGAACTCTTCTAATACATAATTATCGTACGTGTGTATTTGTTGCTTGTGATTGATTTGCCCATTATGCGGGAACGTATGATAATGTCTCTGCTGTAGTAGATTTACTGCAAACTGTACAGAGAATCTCAAAATTAATGGATGTGAATTGAAGTTCCTTAAATCCAATCTATTTTTACCATTTGATTGAGGAACCCATTCAGAACATAGGTTATTTGAAGAGCTTCTTTAGTAGAGGGTTCAGACTTTAGTAGACATGGACAAGCCAATCTCGTATACTCTTCAATTAGACAATCCTACTTAGCAATAGAAATTTCCCCAAAAATATTTGCTTAGTGCTTCCTGAAATCTTCTTTCTTTGTAGCTCCTCAAAGTCTTGTCCGATTTTCAGAATTAGATCGGTAATTCCTGACCCATTGAATTAATCTGTAGAGATCTAAAATCAAATCAAAGTAGATATTAAATTGATTTTCACATTAGAAGAGCTATAGTTAAGAAAATTCAAAACTCTAGAACAAGTTATTCTTTGTTTTGCACTGCATTTGAATAAAATTAGATATGTTATGGCTTAAACTACAGATTTCAAAAACCGTAGTCATTATTCAGGAAAACAGGAATGATGAGAATCATGTCACCCTTCACCGAATACATTCTAGTAGGACACTTACTGGTAACACATGACGATTCAAATTTTTGAAATTTTTGAAAAATCTGAACTTTGCATATAAGACTGACGTCAATATGACGATGGAGAAGCCAAAAAACGTGCTCATGAGACGTATCCCAAATAGAGGAATGATCTGAAATTTGAGATTCTGAGCAGGGCCAGTATAATCTGTGTAGGTTAGATCGAACAATTTAATTTAATTTTAAATAATTTCTAAGAATGGGGAGACATTTGGAAAAGAACTTCAATTTCAGAAGTCAAATATTTGAAAAACTCTTAAATCAGGTAAAAAGAATGTTGATGGATATCCCAGTTTCTCATAATCCAGAAAAATTTTCGAAAACATTAAATTATATTGTATATCTAAATAAAAGCATAATTTTGATATGTAACCATGTTACCGATCTTTATCTCTAGATCATAATATACAGGGAGTTACATAATAACATAACAAAGGTCCGCAAAAGCTTTGCTACGGAGCTATAGGAAGATGAATGGGGAGACATTTGGAAAAGAACTTCAATTTCAGAAGTCAAATATTTGAAAAACTCTTAAATCAGGTAAAAAGAATGTTGATGGATATCACAGTTTCTCATAATCCAGAAAAATTTTCGAAAACATTAAATTATATTGTATATCTAAATAAAAGCATAATTTTGATATGTAACCATGTTACCGATCTTTATCTCTAGATCATAATATACAGGGAGTTACATAATAACATAACAAAGGTCCGCAAAAGCTTTGCTACGGAGCTATAGGATGTTGATATTTACGTAAAAAATTGGTTGTTGCCACGAAACTCATGCAGTTTTTGAGATATTCAGCCCAAACTTGGAATACAAGCTATATTTTACAGCCTTCGTCTTTATGTGTCCTAAAATTCAACTAGAATACACATCGTGTTCTCTATTCCGGAGCCATGTCTTCTTTTGCCCTCTCAAACATATTCACACCACTCCACTGATCAGCTTACAATTAATTTTCGTCTATTTCCTTCAATTTAGACACTTATTTGACATTTGTAAAGTTTTCGTGTCTCCGACCGTTCCTGAGCAAAAAATTATTGAACGAGTGTCTGCATTCACATAATCGAAAGCATCTCTTATTAAAAATTATGACTCGTAGGCCTAGATTTTTGATTTATTTTGACAGTTGCTTTAGTTGAACCAGTGTCTGCTCATACTGTGAATTAAATTAGCGATTGGTTTTAGGACTTTTTAAATGATTGCTGAAAGAAGAAATGGCTAATTTTACTAACGCCGAATTGGCTGATACCCATTACATATACGGTCTGGCTGACGGAAACACAACAGAAGCTGGGCAATTATATCAGGTGCGCTTTCCAAATAGTGTAATAAAAGACAGGCGAACATTTTGGAATATCCAAAAAAGATAGAGGGATACTGGTATTTTTACTGCAGATAATCATTTTTAAGGTGCAACACATACTATGAGAACTCCAGATATGGAGGAAGCACTTTTGAATTGCATTGATTTGAATCCCTATTTGAGTACAAGAAAAATTGGCAGTCAGTTGAATATTTCACATTTTCTAGTTTGGAGGATTCTTCACGACTATTATTGTTCCTGTTTCAATTTCAGTGCGTCCAAACTCTATTTCCTCGTGATTTTCCTTCAAGACTGAAATTCTGCCTTTGTTTCTGAGATGAAATTGAAGAAAATACTCATTTTGATAGAGAAATAATGTTCACAGACGAAGCTCATTTCTCGAGAACTGTTATCACATATTTACACAATAATCATTATAGAATTGAGGAAAACTCCCATTTCGTTGAAGAATCTCATCATCAAGATCATTTCTCACACAATGTCTGTGTCGAAATAATAGAAGATTACTCTATTAGGCCATTTTTCGCCTAGCAGACTAAACGGTCCCGCTTATCGGCAAATTCTTGAAGAGGAGTTACCTATATTGTTTCGAGGATAGGCCAATTTTGTTGAGGAACATAGTGTGGTTCATGCGTGACGGGGTTACAACAGATTTCTGTGTAGAAGCTTAAAAATCCTTGAATAATACATTGTACAACCAATGGATAACGCGGAGTGGGCCAGAACCATGGCCTCCTAGGTCCCAAGACTTCAAAAGGTTAGACTTTTTTGATGGGGATATCTCAAACAGTTAGATTTTACCTTTCCAGTGACTACTGTACAAGAATTAATGAATCGAATAATAACCTATTGTGACACGACAAGATATATCTCAGGAATATCACAAAGAGTGCGTGATAATATGCGAATAAGGACAGAGGCCTGTACTCTTGCAGGTGGAGGACACTTCCAGCAATTTATTTAGGTTTTAATAGTTCATTATTTTAGTATAATATATAATAACTATTAATTGAGTGTCAGAAGAATTGCTATCAAACGGAAAGCCAATTTCGGGCCTACCCATCACGTATTTCTATAATTTTTTTTTGTTCTTTGGATATCATACAATTCAATAAATTCAAATTCAATAGCTTTACACTCGAAAACGGTTGGAAATACAAAAAAATTTTAACCGTCAAAGATGTTTCAAAATAGGACGATGATGACGAAAATTGATTGTACGCTGATCAATGGCGTACTACAAAGAACTTGAAAGGGCAGAAGGAGACGTACCTCGGAAATTGAAACACCTTTTGAAATTCAGTTAGAATCTAGGAGGTGTAATGATGGAAGCTGTAAAAAATAGCTTGCATTCCAAATTTAAGCTGAATGTCTCAGAAACTGCAGGGTTTCTGAAGAAGAAACCATTTTTTTTTGAAAATTTCAACACTCTGTAGCTAAGTATCGAAGCGTTTACGGACCTATGTTTTTATGAACTCAATTTCTTGTAATTAAACCTTGATTAACCCCCTCAAATAATGACTACTATTACGAAAATAGACCTGGTGACAAACCATTACATACATATATTTTAATTTGTAATATTTGAGCCAGCTCGTTCGATAGCTGAAAAACACTGAAAAACATTCGTCTATTACCTGCATTTTGCATTTAGCGTGCCACTCGAATATAGTAACTACCAACTAAGACTTACTTTCATTTTGACACGGTCCGTATTGAAAGCTATATACTAGACAAAACAAAAAACAGGTATAAATTACATGACTTCGACTGCAGGTTCCTGGTAGATTTCAAGAAATAATATTAGCAGCTGAAATAATAATAGAGGACTGTACTCGAACCCTAGTTTATTGAAATTACGGTGGGGTTCAAGTGAAAAGAAATGTTTTAATACTTTTTTATTTATAACACATATGCAATACAAAATATTTTCAAAAATAGGCGAAATCTCCCCATAAAATATTTCAGGAAACCTCTGCTCAGAAAATAGCCCAACTTTCACAGTTACTATGAAAGTATTGCTAAAGTTTTCAACACGCCAACTGTTCTGATACTTAATAAGCGTTCGTGTGTTTTTGTTGCTTATGAATGATTCGCCAATTATGCGGAAACGTATGCATTAAACCTCTGCTGTAGTAGATCTTTTTTTCACGCTCGCGCACTTTGAGGATTTCAAACAAAAAACATCTAGACTTTAACAAGGTAACTGGTGATAAAATTGCAAATCCACATTACACTCTTTCAATTGGTATACCCGATTGTATATTTCAGGCCAAAAAAGCGAATTTCTCTAATATTACATATATTTGATTTCCGTATTTTTAATATTTGACATATTCTGTTGTGTCTTAATACGATTTTTAAATCGAACTCTCAAAAATAATGAAAATTCACAGAGCATGTTTTGCATTAAGTTGTCATAAAATAGTACCTTCGTGAAAATACTTACCAAATTGCACTTCAAAATGTACAGAGAATATCGAATATTGTGTTTGTATTTAGGTTTCTTCAATCCAAGCCATTTTTTCTCATTAGTTTGAGGAATATACTTATAACATGTTTTATTGTGCAGACCTTGTCGAAACGTTGGAATGTTTTAGAGAAGCAAAATAATATCAGAAGCTTAAAGATCTATTCTTTGTAGTATTAATGAGAAATCGGATGTTCGTTGGGAAAAATGATTGTTGGATATTGGTGGACTTGGAACTGATTTCATGACTACATAGTTCAGACTTATTCTATGTAGATATCTCAAAAGTCTAGCTTAGAAGCTAGGATAATAAAGATACCCCAGAAAATATTTCTAAGAGTGCGTGATAATATGCGAAGGAGGACAGAGTCCTAAATACTTGCAGTTGGAGATCACTTCCAGCAATTCATTTAGTTTTTAAGTGTTCAATAACATGAAATTCAATAATTTTTCACTCGAAAATGGTTGGATATACGAAACGAAAAAATTACAACTGTCAAAGAGAGTCTAAATTGAAAGATGGCGAAAATTGATCAACCGCTGATCAGTGGCGTACTTCAAAAATGTTTGAGAGGGCAAATCAGGATTTTGTCTTCGTAAAGAGAACAGCTTGTGAATTTCAGTTGAAATCTAGGAAGTGTAATGACGGAGGCTGTGAAAATAGTTTGCAGTTCAAATTATGGGTAGATAACTCAAGAACCGCAAGATTTTCGAAGAAAAAAACAATTCTTTCAGGAAATTTTCAACACACTGTTGCTCCGTAACGAAGCTTTTACGGACCTTTGTTTATATAAACTGGGCGTGTAAAATATACTACTACTGCAGAAGCATTAAAGCATTATCATACTTTCCCGCATAAGTGGAGAATTATTCACAAGTAGCAACTACACATTTAAATTTGAATTCTAATAAATAAAATTTGAGATTCTAAGTATATTTTGAAAAGCAATGATGTGAAGATATGCAATAATGATCTATTTCATGAAAAGTCATCGCCAAACAATCACTGTGAGGTTTCATTGGGCTTAATAGTATTAATTTAGACCATTTTCGCCACGAATTCGAATCTAGATTGGGAATTGTTGAAACGCAAATTCAAATATTCCCGAACAAAATTGCAGTTGATAAAGTAATTTTCCTCAACTCCTTCCATATTGTATTGTAGGATTTTGTTAGGCCTGATCAACTGTAATTTAGTATGAATTGAAATTTTTTTCGAAGATTGGTAGGGAGGTATTTCAAATTAATCTGGCAGCACATTTCCACAAAAAAATGTCTAACTATAAAAATAAAATATAATTATCTGGCCGGAAAATTACACTTGAAAAATAGAAAGACATTTACCAAAAGCCTCAACTGTGAATTTTGAATGAGGTGTCAGTTCACAAATCATAGGCATCTCTGTGAAGTTTGAATTACGAATCTCTTACCTGAGGAACTACTACTACAGTGTATTTGGTGACGTGTGATACGTTTCTCAACATTTTATCCCTGTTTTTCTGAACAATTACTATTGTTTTTGAAACCTATGCAAGCCATAATATAATTCTTATATACATATGCACTGATAAGAATCAATGGTTCTAAATATTTAAGTTGTCTTCACTATAGCTCTCCTAATATGAAATGATAAAGACGTAATGCTCTCATTTCCGTTTCATTTAAAAACTCCTTCATCATTATAAGACTGAAACGAATGCTAAAATTGCCCTTAAGAGAATATGAATTCATTTCATCTAATGATTCCCACAGATCTGAATACTTTTGAATTAATGGTCCTTGAGATCTGAAACGACCCTCACATTTTGTATGTCCATCCATATTGCCGCAAACTTCACAGGCGCGTCCATCTGTTTCATCATCGGATAAACTCAATATTAACCAAGCGATATTTAATTAAAATGCAAGAGTGGAGAGTACTATGAAAAATTGCTCCAATTTCATATGCCGAATATTTCGAAAAACTCCTAATTAAAATAGAGGAATTGTTTATTGATTTCACTCTTATTTTTAATGAATAAAATCGTCAAAAACGATAAAATATATGGTACATCAAAGAAAAACATTACTTTGATATGTAACGTTGTTACCGAACACTCGTTATAATCCATAATGTATATTTTAATCTGTTGTATTGAAACCACAACGTTCGATAGCAATAAGAAAGAATTCGAATAAATCGGCTATATCCTGCTCTTTTGCATATAGTATACCACTCAATATAGAAATAAGCAACTAATACACACAATTTTTCAAGTGGCATACCCAGTTGCATATTTCAGGCCAAAAAAGCGAATTTTTCAAAAATTATCTATATCTATTTTCCATAGTTTTAAAACTATTTGAGATATTCTGTGGTCTGAAAACAATTTTCAAATCAAAATCTATTAAAATCTCACAGCGATTGGTTGGCGATGAGTTTTCATAAAATAGATCATTATTGCATGTACTAACATCATTGATTTTCAAAATATACTTCAAAAAAAATTTTGAATATCAGTATTCAAGTTCAAATGTGTAGGTGCTACTTGTGAATAATTCGCCACTTATGCGGGAACCTATGATAATGCTTTAATGCTTCTGCAATAGTAGTATATTTTACACACCAAGTTTATTTACACATAGGTCCGTGAAAGCTTCGTTACGGAGCAACAGGGTGTTGAAATTTCCTGAAAAAATTGGTTTTTCCCAAAAAATGGGATACAAGCTACTTTTACAGCCTCCATCATTACACTTCCCAGATTTTGACTGAAATTCACAAGCTGTTCTCTTTTCGAAGGCCTAATCCTGTTTTATCCCTTCCACACAGTTTTGTAGTACGCCACTGATCAGCGGTTTATCAATTCTCACCATCCTTTTTCTATTTAGAAACTTTCTTGACAGCTGTTCCTTTTTCGTAAATCCAACCGTTTTCGAGCGAAAAATTATAGAATTGTATGTTATTCGATTAATAAAAAAAAACAAATACAAATACTCGCTAGGTAGTCTCAAAATTTGCCTTTATATTGATAGCTCGTCTTCTGGGAAACTACTCATACTTATTCGATATTAAAAATAAAAAGAAGAACACTCTAAAACTGAATAAATTGCTGGAAGTGGCCTCCAACTGCAAGAATACAGACCTCTGTCTTTCTTCGCATATTATCACGCACTCTTAAAAATATTCTCTGTGGTATATCTTAGCCTATCTTATGAACTGAACTTTTGAGATACCCCCATAAGAATAAGTCTAACCTATGTAGTCATGTAATCAGTTCCAAGTTCACCAACAATCATTTTTTCCAACGAAAATGGACTTGTCATTAATTTAACAACGCATAGATCTATAAGCTTCTAATATTGTTTTGCTTCTCTGAAACATTCCAACGTTTCGACAAGGCCTGCACAATAACTCATGTTATAAGTATATTCCCCAAACTAATGAAAAAAAAAATGGATTGGATTGAAGAAACCTGGATTCAACTCCAATAAATTTGAGATTCTCTGTACATTTTGAAGTGCAATTTGGTTCATATTTTAGCGAATGTACTATTTCATGAAAACTTAATGTGGAACATGCTCTGTGAAACTTCATTATTTTAGAGAGTTCGATTTGAGAATTGTATAAACACACATCAGAATATGTCGTATATGAAAAATACGGAAATTAGATATAACTTATATTCGAGAAATTCGCTCTTTTGGCCTGAAATATACAATCGGGTATATCAATTGAATGAGTGTAATGTGGATCTGCAAGTTTAACACCAGATACCTTGTAAAGTCTAGACTAATTTTGTTTGAAATCCCCAAAGTGTGCGAGCGAGAAAAAAAAATTGCTATAGCAGAGGTTCAATGCACACGATTCCTCATAATTGGCGAATCATTCATAAGCAACAAAAACACACGTATGCTTATCAAGTATTAGAACAGATTTCATGTTGAAAACGTTGAGAGTACTTTCATAGTAACTGTGAAAGTTGGGCTATTTCCTGAGCAAAGCTTTCCTGAAATATTTTATGGAGAGATTTCGCCTAATTTTGGGAATATTTTGTATTGCTTATATGATATAAATAAAAAAGTTTTATTACATTTCTTTTCACTTGAACCCCACCATAGTTTCAATAAACTTGCGTTCAAGTACAATCCGTTATTATTATTTTAGCTGCTAATATCATCTATAAACTAGCGTTCGAGTACAATTATATTTTCAGATGGTAATATTATTTCGTGAAATCTACCACGAACCTGCAGTCGATGTCACGAAATGTCTACCTGTTTTTTGTTTTGTCTAGTTCATACCTTTTAATACGGACCGTGTTAAAATGAAAGTAGGTTTTAGTAGGTAGTTACTGTATCGAGTGGCACACTAAATGCAAAATGGCCGAATGTTTCTAATAATTTTCCAGCTAGAAAAAAAGTTTTTCTTCGAAATTTCTGCAGTTTTTGAGACATTCAGCCAAATTTGAAATTCAAACTATATTTTACAGCTTCCATCATTACACGTCCTAGATTTCAACTGAAATTCAAAAGGTGTTATTTTCCGAGGTATTTCTCCTTCTGCCCTTTGAAGTTCTTTGTAGTACGCCATTTATCAACATACATACAATTTTCGTCATCTTCGCTCTATTTAAAAACATCTTAGACGGTTGTAATTTTTTCGTATTTCCAACCGTTTTCGAGTGAAAATATTTCAAATTTGAATTTATAGAAATGTATGTTATTAAATAAAGAAAAAACTGATAAAAATGCTTGATGGATAGGCCCGAAATTTGCTTTCAATTTGATAGCTCTTCTACTGACACTCAACTAATAGTTATTCAATATTATACTAAAATAATGAACAATGAAAAACTGAATACAATGCTGAAAGGTTCCTCCACCTGCAAGCGTGCTGGCCTCTGTCCTTATTCGCACATTATCACGCACTCTTTGTAATATTCCTGTGGTATTTCTTGTCGTGTCACAATGGGTTAGTATTCCATTTATTAATTCTTGTACCGTGTTCACTGGAGTGGTAACAGTTAACTGTTTGAGATATCCTCATCAGAAAAAATGTAAACTTTTTAAGTCTGGGGACCTAGGAGGCCACGGTTCTGGCCCACTACCCGTTATCCATTGGTTGTAGAACGTATTCTTCAAGAATTTTTCAGCTTCTTCACTGAAATCTGCAGGTGCCTCGTCATGCATGAATCACATTATATTCCTCAACAAAATAGGCATATCCTCGAGAAAATAAAGAAATTGCCGATAAGTGGGACCGTTTAGTCTGCCAGGCAAAAAAATGGCCTAATAGAGGAATTTTCCGTTATTTCGACTCAGACATTAAGTGAGAATTGATCTTGATGATGAGATTCCTTACTGCAATGGGTGTTATCCTCAATTCTTTGATGATTATTGTGAAAATATGTGATTACTGCTCTCGAGAAATTAGCTTCGTCTGTGAACATTATTTCACTATCAAAATGAGCATTTTTTCTAATTTTATCTCAGAAACATCGGCAAAATTTCAGTCTTGAAGGAAAATCACGAGAAATTAGAGTTTGGACGCACTGAAATTGAAGCATGTACAATAAAATGTCGAGATGAATCCTCCTAGCTAGAACATGTGAAATATTCAATTGACTTCCAATTGTTCTTGTACTCACATGAGGATTCGAATCAATGCAATTCGAAACTGCTTCCTCTATATCTGGAGTTCTCATAGTTTGTGTTGCACCTTTAAAATGATTAATTGCAGTAAAAGTACCAGTATCCCTCTACCTTTTTTTGGATATTAGAAAATGTTCGCCTGTCTTTTATTACACTATTTGGAAAGCTTCTGTTGTGTTTCCTTCAGCCAGACCGTACATATAATGTATGTAATATATAAAATTAGCCTTTTTTCCTTACAGCATTTATTTAAAAAGTCCCAAAACTAATTATAAATTTAATCAACAGTTCAGCAAACTTTGGTTCATTTTTAGTAACTGACAATATAGATCGAAAATCTAAGCCAACGAGTCATACTTTTTAATTAGAAGTGCTTTCTATTATGGAAATGCAGACTCGTTCAATAATTTTTCGCTCGAGAACGGTAGGAGATACGAAAACATCACAAATGTCAAAGAAGTATCTAATCTGAAAGGAATAGACAAAAATTGTTTATATGCTGATGAGTGGAGTACTGTGAATATGTTTGAAAGCTCAAAAGAAGACATGGCTCCGGAATAGAGAACTCGATGTTATTCTAGTTATATCTTAGGACGTGTAAAGATGGAGGCTGTAAAATATAGCTTGTATTCCAAACTTGGGCTGAATATCTCAAAAACTGCAGGAATTTCGTGGCAAAAACCAATTTTTTACGTGAATTTCAACATCTTATAGCTCCGTAACGAAGCTTTTGCGGACCTTTGTATGAAGTTATTCCTCAAAACCGCACGTAAATTTACCCTCTCATATTGTTATGTAATTTTATAACCCCCTGCATATTGTGATCTAGATAGAAAGATTATGATTTTATTTAGATATACATTATATATTAATGTTTTTGAAATTTTTTTTGGATTATGAGAAACTGCGATATCCATCAACATTCTTTTCACCTGATTTAAGAGTTTTTCCAAATATTTGACGTCTGGAATTGGAGTTCTCTTTCAAATTTCTCCGCATTCTTAGAAATTAGTTAAAATTAAATTAAATCTTTCGATCAATCTCATACACAGTACACACTGGCCCTGCTCAAAACTTTAAATTTCAGTCCATTCCCCTATTTGGGAAACGTCTCATGAGCAAGTTTTTTTCGCCACTTCAACGTCATATCGACGTCAGTCATATATGTAAAGTTCAGATTCTTCAAAAATTTCCTAACATAATAGTTTGAATTTTCATCTGTTATTAGTAAGTTACCTACAAGAATGTATTCGGTGAAGGGTGACATGTTTCTCATCATTCCTGTTTTACTGAATAATGACTATGGTTTTTGAAATCTGTACCTTGAGCCATAACATATTTAATTATATTCATATGCAGTGCATAACAAAAACGATCTTGTTCTAGAATTTTGAATTTTCTTAACTATAGCATTTCTAATGTGAAAATCTATTCAATTTTTAATTTGATTTGATTTCAGATTTCAACAAATTGATTTAATGGGTCAGGAATTACGCTCTAATTCTCAGAATCGGACAAGACTTTGAGAAACTACAAAGGGGTGAATTTCAGGAAACACTATGCAAATATTTTTAGGGAAATTTCTATTGCTAAGTAGGATTGTCTAATTGAAGAGTATCCCAAATTGTCTTTTCTATGTCTACAAAAAGTCTGAACCCTGTACTGAAGAAGCTCTGCAAAATAACCTATGTTCTGAATGGGTTACCCAATCAAATGGAAAAAGTAGATTGGATTGAAGGAACTTGAATTCACATCCAATCACATTGAATAATGCCTTAATCTGCATTTTGCATTCAGTGCGCTACTCAATATAGTCATTAGCAACTGAAACCTCCTTTCATCGAGTCATATTTTGAGGATTACAAAAAAACATAATCTGGACTTTACAATGTATCTGATAACAAAATTGCATATCCACATTATAATTATTCAAATGGCATACCCGATTACACTTTTAGGCAAAAATGGCAAATTTGTCGAATATTTCCTATTTCTTTTTTCCATAGCTTTCAAAATATTTGACATACTCAGTGGTCTGAAAACACATTTTGAAATCAAAGACTTAAGTCGTTGAAGTAAAGAAGGGTATTTAGTTTTATTGGGTTAATTTTCATGAACAAGTAGAACCTAAATATGACCCTCATGTTACTTAAGTTGAGTTAAATTCAGTATTATTTTGAGTATTGTTCATTCAATTCCTCTCGAAGTAAATTCAGAAAAATACAGAGGGTATTCGAAAATATTTCATTTTAATGCTTCGTACGTATAATTTTATGCTTCTTTTAATATGTGTAAATTTGACAGAAATGCACAGACACAACACAATTATTCAAATGGCATACCCGATTGCATTTTTCAGGTCAAAAAAGCGAAATTCCCAAATAGTATCTGCTTATTTTTTCATAGTTTTCAAAATAGTTGGTATATTCTCTTGTCTGTACACAGACAATCCTGCAATTAACCCTGTAATTTTATGAAGTTACTACTAGAGTTATTGAACGAAGAACTCTCAAAAGTTTACTGAATTAACTTCAACTTACAGTGCCATCAGAGTCATGTTAATGTTCTACTTGTTTATGAAAACTTAACTCAGATCTTGTTAGTGTAATTTCTGCAAAATACAGTATCTTTTAGCGGCAGTATGTAGGAAGAAAAGTGAAAAGGAAAATTCTCCGCGACCATTCATAATTCATAATTCATAATTATTCAGAAGATGTCGATCGGTGTGAATCATTAAATGAAATGAATTTATATTCTCTGAAGGACAATTTTAGCATTCCGTTTAGTCTTATAAAGATGAGTTTTTAAAAGAAAAGCGAAAATCAAACAATCCCATCTTTTTCATTTCGTATTAGAAGAGCAATAGTAAAGACAACTTGAAAATATAGAGCCATTGATTCTATTCAGTGCATATGCATGTAATAAAACATATTATGGCTGAAGGTACAAGTATGAAACACCATAGTTATTATTCACAAAAATTTTAAGAAATGTTGAAAAACGAGTCACACATCACCGCAAAAAGCAAAAAGCAGGAATGGTTTCTCGATCGCAACAGATTCGCAATTCAAAATTGTCAGAGTAGGCTATGATTTGTAAATTTCTTAGGTTGGGTATTTTTGAAAAAACTAAACTATGCATGCATGACGGACGTCAATATGACGTTGAAGAACGCAGAATCACGTGCTTATATTCAAAGCAGGAGAAAAAAGGTGACTGTTAGACAATGGTTTTAGGAATTGAAATAATGTCTGAAATTTGAAATTTTGATAAATTATCACCATGACGTCCAATCGAGAGAAGCAGTTGAATTTTTCGTAAATCGCTTTCGATAATATAGAAGAGCTATAGTAGAGACGATTTTAAAATCTAAAACAAGAGATATTTTTCTATTCAGTGCATATGAATTGAGATTATATGTTATGGATTAAGGTAAATATTTCAAAACTCATAGCAATTGTACAGAAAAACAGGTAGAAGATGTTGAGAAACGTGTCAGACGTCAACAAATACATTTTACTAGTGGAAATTCCCTGGTAAGAGATTCGTTATTCGAACTACACAGAGAAGGCTATAATTTGTGAACTGAGACCTCATTCAAAATTCTAAGTTGGGCTTTTGATAAATGTCTTTCTATTTTTCAATTGTGAATTTTGCTTGAGAGGTTTTGATGAAAATTCGTGCCCAGATTATTTTGAAAAACCTCACTACCAATCTTCGAAAACAATTTCAGTTCATACTCAATTCCACTTGATCAGGCCTAATAAAATCTAACAATACAATATGGAAGGACTAGAGAAAAATTTCTTCAACTGCAATTTTGTTCCAAATCAATTTTCGAATATTGGAATTTGCTAATCCAGTTTCTAATTCGAACGAAAACGAACGAAACGAATCATGAGAATCTTACTCATCGTGCATTTAATTCAGTAGAGAGAAATTAGTTATTGACAACCCGAAGTACAAACAGAAAACATATTCATCTTTTTACTTCCATTATCATTTTATGCGACGGATTGAGGTTGAAAACAATTGACAGAGAATAAGATACAATCCCGTTGCCGTTACAACAATAAAATGTGAATTGATTTGGAAATAGCTTGAAACAATAATAGAAAAGCTTAAGAATATTTTTTTTCGAAACAAGGTAGCGAACAGCTAATCCCTCAATGAAATTAATGAATCAATGAAGTTGTGCCTGTTTAGGTGCAAAATCAAAAATTCACGACAGATTCCCGTCAATCTCGAAAAATGAGAAACATAATTACTTTCCTTGAGAAAATGATTAAATGAATGTGTACATTCATACTTTTCTTTGGAAGAAATTGCATTGGCTTTCCAAACAAAACTGAAGGGATTCGGTGATATGTTCCGATTGATTCAATGTTCACGCAGAATCTATAATAATACAAATAGTTTATTTCTCTCTCCTGTAACATTAGGAATCATATATCAGAAAAAAAACTCTCCGTTCGATTTGAAAATTGTATTAAGACATCACAGAATATGTCGAATATAAAAAATACGGAAATCACATATAAGGAATATTCGAGAAATTCGCTTTTTTGGCCTGGAATATACAATCGGGTATACCAATTGAATGAGTGTAATGTGGATATGCAATTTTATCACCATATAACTTGTAAAGTCTAGATTTTTTGTTTTAAATCTTCAAAGTGTGCGAGCGTGCAAAAAAAATCTACTACAGCAGAGGTTAAATGCATATGTTTCCTCATAATTGGCGAATCATTTCAAACCAACAAAAACACACGTACACTTATTCAGTATGAGAACAGTTTTTATGTTGAAAACTTTGACAGTACTTTCATAGTAACTGTGAAAGATGTGCTATTTCCTGAGCAGAGCTTTCCTGAAATATTTCATGGAGAGATTTCGCCTATTTTTGAGAATATTTTGTTTTGCTTATGTGTTATAATTAAAAAAGTATTATTACATTTCTTTTTACTTGAACCTCACCGTAGTTTAAATAAACTAGCTTTCGAGTACAATCCGTAGTTATTATTTCAGCTGCTAAACTTATCTATATACTAGCTTTCGAGTACATTCCTTATTTATTATTCCAGCTGCTAATATTATCTCTTGAAATCTACCACGAACCTGCAGCCGATGTTACGAAATGTCTACCTGTTTTTTGTTTTGTCTAGTTTATAAATTTTTAGACGAACCGTGTCAAAATGAAAGTAGGTTTTAGTTTGTAGTTACTATATTGTGTGGCACACTAAATGCAAAATGCAGGTTATGGCCGAATGTTTCTAATTGTTTTTCAGCTATCGAACGTGCTGGTTCAAATATTACAAATCAAAATATACATATGTTACGAAATATTATGACACCAGGCCTATTTTCGTAAAAGTATGTCACTATTTGAGGGGTTAGATTTCACTTGTACTCAAGATACAATCATAAGAAAAACAGTTTACATTAACATAGGTCCGTGATGACTTCGTTACGTAGCTACAGGGTGTTGAAATTTCTAGAAAAAAATTTGCTTGCAATATTATATAATATTATGAACAACTAAAAACCGAATAAATTGCTGTAAGTGTCCTCTACCAGCGAGAGTACGAGCCTCTGTCCTTATTCGCATATTATCAAGCTCTCTTTGTAATATTCCTGTGGTATTTCTTGTCGTGTCACAATAGGTTAATATTCGATTTATTAATTCTTGTACAGTGTTCACTGGAGTGGTAAGAACAAACTGTTTGAGATATCCCCATCAGAAAAAGTTTAAACTTTCAAAGTCTGGGGACCTCCGCGTTATCCATTGGTTGTAGAATGTATTATTCAAGAATTTTTCAGCTTCTTCTCTGAAATCCGCTTCTCCTCAAGAAATTGCCGATGAGCGGGACCGTTTAGTCTGCTTGGCATGAAAATAGCCTAATAGAGTAGTTTCCTATTATTTCGACTCAGACATTTAGTGAGAATTGATCTTGATGATGAGATTCGTCAATGAAATGGGGGTTTTCCTCGATCCTTTATTGATTGTTCTATAAATATGTGATATCAGTTCTCGAGAAATTAGCTTCGTCTGTGAACATTATTCCACTATCGAAATGAGCATTTTCTCTAATTATATCTAAGAACCATCAGCAGAATTTCTGTCTTGAAGGAAAATAACGAGAGAGTAGAGTTTGGACGCACTGAATATGAAACAGGTACAATAAAGAGTCGTGAATAATCCTCAAAACTAGATTATGTGGAATATTCAACTGACTTCCACTTTTTCTTGTACTCACATGAGGATTCAAATCAAGGCAATGCAAAACTGCTTCCACAATATCCGAAGTTCTCATAGTTTGTGTTGCACCTATAAAATGATTATTTGCAGTAAAAGTACCACTATCCCTTCTTTGGATATAAAAAGTGTTCGGCTATCTGTTATTCCTCTATTTCGAAAGCAAACCTGATTTAATTGCTCAGCTTATGTTGTGTTTCCGTCAGCCAGACCGTATAAGTAATGGGTATTAGCCGATTCGGCGTTAGCAAAATTAGCCATTTTTACTCACAAAAATAATTCAAAAAGTCCTAAAACTAATCATTAATTTAATAAACTGTTTGCGCAGACACTTGTTCAACTTTAGCAAGTGTCAAAATAAATCAAAAATCTAAGGCTACGTGTCATACTTCTTAATAATAGGTGCTTTCAACTATGCGAATGCAAACACTCGGTCAATAATTTTCTGCTCGAGAACGGTAGGAAATACGAAAAGATTACAAATGTCAGAGAAGTGACTAAATTGAAAGAAATAGACGAAAATGGTTTATAAGCTGATGAGTGGAGTAGTGTGAATATAAAGGAGATGAAAAACACAAGGTTTAACTTTAATCCACACTTTCTTTGAAAAAATTCGACGACGTTTCGCTGACAGCAGCTTTATCAAGAATGACAAACAGAATGAAGAGTATGGTATTATAAACATATCGTAGAACTAGTTGGATGAATAACAGGGAAATCCACACCAGGCCGTTGTACAGTTAGTATGAAAGGTAATAAAAACTAATTAAACAAGTTAAGTAGGGGTGAATAATTCAGATCCACCTGCTCATTCAAAAGCTTGTCCGAATGTTTGTCTCTATTTATTTCTAATGCTTCTAGGAGATCTAATTTCGAACTTTTTGATTTTATATGTTTTTATTGAATGAATGGTTTTCTTTTATTAGGTGGTGTGAATAATTTGAATCAAATTTATTTTTATCGAAGCTACGTTTATGTTCAGATGTTCTTATGCCAAAACTCCTATAGGTCCTACCGATATAAATTTTATCACAAGAACCGCAATTGAGTTTATAGTTTCCTGATATACTTGATTTTTCAACACGAGATTTATTATTTTTAATATGTTTACCTAAGCTATTAGAAGCTTTGAAAGTTATATTAAGATTTTGTTTGACGAGAAAGGATTTAATATTTGAACTTGCAGAATCGCAGAATGTTAAACTGTTGAATATTTTATAGTCTTTATAAATAGGATATACTTCATTTATTGCTTTCTGATACAGTTTTTACGAATGATTAGATCTACCATATCCGGATTATATGAATTATTAATCGCTATCTGTTTGATGATGTTTAACTCTTTATTATAATTTTCCACTGATAAAGGTAAATTGAGTAACCGATGTACCATGCTGTTTAAAGCTGCAACTTTGTGTTGAATTGGATGTAATGAGTAGTTATGAGATAACTACTCATTACATCCAATTCAACACAAAGTTGCAGCTTTAAACAGCTAATACATCGGTTACTCAATTTATTTTATCAGTAGAACTAAGGTAAACATAAAAAATAATAAATCTCGTGTTGAAAAATCAAGTAAATCAGGAATTTATAAACTCAATTGGGGTTCTTGTGATAAAATTTATATCGGTAGGACCTATAGGAGTTTTGACATAAAAACATCTGAACATAAACGTAGCTTCGATAAAAATAAATCTGGTTCAAATTATTCAAACCACCTTATAAACGAAAACCATTCATTTAATAAAAACTTTGACATATTACATATCATCATTAAATCAAAAAGTTCAGAATTAGATCTCCTAGGAGCATTAGAAATAAATAGATACGAACATTCGGACAAGCTTTTGAATGAGCAGGTAGATGTGAATAATTCATCCCTACTTAACTTGTTTAATTAGTTTTTATTACCTTTCATACTAACTGTACAATGGCTCGGTGTGGATTTTCCTGTTATTCATCCAACTTGTTCTACGTTCTACGATTTGTTTATAATTTCATACTATTCATTCTGTTTGTCATTCTTGATAAAGCTGCTGTGTCAGCGAAACGTCGTCGAATTTTTTCAAATATAATGTAGATTAAAGTTAAACCTTGTGTTTTTTTATCTCATTTATATCATGGATCTACATCAAGTAACGGCCTCCACAATTCAAATAGGGTGAATATGTTTGAAAGAGCAAAAGAAGACATGGCTTCGGAATAAAGAAAACCATGTGTATTCCAGTTAAATTTTAGGACGCGTGAAGATGGAGGCTATAAAATGTAGCTTGTATTTCTTAGTATTTTGGCTGAATATCTCAAAAACTTAAGGAGTTCCGTGGAAAAAAAAAACAATTTTTTAAGGAAATTTCAATATCTTATAGCTCCGTAACGAAGCTTTTGCGGACCTTTGTTCGTATGAAGTATTTCCTTAAAACTGCACCTAGATTTACCCTCTCATGCTGTTAAGTTATTATGTAATTCCCTGTATATTATGATCTAGACAGAAAGATATGTAACATAGTCACATATCAATGTTATTATTTTATTTAGATAGACCACATATTTTAATGTTTTTGAAAGTTTTTTTTGGATTATGAGAAACTGTGATTTCCATCAACATTCTTTTCACCTTACTTGTGAGTTTTTTCAAATATTTGACGTCTGAAATTGGAGTTCCTTTTCAAATTTCTCCCCATTCTTAGATAATATACTGACTCTGCTCAGAACTTCAAATTTCAGACTGTTCCTCTATTTGGGATACCTCACATGAGCACGTTTATTTGGCTTCTTCAATGTCATATTGATTTAAGTCATAGATACAAAGCCTATGCTGAGAAGTTCTGTCATCTGCTACCAGTAAGTTACCTACTAGAATGTATTCGGTGAAGGGTAACATGTTTCTCATCATTTGAATTCTGTTTTATCGAATAATGACTATGGTCTTTGAAAGCTGCACCTTAAGCCATAACATATTCAATTATATTCATATGCAGTGCATAACAAAAAACTACTTGTTCTAGATTTTTGAATTGTCCTAACAAAAGCTTTTCTGATGTGAAAATCAATTTAATGTTTAATTTTATTTGATTTCAGATTTCAACAGATTAATTCAATGGGCCAGGAATTACTGCTCTGATTCTGAGAATCCGACAAGACTTTGAGTAGCTACAAAGATAAGGGGGTTTAGAGAACACTTTTCAAATATTTTTGGAGAAATTGCTATGGCTAAGTAGGACTGTCTAATTGAAGAGTATCCCAAATTGTCTTTTCCAATTCCAATTCGCATTTTTTGTTGTAACAGAAACGGAATTATTTTTTATTCTGTCGATTATTTTTAACCTCAACTTCGACATAAAATAAAAAAAGTAATAAAAAAATAAATATGTATGTTTTCTGTATGTATTTCGGGATGACAATAATTGATTTCTCTCTACTAATATAAATTCATGATGAGTATCATTCACATGATTCATTCGCAAATTTATTGCCTTGAACCAAGTATCGAAATTACCGACTTGCAAGTTTTCGAGGATTTTTAATTTTGAGATTCGAACATTTTCGCTACGAATTGAAAACAGGATTAGGAATGGTTAGAAATCTTTGAATCAAATTTGCAGTTGATAAAGTCCTGTTTCGCAAGTGCATCCATTTCATATCCTTAGATTTTCTTTGGCCTGATCAACTGGAATTTAGTATGAACTGAAATTGTCGTCGATGATATGTGGTGAGGTATTTCAAATTAATTTGAGAGCACATTTCCAAAATCAAATGTCTAATAATTAAAATAAAATATAATTACCCGGCCAAGTATTACAATTGAAAAATAGAAAGACATTTAACAAAAGCCGAACTTAGAATTTTGAATGAGGTCTCAGTTCACAAATCATAGCCTTCTCTGTGAAGTTACAATTACGAATCTGTTACCAGATAGTTACCACTAGTACAGTGTATTTGTTGACGTATGACAAGTTTCTCAACATCTTCTCCCTGTTTTTATGTACAATTGCTATGGGTTCTGAAATCTGTACCTTAATCCATAACATATAATCTCAATTCATATGCACTGAATAGAAAAATATCTCCCGTTCTAGATTTTAAAATCGTCTTTACTATAGCTCTTCTATATTATCGAAAGCGGTTTACAAACAGTCACCATTTTTCCCCTGCTTTGAATATAAGCACGTGATTTAGCCATCTTCACCGTCATATTGACGTCCGTCGTGAAGGCATATTTCAGTTTTTTCAAAACTTGCCAACATAAAAAATTTACAAATCATAGCCTACTCTAACAATTTTGAATTGCAAATCTGTTTCAATCGAGTAACCATTCCTGCTGTGTAGTCGGTGATGTGTGACTCGTTTTTCAACTTTTTTTAAAATTTTTGTGAATAATAACTATGGTATTTGTAACTTGTACCTTAAGCCATAATATGTTTTATTACATGCATATGCACTGAATATAAACAATGGCTTTATATTTTCAAGTTGTCTTTACTATTGCTCTTCTAATACGAAATGGAAAAGATGGGATTGTTTCATTTTCGCTATCTGTTTCTTTTAAAAAATCCTCATCTTTATAATACTGAACGGAATGCTAAAATTAACCTTTAGAGAATATAAATTCATTTCATTTCATGATTCACACCGATCGACATCTGAATAATTATGAATTCATGGTCGCGGATAATTAACTTTTTCACTTTTTTTCCTACATACTGCCGCTAAAAGATACTGTTTTTCGCAGAAATTACACTAACAAGATCTGAGTTAAGTTTTCATAAACAAGTAGAACATTAACATAACTCTGATGGCACTGTAAGTTAAAGTTAATTCAGTAAACTTTTGAGTGTTCTTCGTTCAATACCTCTAGTAGTAATTTCATAAAATTACCGGTTGTATTCCAGGATTGTCTGTGTACAGACCACAGAATATGCCAACTATTTTGAAAACTATGGAAATATAAATAGGTAATATTTTAGAGTTTTGCTTTTTTGACCACAAAAATGCAATCGGGTTTGCCATTTGAACAATTGTGTTGGGTATGTGCATTTCTGTCAAATTTACACTTATTAAAAAAAGCATAAAATTATACGTACGAAGCATAAAAATGAAACATTTTCGAATACCCCCTGTATTTTTATGAATTTACTTCGAGAGGTATTGAGTGAAAAATACTCAAAATAAAAGTGAATTTAACTCAACTTAAGTAACATAAGGGTCATATTTAGGTTCTACTTGTTTATGAAAACTAACCCATTAAAACAAAAAACCCTTCTTTACTTCAACGACTTAAGACTTTGATTTGAAAATGTGTTTTCAGACCACTGAATATGTCAAATATTTCGAAAGCTATGGAAAAAAGAAATAGGAAATATTCGACAACTTCGCCATTTTTGTAATCGGGTATGCCTTTTGAATAATTATAATGAGGATATGCAATTTTGTAATCAGATACATTGTGAAGTCCAGATGATGTTTTTTTGTAATCCTCAAAATGTGCTACAATGAAAGGAGGTTTCAGTTGCTAATTACTATATCGAACAGCGCACTAAATGCAAAATGCAGATTAAGGCATTATTCAATGTGATTGGATGTGAATTCAAGTTCCTTCAATCCAATCTATTTTTTCCATTTGGTTGGGTAACCCGTTCAGAACATAGGTCATTTTGCAGAGCTTCTTTAGTACAGGGTTCAGACTTTTGTAGACCTGGAAAAACCAATTTGGGATACTCTTCAATTAGACTATCCTACTTTGCAATAGCAATTTCTCCGAAAATATTTGCATAGTATTTCCTGAAATCCCCTTTCTTTGTAGTTTCTCAAAGTCTTGTCCGATTCTCAGAATTAGGGCAGTAATTCCTGACCCATTGAATCAATGTGTTCAAATCAGAAATCAAATCAAATTAAAAATTGAATAGATTTTCACATTAGAAGAGCTATAGTTAAGAAAATTCAAAATTCTAGAACAAGTTATTTTTTGTATGTACTGCATATGAATTTAATTAAATATGTTGGCTTAAGATACAGATTTCAAAAACCATAGTCATTATTCAGGAAAACAGGAATGAAATGTTGAGAAACATGTCACCCTTCTCCGAATACATTCTTGTAGGTAACTTACTGGTAACAGATGACAATTCAAACTTCTCAGCGTAGGATTTGATTGGTAAACTATTAAGTTAGGAAATTTTGGAAAAACTTGAACTTTGCTTATATGACTGACGTCGATATGACGTTGAAGAAACAAAAAAAAAACGTGCTCATGAGACGTTTCCCAAATAGATGATTGGTCTGAAATTTGAAGTTCTGAGCAGCGCAGTATAAACTATGTAGAATTTTGAATGAGGTCTCAGTTCACAAATCATAGCCTTCTCTGTGAAGTTACAATTACGAATCTGTTACCAGATAGTTACCACTAGTACAGTGTATTTGTTGACGTATGACAAGTTTCTCAACATCTTCTCCCTGTTTTTATGTACAATTGCTATGGGTTCTGAAATCTGTACCTTAATCCATAACATATAATCTCAATTCATATGCACTGAATAGAAAAATATCTCCCGTTCTAGATTTTAAAATCGTCTTTACTATAGCTCTTCTATATTATCGAAAGCGGTTTACAAACAGTCACCATTCTTCCCTGCTTTGAATATAAGCACGTGATTTAGCCATCTTCACCGTCATATTGACGTCCGTCGTGAAGGCATATTTCAGTTTTTCAAAACTTGCCAACATAAAAATTTACAAATCATAGCCTACTCTAACAATTTTGAATTGCAAATCTGTTTCAATCGAGTAACCATTCCTGCTGTGTAGTCGGTGATGTGTGACTCGTTTTTCAACTTTTTTTAAAATTTTTGTGAATAATAACTATGGTATTTGTAACTTGTACCTTAAGCCATAATATGTTTTATTACATGCATATGCACTGAATATAAACAATGGCTTTATATTTTCAAGTTGTCTTTACTATTGCTCTTCTAATACGAAATGAAAAAGATGGGATTGTTTCATTTTCGCTATCTGTTTCTTTTAAAAAATCCTCATCTTTATAATACTGAACGGAATGCTAAAATTAACCTTTAGAGAATATAAATTCATTTCATTTCATGATTCACACCGATCGACATCTGAATAATTATGAATTCATGGTCGCGGATAATTAACTTTTCACTTTTTTTCCTACATACTGCCGCTAAAAGATACTGTTTTTCGCAGAAATTACACTAACAAGATCTGAGTTAAGTTTTCATAAACAAGTAGAACATTAACATAACTCTGATGGCACTGTAAGTTGAAGTTAATTCAGTAAACTTTTGAGTGTTCTTCGTTCAATACCTCTAGTAGTAATTTCATAAAATTACCGGTTTAATTCCAGGATTGTCTGTGTACAGACCACAGAATATGCCAACTATTTTGAAAACTATGGAAATATAAATAGGTAATATTTTAGAGTTTTGCTTTTTTGACCACAAAAATGCAATCGGGTTTGCCATTTGAACAATTGTGTTGGGTATGTGCATTTCTGTCAAATTTACACTTATTAAAAAAAGCATAAAATTATACGTACGAAGCATAAAAATGAAACATTTTCGAATACCCCCTGTATTTTTATGAATTTACTTCGAGAGGTATTGAGTGAAAAATACTCAAAATAAAAGTGAATTTAACTCAACTTAAGTAACATAAGGGTCATATTTAGGTTCTACTTGTTTATGAAAACTAACCCATTAAAACAAAAAACCCTTCTTTACTTCAACGACTTAAGACTTTGATTTGAAAAATGTGTTTTCAGACCACTGAATATGTCAAATATTTCGAAAGCTATGGAAAAAAGAAATAGGAAATATTCGACAACTTCGCCATTTTTGTAATCGGGTATGCCTTTTGAATAATTATAATGAGGATATGCAATTTTGTAATCAGATACATTGTGAAGTCCAGATGATGTTTTTTTGTAATCCTCAAAATGTGCTACAATGAAAGGAGGTTTCAGTTGCTAATTACTATATCGAACAGCGCACTAAATGCAAAATGCAGATTAAGGCATTATTCAATGTGATTGGATGTGAATTCAAGTTCCTTCAATCCAATCTATTTTTTCCATTTGGTTGGGTAACCCGTTCAGAACATAGGTCATTTTGCAGAGCTTCTTTAGTACAGGGTTCAGACTTTTGTAGACCTGGAAAAACCAATTTGGGATACTCTTCAATTAGACTATCCTACTTTGCAATAGCAATTTCTCCGAAAATATTTGCATAGTATTTCCTGAAATCCCCTTTCTTTGTAGTTTCTCAAAGTCTTGTCCGATTCTCAGAATTAGGGCAGTAATTCCTGACCCATTGAATCAATCTGTTCAAATCAGAAATCAAATCAAATTAAAAATTAAATAGATTTTCACATTAGAAGAGCTATAGTTAAGAAAATTCAAAATTCTAGAACAAGTTATTTTTTGTATGTACTGCATATGAATTTAATTAAATATGTTGGCTTAAGATACAGATTTCAAAAACCATAGTCATTATTCAGGAAAACAGGAATGAAATGTTGAGAAACATGTCACCCTTCTCCGAATACATTCTTGTAGGTAACTTACTGGTAACAGATGACAATTCAAACTTCTCAGCGTAGGATTTGATTGGTAAACTATTAAGTTAGGAAATTTTTGAAAAACTTGAACTTTGCTTATATGACTGACGTCGATATGACGTTGAAGAAACAAAAAAAACGTGCTCATGAGACGTTTCCCAAATAGAGGAATGGTCTGAAATTTGAAGTTCTGAGCAGCGCAGTATAAACTATGTAGAAGATTAATCGAAAGATTTAATTTAATTCTAAATAATATCTAAGAATGGGGTCCGATTATCAGAATTGGAGCGGTAAACCTGACCCATTTAATTATTCTGTTGAAATCTGCAATCAAATCGAATTAAAAATCAAACTGATTTTCACATTAGAAGAGCGTTAGTTAAGAAAATTCAATAATCTAGAACAAGTATTTCTTCGTTATGCACTGCATATGAATATAATTAAATATGTTATGGCTTAAGGTACAGATTTCAAAAACCATAGTCATAATTCAGGACAACAGGAATGAAATATTGAGAAACATGTCACCCTTCACCGAATACATTCTTGTTGGTAACTTCCTGGTAACAGATGACAATTCAAGCTTCTCAGCGTAGGCTTGGATTAGTAAACTATTTTGTTAGGAAATTTTTGAAAAATCTGAACTTTGCATACATGACTGACGTCGATATGATGTTGAAGAAGCGAAAAAAACGTACCCATGAGACGTTTCCCAAATAGAGGATGGTCTGAAATTTGAAGTTCTGTGCAGGGTCAGTACGAACTGTGTAGGAGATTGATCGAAAGATTTAATTTAATTTTAAATAATTTTTAAGAATGGGGGAAAATTTGAACGAGAACTCCAATTTCAGACGTCAAATATTTGGAAACACTCTTAAATCAGGTAAAAAGAATATTGATGGATATCAGAGTTTCTCATAATAAAAAAATTCAGAAAAATTAAAATATAATGTATTTCTAAATAAACTCATAAGTTGGATATATAACTATGTTACCGATCTTTCTATCTAGATCACAATATGCAGGGAGTTATATAATAATATACCAATATGAGAGGGTATATCTACTTGCGGTTTTGAGGAAGCACTTCATACAAAGGTCCGCAGAAGCTTCGTTACGGAGCTATAGGAAGTTGAAATTGACGTGAAAAATTGGTTTTTGCCACGAAATTCCTGCAGTTTTATAGATATTCAGCCCAAATTTGGAATATCAGCTATATTTTACAGCCTCCATTTTTACACGTCCTAAGATTTAACTAGAATACACATCGTGTTCGTTAATCCGGAGCCATGTCTTCTTTTGCGCTTTCAAACATATTCACAGTACTCCACTGATCAGCTTATAAACAATTTTTGTCTATTTCTTTCAGTTTAGATACTTCTTTGACATTTGTAATGTTTTCGTATCTCCGACCGTTCTCGAGCGAAAAATTATTGAACGAGTGTTAGCATTTCCATAATTAAAAGCACTTCTGATAAAAAAGTATGACTCGTAGGCTTAGATTTTTGATTTATATTGACAGTTGCTAAAGCTGAAACTGTTGATTAAAATAACGATTAGTTTTGAGACTTTCTAAATAATTGCTGTAAGAAGAAAAGGCTAATTTTATATATTTTACATACATTATATTCAGACTGGCTGAAGGAAACACAACAGAAGTGATTTCATCAGGTTCGCTTTCCAAATAGTGTTATAAAAGACAGGCGAACATTTTTAAATATCCAAAAAAGTTGGAGGTATACTGGTACTTTAACTGCAAACTAGCAGGCGGGCAAATCTACCTTGTATATCAAACGCCTAGCCGGACAGATCTACCTCGTATATAAAACGCCTAGGCGGACAGATCTACCTTGCACCCAAAACGCCTAGGTGAGCAGATCTACCTTGTATATCAAACGCCTAGGCAGGCAGATGTACCTCTCTCCCTCAAACGGCTACGCGCTCGAACTACCTCACGGATAATCTCCCTGAACTATCTTACGCCTTTAAACGTATATAATTACCTTGCGCCCGAACATCCAGACGACGTAAATCACCTTGTGTCCAGAACTACCTTGTTATAAACTGTCAAGCGCCCTCTACTGTCTTGTGCCTAAAACTCGGGCACTTCGAACCACCCTGCGCCTCAACCGTTCAGACCCCCTGAACGTCCAGACGCCTCGAACACCGAGTGCCCAAAACCGACCTTGCGCTTCAAACATTTGGGCACTCCGATTCCTCCGGCGCTCGAGTTCCTAGAATCCTCAAACGCCTAAGCTCCCTGAACGTTCCATCATCCATCGTCTCGAATTACCTAGCATCGGAAAATGCTGTGTCAACCTGGCGCCTAAAATGCTCAGGCGCCCTGAAAATACAGGCACGGTGGGAACCTAGACGACCGAAAAAGTTCATTTGGCACTCTAAATAATATTATGAATATATATACATCATCGGTCGCCCTAAAACATCTCAGTATATTCAAATATAAAGATACCTCTCAATTTATATCTTGTATGTAATATAACATATGGCTCATAATGAATGCTATAACATTCTTTCTTTGGGCTTTTTTATGTAATCTCTGGTTCGTCTTCAGTCATTATTAAGTCAATATAATATAATAATAGTTATATGAGTGTGTTTGTGTGTAGATGTGTTCAAATGCATAAATTTATGCAATTTCAATATGTTCAATATTACAAATTAACTTACAAATCTGACCCAATTACACTCAGAGCTCACAGTCACTAATACAAACAATCTTTTTCAAAGAGGCCTCGGTTGAAAAGGAGTAGTCATCTTCCCTTGATAATTTCAGCGGGAATTCGATTGTTTCCATATTTTCATACACAGAAAAAGGCAATGAAACATTCAAAAGGAGGCGTTACCCTATAACACGTTTCGGACTGTACATTGCCTCTGTGTTTCCACCCTGGAAGCATTAACGCTATCCTTCGATGCCATATTCGGGTATTATCATCTGAATAACATTATTATTTTCTTTTTTATTAAGAATAATCGTTAGAAGTTTATATAATTCACTTCAGTCTTATTTAGTTCTGAAAAATAAGTCACATGCCAAAAAAACGATAATAATAGAATATTCTACTATTCTGTCTAGGGGTGGGAATGTATGCAAATTCGTCCAATCCTTCGGCCCTTCTATTGAGAATTTCGGTCAGGAATGCCTTTATGGATTTTAATTTTATATACTACGCGATGGCTTTCTTCAAAGGGCTTTGGAATCATACCCGTCTAAAATATTGTGTGTTTCTTGGCACAATTTTTCTTTTAAATATAATAGACCGACGCAACACACTATCATCTTTACAGTTCGTTGGCTATGAATGCATCGATAATAAGTTACTTATGCTGTACTATCTCTGTAATAGATGTAACCCGATCGGTAATTTCCGGATGGGATGTACCTCAACTTGTAGCGAGGATAGAAGCCTCTATTATAACTGATCATTGATCGAATAGTATAAATATAAAGCAATGGATTGAATCAGGGGAGTTGGGAACAACAATTTCATGTATTTCCGTCCTCCACGTAACTTTACTCCAACTAATCTTGTATTATAAACAATTTTACGCTCGTACCCACGTTGCCCTCAGGCAAACCCTCGATTTACTTTTGTTTTTTATTGAAACACTTCAAACTAACCTGTCCTGTGTGAATGGCGAAAATCACGTTCGAAACTTCGAAAACGACCCGATAAGTTGTGGCAAAACGCCATATTAACTGGTTGATGAAATCAAACCATTTCAAGAATTTGGTGTTATCTGGAAATGATTTAGAAGCCTGCCGAAATGGTCTCAGCTACTAAGGTCGTGTTGAAGACCGTAAGAAAGTTACCGTTTCGATGTAAGCATTATCGAATTCAAAATTGACTAATTCCGACAACAGAGTCTGGGTAAAATGCTCGAAAGCTGAGCCCATTCCGTATTCCTCGATAGAGTAGGTAAAGGTTACCAAGAGCCAAGTAAAAGTCAAAGAAAGAAGAAGATCAAATTGACGACTGTTTATGACATAACCTATATAAAATTGAAGTTGTTTTGCTTTGTATTCGCAAAGAATAATGAAGATTTAAGATGATAGCAATGTAAGATGAAGTGATGCATAAAGACATATACAATCGAGAAAGACATCAGAGATAAGTGAAATAAACATACTTAGAAGACAGTTACCATTGATATATTGCTATAAGTAATTTCTTGGACGTGAAGACAATCAAACCCTGTTCAATTTTGAAAGTTGAAAATGTCAGAACCGAGGGAAAGAATTGTAAGTGTTCAATATGAACTACAGAAAGAGACACTTGAACATTTGACTAAGGCAAAATTGAAAACTGGGCTTCATATCAATTTAATCATCAAAGTTCTGGACATCCACAATCTTCAAAATAATGGCAAACTGAGATGAAGTGATGCAAGAAAATACCATCGGGAAAGACATCAGAGGTAATACAAATAAACATAGTTTAATATGGTTTCCATCAATTTTATGTTGCTGCAGGTCGTTTGTTGGACACAAAGAGCACTGAACGCTATTCGATCTGGAATTTCTTCAGACCTTTCTTCCTGGAGCAGCTATTTTGAATCTTAAATGTTTGAAGAAATTTTTATAGTGAAGCAAATTTCAAAATGAAACCCAAAAAGTTAATGAGTTCATAGTAATATGAATTCTAGGTACTTTAATGAATGATATGCTGATAATGGAAAGTTTTTATGTTTCGAACTGTCTTTTTCAATATATTATACTTACCGTTTTGTATTGATACCTTGGCCTGATTTTCTGTATATTTATATCATGTTCTGATTGTCTTTGGCTTTTACTCCTATTCTGACTGTTTTGTGATTATATTGATGTATGTTTGCCATTTTGTTCGGATGTAGTCTATACACACAGTGTTTGTCTCAATTCAAGTTAAAATCTATTAATGTCGATTTTTTGAGTGACTTGTCATGAATACTCTCAACTTATATATTGATGACTAATATAGAATATAGTAATTAATTAAATCAAGAATTCAAGAACTATGTGATAATAGATATCTTGTTTTGAGAGTTCTGAATACATAGACTTTGTTAGAATTTCCTTAATTATTTAGTATACATGATATGGAAGATGAATATGGATAACAAATTCAAGAAATTTTTCAGAGAAACAACCAACTACATTCTTTACAGTAGCAAGAAAAACTGATGAAAGTTGAAAAATTTATTTCAAATCGATATTGAAATATACAGAAAAATTTTTTGTGAAAGAATTCACATACTACATCAAAATGCTTGACACAAATTCCAATTGAGAAAATATTCAGTAAGGGTTGATATTAAAACTGATATATGATGTACAGGTATATGCAGAAAAAAAGTACCTCCGAAATTGCCGAATATTTGCTGTTTGTTTTGGAAATCCCAAATTTCATTTTCTGGTCTCGTGCCATAGGTTTTTCAGTTACTGAACTATTAAAAAGCTGCCAAAAATCTGGAAAAAATTAAAATTTTATTCTGAAAGCAGATCATTCGAGAAAAATTTAACATGATTTCTTCTTATATCAGTGTCGAAGAGATAATTCCTGAATCTGTAATTGACGGATACAATAATCATCTCCCAATATTCAGAGCATTTTAAGTTTCACTATCGGTGTTGCGAAAGTGTTAAAATTGAGAAATGTTGAATAAGAAATTCAGTCTCAAACATGCACGAAATTATCACCTAGTGAAAATTATGAAACAATTTCAAGATGAATAAACACATATTTTTATCGATGCTTGTACAATGTGAAAATAAATAAAGCCAATACTACTACTACTACAACCATTTCAAATTCCATTGAGGGACTTGAGCAGTTACCCGTTCATTTTTCATTCCTCGGCAAAATTTTATCTGATCTTATAAATAAATGTAACGATAAATGTTGCATTTCTGTATGATGAAATACGAAGTTCAACAAATTTTCTTGGTAAACATCAAATACCTTCTCAGAAATTGTTGCTGTGAAAAATTAAAATTAATGAGTAATGTAAGAGTCGAAACATATCTCAATGAGCACTTATTGTTGAGCATATTGTTTTCACTTTCATAAAAAACAAAACCTTACTAACCTCAATATAAAATAGGCCCATTCCTCCTGCTCGAAAATTAAGTTATTGAAATTTATTCCACTCATGGAGAAACAGCAGTGACACTTGCATCGATGTTGTTAGTGAGGTTTCGATAAACATAGCTCATATATATCTGCAAAATATTCATAATGTTAGATTAATGGTTTGCTACGATTACTACATGCATTAGAGAGTTTATATGTAAATACTTACTTTTCGAGTAGCTTATTCTTCTAATAACATTGGAAAATACGGATGGTTTATATCGCTGGAATTGGTATCGTAGGTAATAACAATAGGCCTTCACTCGTAGCGAAAATAAATGTACAAATCCATTTTCGAAGCTCATTTTCGTTTTCAAGCGTCTCTTTCACGAACGTCGGACAATATGGCCGACTGACTGGAATGTAAACAACCTACTTCAACTTTCGTCACGAACGCTGTTTGCATGGAAATAGAAGAAACTACGTATTTTAATCCAGTAAATAGGTAAAAATAGGACGTAAATGAAAATTTAGACGAATTAACGCATCGTTTGAAACGTTTGTTTCGTGAGAATATATGAATTTTCCTGCAAAAACGAACGAAGTACGTAATGTTTACTTACGTTTCGAAGGAGCTCTCCCCTATTCGTTCCAAATACGACGTTTTTCTCGCGATCGAATCCAAACCTTTTACGTTCTCCGTAACCGTACAGGTTTCGAGATGATTTCGATGTACCTTTATTGATGAGATGATTGATATATTTCTTAAATACGATGCTATTCCACGATCCAAACCCTAGAATTTGAGTTTGAGAAACGTCATTGTCAACGTCGTCGCTCGGTAATCGTCGCGTTCCCGACGTGTTTCGTTTCCTATTGGTGGAAAAGGAAATGAGGACGGCAGGGTAGCGAGCAAATTTATCGTTTTTCCGGAATTAATTAAAAATATTGGAAAGCCCTTTTCGCGAAAAAGAAAGACGTGAGAATGAAATTTCGTCTTTCTTCTCGTATTTCGTAGTATTTCCCCTCTTTTGCTGATAGTTTTAAACCTCGAACCGAAGCGTTTTCGGCGACGACTTTCGATGGGCGTGTCCGTTTTTTCGAAAATGTGGAAATATCTTCCGCGTCTTAAAATAGACCTCTTTTCTGACGCGGATTTATAGGGTTTGCCGTGGAAAATACGCGACGAAAATATCGGAAAGCAAGATGGAAAAGACGAACGCTTCGTTCGGTGAAAAGTGCGGGACCGATTAGGCGAAGGAAAAAATTTGTATAGCCTGCTCGTTTGGGTAAATTCCTCCCTGCCGTTTCGAGAACATCGTAGACCTTTATCTTTTCGGCGTTTTCGGAAGGTTTTTCGGGAATTTCGAGATTATCGCTGCACGAATCGTCTTCCGAAAGACGAAAATTACAGATACCGAAGAAATCCGGCACTCGACTCTTTCCCTTTTCGAGATCTGGCGATATCGCGAAAATTTTCGAAAATTCGTATCTCCGCCGTTCGGGGTCCTGATTTCGCACGCACCTTCGACCGACTACCTAGTTTCGTAAAAAAATTACTCTGCCCGGCCTCCGCCTCCCGATCGAGAGCTATTCGAAAAATCTCCGTCCCGGTTCAACCAAATTCCATCCGCTCCATTTTGACGGAAAAAAGCCTTACGCGTTTAGTAAATATACATTAATCATTTTAAAGGTCCAACACAAACTATGAGAACTCCAGATATAGAGGAAGCAGTTTTTGATTGCATTGATTTGAATCCTCATGTGAGTACAAGAACAATTGGAAGTCAATTGAATATTTCACATGTTCTAGTTTGGAGGATTCTTCACGACATTTTATTGTACATGCTTCAATTTCAGTGCGTCCAAACTCTATTTACTCGTGATTTTCCTTCAAGACTGAAATTCTACCGATGATAAAATAAGAGAAAATGCTCATTTTGATAGTGAATTAAAGTTCACAGACGAAGCTAATTTCTCGAAATCTGTAATCACATATTTTCACAATAATCATTGAAGGATTGAGGAAAACACCCATTTCATTAATGAACCTCATCATCAAGATCAATTTTCACTCAATGTCTGAGTAGAAATAATAGGAAATTACACTATTAGGCCATTTTTTTGCCTGGCAGACTAAACGGTCCCGCTTATCGGCAGTTTCTTGAGGGAAATAGCTTGATTGTCCCGAGGATATGTCTATTTTGTTGAGGAACATAATGTGGTTCATGCACGACGGGGCACCAGCATATTTCGGTGAAGAAGCTGAAAAATTCTTGAAAAATACGTTCTATAACCAATAGATAACGCGGAGTGGCCCAGAACCATGGCCTCCTAGGTTCCCAGACTAAAAAGTTCAGATTTTTAGATTTTTTCTGATGAGGATATCTCGAACAGTTAACTGTTACCACTCTAGTGAACACGGTACACGAATTAATAAATAGAATACTTACCCATTGTGACACGACAAGAAATACCACAGGAATATTACAAAGAGTGCATGATAATATGCGAATGAGGACAGAGGCCTGTACTCTTGCAGGTGGACACTTCCAGCATTCTATTCAGTTTTTAATTGTTCATTATTTCAGTATAATATTGAATAAGTGTCAGTAGAAAAGCTATCCAACTGAAAGCAAATTTCGGGCCTACCCGTCAAGTATTTCTATTACTTTTTGTTTATTTAATAACTTACATTTCAATGAATTCAAATTCAATATCTTTTTACTCGAAAACGGTTGGAAATACGAAAAAATTGCAACCGCCAATAATGTTTCTAAATAAAGCGAAGATGACGAAAATTGATTGTACGCTGATCAATGGCGTACTACAAAGAACTTGAAAGGGCAGAAGGAGAAATGCCTCGGAAAATAACACCTTTTGAATTTCAGTTGAAATCAAGGACGTGTAATGAAGGAAGCTGTAAAATATAGCTTGCATTCCAAATTTGGGCTGAATGTCATAAAAACTGCAGGAATTTCAAAGAAAAAACAATTTTTTTTCTAGATATTTCAATACCCTGTAGCTACGTAACGAAGTTTTCACGGACCTATAATTTTGTGAAGTCTTTTTCTTGTAATTGTACCTTGATTAAGCCCTTCAAATAGTGACATACTATTAGGAAAATAGTCCTGGTGACATACTATCACGTAACATATGTATATTTTATTTTGTACTATTTGAACCAGCACGTTCAATAGCTGAAAGACTATTAGAAACATTTGGCCATTTTACATTTTGTGTGCCACCTGATATAGTAACTACCTACTAAGTCCTACTTTCATTTTGACACGGTCCGTATTGAAGGGTATGAACAGGTTGACATTTCGTGACATTGACTGTAGGTTCGTGGTAGATTTCAAGAAATAATATTACCAGCTGAAATAATAATTGAGGATTTTAATCGAACGCTAGTTTATAGATATTATTAGCAGCTAGAATAATATTAATGGATTGTACTCGAACGCTAGTTTATTGAAACTACGGTGAGGTTCAAGGAAAAGACATGTAATAAAACTTTTTTATTAATAACACATAAGCAATACAAAATATTCTCAACAATAGGCGAAATCTCTCCATAAAATATTTCAGGAAAGTTCTGCTCAGGAAATAGCTCAACTTTCACAGTTACTGTGAAAGTACTCTCAAAGTTTTCAATATGAAATCTGTTCTAATACTTAAAAAGCGTAGGTGTGCTTTTGTTGCTTACGAATGATTCGCCAATTATGAGGAAACGTATGCATTAAACATCTGCTATAGTAGATTTTATTTCACGCTCGCACACTTTGAGGATTTCAAACAAAATAAGGCTAGACTTTACAAGGTATCTGGTGTTAAAATTGCATATCCACATTACATTCATTCAATTGGTATACCTGATTGTATATTTCAGGCCAAAAATGCGAATTTCTCGAATATTACTTATATCAAATTTCCGTATTTTTCATATATGACATATTCTGATGTATCTTAATACAATTCTCAAATCGAATTCTCAAAAATAATGAAGTTTCACAGAGCATGTTTCGCATTATGTTTTCATAAAATAGTACATTCGTGAAGATATGAACCAAATTGCACTTCAAAATGTACAGAGAATCTCAAATTTATTGGATTTGAATCCAGGTTTCTACAATCCAATCCATTTTTACTCATTAGTTTGAAGAATTTACTTATAACATGGGTTATTGTGCAGACCTTGTCGAAACGTTGGAATGTTTCAGAGAAGCAAAATAATATTAGAAGATTATAGATCTATTCGTTGTTAAATTAATGAGAAGTCCGTTGTTCGTTGGAAAAAATGATTGTTGGATATTGGCGAACTTTGAACTGTTTACATGACTACATAGTTTAGACTTATTCTTATGGGGGTATCCCAAAAGTTTAGTTCATAAGATAGGCTAAGATATACCTTAGAGAATATTTTTAAGAGTGCGTGATAATCTGCGAAGAAGGACAGAGGCCTGTATTCTTGCAGTTGCACGTCCAGCAATTTATTCAGTTTTTGAGTGTTCTTTTTTTTTTATTTTAATATCGAATGAGTATGAGTAGAGTCCGAGAAGACGAGCTATCAATATAAAGGCAAATTTTGAGAAAAGCTATGGAGTATTTGTATCTGTTTTTTTTTTCATTTATCGAATAACATACAATTCAATAATTTTTCGCTCGAAAACGGTTGGATATACGAAAAAAGTACAACTGTCAAAAAAGTTCCTAAATAGAAATAAGAAGGTGAGAATTGATCAGTCGCTGATCAGTGGCGTACTACAAAATTGTTTGGGAGGGATAAAACATTATTTGGCCTTCGAAAAGAGAACAGCTTGTGAATTTCAGTCAAAATCTAGGAAGTGTAATGATGGAGGCTGTAAAAGAAGCTTGCATTCCAGTTTTGGGGAAAACCAATTCTTTCAGGAAATTTCAACCCCTGTTGCTCCGTTAGGAAGCTTCACGGACCTATGTCTATATAAACTTGGCTTGTGAAATATACTACTAATGCAGAAGGATTAAAGCATTACCATACGTTCCCGCATAAGTGGCGAATTATACACAAGTAGCACCTACACATTTTAACTTGAATTCTAATATATAAAATTTGAGATTCTAAGTATATTTTGAAAAACAATGATGTTAAAATATGCAATAATGATCTATTTGATGAAAGCTCATCGCTAAACAATCACTGTGAGGTTTCATTAGGCTTAATGGTTTTAAGTTAGAACAATTTGAGATTTGAAGTACATTTTGGAAACCAATGATGATAGTACATGCAATAATGATGTATTTTATGAAAATTCATCGCCAAACAATCACTTAGAGGTTTAAATCGATTTTGATTTGAAAATTGTGTTTCCAGACCACAGAATATGTCAAATATTTTGAAATCTATGGAAAATAGATATAGGTAATATTTGAGAAATTCGCTTTTATGGAGTGACATATGCAACCGGGTATGCCACTTGAATAATTGTATGTGTTAGTTGCTAATTACTATATCGAGTGGCATACTATATGCCAAAGACCAGGATATAGCCGATTTATTGCAATTCTTTTTTATTGCTATCGTACGTTCTGGTTTCAATACAATAGATGAAAATATAAATTATGGACTATAAAGAGTGTTCGGTAACAGCGTGACATATCAAAGTAATGTTTTTTTTGATGTACCATATATTTTATCGTTTTTGACAATTTTATTCATCAAGAATAAGAGTGAAATCAATCAACAATTCCTCTATTTTAATTAGGAGTTTTTCAAAATATTCGCCATATGAAATTGGTGCAATTTCTCAGAGTACTCCCCACTCTTACATTTTAATTAAATATCGCTTGGTTAATATTGAATTTAACCGATGATGAAACAGATGGACGCGCCTGTGAAATTTGCTGCAACATGGAAGGACATACAAAATGTAAGGGTCGTTTCAGATCTCCAGGACCATTAATTCCTAAGTATTCAGATCTGTGGGAATCATTAGATGACATGAATTCATATTCTCTGAAGAGCAATATTAGCATTCCTTGCAGTCTTATAATAATGAGGAGTTTTAGAATGAAACTAAAATGAAACTATTACGTCCATATCATTTCATATTAGGAGAACTATAGTGAAGACAGCTTGAAAATATAAAACCATTGATTCTCTTCAGTGCATATGTATATAAGAAATATATTATGGCTTGCATATGTACCAAAAACAATAGTAATTGTTCAGAAAAACAGGGACAAAATGTTGAGAAACGTATCACACGTCACCAAGTACACAGTAATAGTAGTAACTCAGGTAACAGATTCGCAATACAAACTTCTATGAGTAAGCTATGATTTGAGGACAGTGGCCTCATTAAATATTCTAGGTTCTGGTGAATGTCTTTCAATTTTTGCGTTGTAATTTAATAATTAAATTTTATTTTCACTATTTGATTGTCTTTGATGAAAGTTTGTGCCCAGAATATTTTTTTCGTAATCCGCTAAAATCTAAAACAAGAGATATTTTTATATTCAATGCATATGAATTAAGATTATATGTTATGGATTAAGGTACAGATTTCGAAACACAAGACAATTGTAAAAAGAAGCAGGTAGAGAATGATGAGAAACTTGTCATACGTCACCAAATACACTATACTAGTGGTAATTATCTGGTAACAGATTCGTAATTGAAACTTCACAAGGAAGACTATGATTTGTGAACTGAGAACTCATTCAAAATTCACAGTTGAGGCTTTTGGTAAATGTCTTTTTATTTTTCAAGTGTAATTTTTGGCCGGATAATTATATTTTATTTTTATAGTTAGACATTTTTTTTTGGAAATGTGCTGCCAGATTAATTTGAAATACCTCCCTACCATTCTTCGAAACCAATTTCAGTTCATACTAAATTCCAGTTGATCAGGCCTAACAAAATCTAACAATACAATATGGAAGGACTAGAGGAACATTACTTTACCAACTGCAATTTTGTTCCAAAGCAGTTTGGGAATATTTGAATTTGCTTTTCAACAATTCCCAATCTAATTTAGAATTCGTGGCGAAACTGTTCTAATTTAAAATTATTAAGCCTAATGAAACCTCACAGTGATTATTTAGCAATGAGTTTTCATGAAATAGATCATTATTGCATATTTTAACATCATTGTTTTTCAAAATATACTTAGAATCTCAAATTTTATATATTAGAATTCAAGTTAAAATGTGTAGTTGCTACTTGTGAATAATTCGCCACTTATGCGGGAAAGTATGATAATGCTTTAATGCTTCTGCAATAGTAGTATATTTTAAACGCCAAGTTTATATAAACGAAGGTCCGTAAAAGCTTCGTTACGGAGCAACAGTGTGTTGAAAATTTCCTGAAAGAATTGGTCTTCTCTTCGAAATTCCGGGGGTTCTTAAGATATTCACCCATAATTTGGAATGCAAGCTATTTTTACAGCCTCCGTCATTACACTTCCTAGATTCTAACTGAAATTCACAAGCTGTTCTCTTTTCGAAGGTCAAATCCTGTTCTGCCCTCTCAAACATTTTGGTAGTACGCCACTGATCAGCGGTTAATCAATTTTCGCCATCTTCTTTTAATTTAGAAACTTTCCTGAAAGTTGTAAATTTTTCGTATATCCAACCGTTTTCGAGTGAAAAATTATTGAATTCGTTATTCGTTAAATAAAAAAAAATTATACAAATACTCTATAGGTTAGCTTCAAATTCGCCTTTGTATTGATAGTTCGTCTTCTGCGACTCAACTCATACTTATTCGATATCAAACTGAAAAAAAAAACTTAAAAACTAAATGAATTGCTGGAAGTGTTCTCCAACTGCAAGAATACAGGCCTCTGTCCTTCGCATATTATCACGCAATCTTAGAAATATTCTCTGGAGTATGTATTATCCTATTTTATGAACTAAAGTTTTGAGATGTCTCCATAAGAAAAAGTCTAAACTATGTAGTCATGTAATCAGTTTCAAAACCACCAATATCCAACAATTATTTTTCCCAACGAACATCCGACTTCCCATTATTACAACAACGAAATGATCTTTAAGTTTCTAATATTATTTTGCTTCTCTAAAACATTCCAACGTTTCGACAGGGTCTGCACAATAACCCATGTTATAAGTAGATTCCTCAAACTAATGAAAAAAAATGGCTTGGATTGAAGAAACCTAAACACAAATACAATATTTGAGATTCTTTGTACAGTTAGAAGTGCAAATTGGTTAAAATTTTCACGAATGCACTATTTCATGACAACTTAATGCAAAACATGCTCTGTGAAACTTCATCATTTTTGAGAGTTCGATTTAAAAATGGTATTAAGACACAACAGAATATGTCAATATGAAAAATACGGAAATCAAATATAAGTAATTTTAGAGAAATTCGCTCTTTTGGCTTGTAATATACAATCGGTTATACCAATTGAATGAGTGTAATGTGGATAAATTTTATCACCAGTTACCTTGTTAAAGTCTAGATGTTTTTCGTTTTAAATCCTCAAAGTGCGCGAGCGTGAAAAAAAAAATCTACTACAAAAGAGGTTTAATGCATACGTTTCCTCATAATTGGCGAATCATTCATAAGCAACAAAAGCACACGTAGGATTATTAAGAATTAGAACAGTTGTCGTGTTTAAAACTTTGACAATACTTTCATAGTAACTGTGAAAGTGGGGCTATTTCCTGAGCAGAGCTTTCCTGAAATATTTTATGGAGAGATTTCGCCTGTTCTTGAGAATATTTTGTATCGCTTATGTGTTATAAATAAAAAAGTATTATTACATTTCTTTTCACTAGAACCCCACTGTAGTTTCAATAAACTAGGGTTCGAGTACAATCCTCTATTATTATTTAAGCTGCTTATATTATTTCTTGAAATCTACCACGAACCTGCAGTCGATGTCATGTAATTTCTACCTGTTATTTGTTTTGTCTAGTATATAGCTTTTATTACGGACCGTGTCAAAATGAAAATAGGTCTTAAATGTTAGTTACTATATCGAGTGGCACACTAAATGCGTAATGCAGGTTATTGCCGAATGTTTCTCATTATTTTTCAGCTATCGAACGTGCCTGTTCAAATATTACAAATTAAAATATACATATGTGACGTAATAGTATGTCACCAGGTCTATTTTCGTAATAGTAGTCTTTATTTGAGGGGGTTAATCAAGGTCTATTTTCGTAATAGTAGTCTTTATTTGAGGGGGTTAATCAAGGTTTAATTACAAGAAATAGAGTTCATAAAAACATAGGTCCGTGAAAGCTTCGTTAAGTAGCTACAGAGTGTTGAAATCTCCAGAAAAAATGTTATTTTCTTGGAAACTCCTGCAGTTTTTGAGACATTCATGCCAAATTTGGAATGCAAGCTATTTTTTACATCTTCCATCATTACACGTCCTAGATTTTAACTGAATTTCAAAATGTGTTTCATTTTCCGTGGTATGTCTCCTTCTGCCCAATTTTCGTCATCTTGGCCCTATTTTGAAACATCTTTGACGGTTGTAATTTTTTTGTATTTCCAACCGTTTTCGAGTGAAAAGCTATTGAATTTAAATTTATTGAATTGTATGATATTCAATAAACCATCAAAAAATAATAGAAATACTTGATGGGTAGGCCCAAAATTTGCTTTCAGTTTGATAGCACTTCTTCCGACACTCAATTAATAGAAATTCAATATTATACTACAATAATGATCTACTAAAAACTAGATGAATTGCACGATGTGTCCTCCTCCTGCAAGAGTACAGGCCTTTTTCCTTAGTCACATATTATCACGCACTCTTTTGTGATATACCTGTGGTATTTCTTGTCGTGTCACAATAGGTAAATATTCGATTTATTGATTCTTGTAAAGTGTTCACTGGAGTGGTAAAAACTAACTGTTTGAGATATCCTCATCAAAAAAGTCTATCCTTTTTAAGTCTTGGGACCTAGGAGGCCATGGTTCTGGCCCACTCCGCGTTATCCATTGGTTGTTGAATGTATTATTTAAGGATTTTTCAGCATCTATACTGAAACCTGCTGTAACCCCTACATGCATGAACCACACTAAGTTCTTCAACGAAATTGGCCTATCCTCAAAACGATAAAGGTAATTCCTCCTCAAGAATTTACCGATAAGCGGGACCGTTTAATCTGCTAGGCAAAAAATGGCCTAAAGGAGTAATTTTCCATAATATCGACTCAGACATTTAGTGATAATTGATCTTGAAGATGAGATTCTTCAGTGAAATGGGGGTTTTCCTCAATTCTATAACGATTATTGTGAAAATATGTGATAACAACTCTAGAGAAATGAGCTTCGTCTGTGAACATTACTTCCCTATCAAAATGAGTATTTTCTCTAATTTCATGTCAGAAACAGTGGCAGAATTTCAGTCTTGAAGGAAATTCACGAGGAGGTAGAGTTTGGACGCACTGAAATTGAAACAGAACAATAAAAATTCGTGAAGAATCCTCCAAACTAGAACATGTGAAATATTCAACTGACTTCCAACTTTTCTTTTACTCAAATAAGGATTCAAATCAATGCAATTCAAAACTGCTTCCACTATATCTGGAAATCTCATAGTTTGTGCTGCACCTTAAAAATGATTATTTGCAGTGAAGTACCAGTATCCCTCTACCATTTTTGGATATTCGAAAATGTTCGCCTGTCTTTTATTACACTATTTCGAAAGCAAACCTGATATAATTGCTCAGCTTCTGTTGTGTTTCCGTCGCCAGATCGTATATGTAATGGGTATCAGCCAATTCGGCGTTAGTAAAATTAGCCATTTCTTCTTACAGCAATAATAAGTCCTGAAACTAATCGTTAATTTGATTAACAGTTTGAGCAGACACTGGTTCAGCTGTAGAAACTGTCAAAATAAATCAAAAATCTAAGCCTACGAGTCATAAATTTTAATAGGAGGTGCTTTCAATTATGTGAATGCAAACACTCGTTCAATAAATTTTTGCTCGAGAACGGTCGGAGATACGAAAACATTACAAATGTCAACTAAGTGTCTAAATTGAAGGAAATAGACGAAATTTGTTTGTAAGCTGATTTGTGGAGTACTCTGAATATGTTTGAAAGGGCAAAAGAAGACATGGCTCCAGAATAGAAAACACGATGTGTATTCTAGTTTAATTTTCGGACGCGTAAAGATGAAGGCTGTAAAATATAGATTGTATTCCAAATTTGGGCTGAATATCTCAAAAACTACAGGAGTTTCGTGGCAAAAACCATTTTTTTTTACGTAAATTTCAACATCCTTTAGATCCGTCACGAAGCTTTTGCGGACCTTTTCATGAAGTACTTCCTTAAAATGCACGTAGATTCACCCTCTCATGTTATGTTATTATGTAACTCCCTGTATATTATGATCTAGGCAGCAAGATCGGTAACATAATTACATATCAAAATTATGATTTCATTTAGATAAACCATATATTTAAATAATTTCGAAAATTTTTTGGATTATGAGAAACTGTGATATCTATCAACATTCTTTTTACCTGATTTAAGAGTTTTTCCAAATATTTGACGTCTGAAATTGAAGTTCTTTTTCAAATTTCTTCCCAATCTTATTTAAATTATTTAAAATTAAATTAAATCTTTCGATTAATCTCCTACACGGTTTATACTGGCCCTGCTCAGAATTTCAAATTTCAGATCATTCCTCTATTTGGGGATACGTCTCATGAGCACGTTTTTTTGGCTTCTTAAACGTCATATTGACGTCAGTCATATATGCATAGTTCAGATTTTTCAAAAATTCCCTAACATACTAGTTCGCTAATCAAAGCCTACGCTGGAAGGTTTGAATTGGCATTTGTTACCAGTAAGTTACCTACTGAATGTATTCGGTGAAGGGTGACATGTTTCTCATCATTCCTGTTTTCCTGAATAATGACTATGGCTTTTGAAGTCTGTAATTTAAGCCATAATATATTCAATTATACTCTAATGCAGTGCATAACAAAAAATAACTTGTTCTTGATTTTTGAATTTTCTTAAATATAGCTCTACTAATGTGAAAATCGAATTAATTTCTAATTTGATTTGATTTCAGATCTCAACAGATTAATTCATTGGGTCAGGAATAATTACCGCTCTAATTCTGAGAATCGGACAAGCCTTTGAGGAGCTGCAAATAAAGATGATTTCAGGAAACACTATGCAAATATTTTTGGGGAAATTTCTATTGCTAATTAGAATGGTCTCATTGAAAAGTATCCGAAATTGGCTTATCCATCTCTTCAAAAGTCTGAACCTTGTACTAAAGAAGATCTGCAAAATAAACTATGTTCTGAACGAGTTCCTCAATCAAATGGTAAAAATAGATTGGATTTAATGAACTTGAATTCACATCCAATAATTTTGAGATTCTCTGTACATTTTGAAGTGCAGTTCGGTTTTTATTTTCACAAATGAACTATTTTACGAAAAGTTTTTGCGAAACAACCACTGTGAAGTGTTATTAGACTTGAAAGTTCGATTTGAAAATTGTGTTTGGAGACCAAAGAATATGTAAAATATTAAGAAAATTATGGAAATTAGATATAGGTAATGCTCAAAAATTGGCCTTTTTTGCCTGAAAAATATAATCGGGGATGCCAATTGAATAATTGTAATGCGTATATGCAATTTTGTCACCAGATAGGTTTTATAGTCTACATTGTTTTTGGTCGTAATCCTCAGAGTTTGCGAGCGTGCAGTAAAATCTACTACAGCAGAGGCATTATCATACGTTCCCGCATAACGGGCAGATCAATCACAAGTAACAAATACACACGTACCATAATTAAGTATTAAAAGAGTTTTCGTATTGAAAACTATGACATTACTTTCATAGGTACTATAAAAGTTGCTCTATTCTAGAGCGTTTCTAAACCCATCGTATTTTCGAGAAAGTATTGTTCGAATATTTTTCGTAATTATTCTTTCATGCGGAAGGCTAGAGTCTTTTCTATTGCGCATATTACACACTTAATTCTGACCGCATAAAATCTTCATGACTATCTCTTCAACTATACTACGAAACTGCAGTCGATGTCTTGAAATGTTGACCTATTTTTTTTACTGTCGAATTCACATCTTCGGAGTTGGAGTGTGCCAAAATAAAAGTTGGTTTTAGTTGTTATTTACTAAATCGAGTGTAGCACTAGATGTAAATAGCATCAATATTCGAAGTATTAATACCGGCACGATCGATAGCAGAAAAAGAATTATAAACATTCGGCCTTAACCTGCATTTTGCATTCAGTGCGATACTCGATACTGTAATTAGCAACTGAAACTACCTTTTATCGTGGCATATTTTGAGGATTACAAAAAAAATAATCTAGACTTTACAATGTTTCTGATAACAAATTTGCATGTCCACATTATATTTATTCAAAAGGCATACTCGATTAAATTTTTTAGGCAAAAATTGCGAGTCGAATATTTCCTATTTTTTTCTTCCATAGCTTTCAAAATATCTGACATACTCAGTGGTCTGAAAACACATTTTTCAAATCAAAATCTTAAGTCGTTGAAGTAAAGAAGGGTCTTCTGTTTTATAGAGTTAGTCTTCATAAGCAAGTAGAACCTGAGAATGACTCTTATGTTACTTAAGTTGAATTAAATTCAGTATTATTTTGAGTTTTTTTTCGTTCAATACCTCTCGAAGTGAATTCATAAAAATACAGGGGGCATTCGAAAATGTTTCATTTTTATGCTTCATACGTATAATTTTATGTTTCTTTTGATATGTGTAAATTTGACAGTAATGCATATACACAACACAATTATTCAAAAGGCATACCCGATTGCATTTTTCAGGTCAAAATAGCGAAATTCTCAAATATTTCCTATGTATTTTTCCATAGTTTTCAAAATATTTGGCATATTCTGTGGTCTGTACACAGACAATTCTTGAATTGACCCTGTAATTTTATGAAGTTACTATTAGAGGTATTGAACGAAGAACACTCAAAAATTCACTAAGTTAATTCAACTTTCACTGCCATCAAAGTCATGTTAATTTTCTACTTGTTTATGAAAACTTATTTGATCTTGTTAGTGTAATTTCTGCAAAAAGCAATATCTTTAAGTGGCAGTATGTAGTAAGAAAAGGGAAAAGGATAATTCTCCGCGACAATAAATTCATAATTATTTAGAACATGTCGATCGGTGTGAGTCATTAAATGAAATGAATTAATATTCTCTGAAGAACAATTTTATCATTCCGTTTAGTCTTATAAAGATGAGGAGTTTTTAAAAGAAACAGATAGCGCAAATGAAACAATCTCATCTTTTAAATTTCGTATTAGAAGAGCAATAGTAAAGACATCTCGAAAATATAAAACCATTGATTCTATTCAGTGCATATGCATGAAATATAACATTATATATTCAGCATTTATGGCTGAAGGTACAGGTTTCACACACCATAGTTATTATTAGCAAAAATTAAAAGAAATGTTGAAAAACGAGTCACACATCACCGACTACACAGCAGGAATGATTACTCGATCGTAACAGATTTGCAATTCATAATTGTCAGAGTAGGCTATGATTTGTAAATTTCTTATGTTTGGAAGTTTCGAAACAAGTGAACTATGCATTCATGACGGACGTCAATATGAGGGTGAAGATCACGTGCTTATATTTAAAGCAGGGGAAAAAAGGTGACTGGTAGACAATGGTTTTCAGAATTGGAAGAATTTCTGAAATTTGAAATTTTGACAAATTTCCACCATGATGTCCAGTCGAGAGAAGCAGTTAAACTTGAATTTTTCGTAAACCGCTTTCGATAATATAGAAGAGCTATAGTAAAGACGATTTTAAAATCTGAAACAAGAATTGCATTACTATTCAGTGCATATGAATTGAGATTATATGTTATGGATTAAGGTACATATTTCAAAACCCATAACAATTGTACAGAAAAAAGGGAGAGAATGTTGAGAAACGTGTCACACGTCCCCAAATACTCTGTAGTAGTGGTAACTCTCTGGTAATAGATTCGTAATTGAAACTTCACAGAGAAGGCTATGATTTGTGAACTGATACCTCATTCAATATTCTAAGTTTGGCTTTTGTTAAATGTATTTCTATTTTCCAATTGTAATTTTTAACCGGATAATTATATTTTATTTTTATTATTAGACATTTGTTTTCGGAAATGTGCTCCCAAATTAATTTGAAATACCTCACCACCAATCATCAATGACAATTTCAGTTCATACTAAATTCCAGTTGATCAGGCCATAGAAAATCTAGGGATATGAAATGGAAGGACTAGCGACACAGTACTTTATCAATTCCAATTTTGTTTCAAAGATTTCCAACAATTCCTAATCCCGTTTTCAATTCGTAGCGAAGATGTTCGAATCTCAAAATTGAAAATCCTCGTAAACTTGCGAGTCGGTAATTTCGATATTCGGTTCAAGGCAACAAGTTTGCCAGTGAATCATGTATTTACATCAATAGAGGGAAAACAATTATTGTCATCCCGAAATACAAACAGGAAACGTACATATTTATTATTTAACTTTTTTTTTTATTTTATGTCGAAGTTGAGGTTAAAAAGATTCGACAGAATAAAATACAATCCCGTTTCTGTTACGACAGAAAATGTGAATTGGAATTGGAAAAGCCAATTTGGGGTTCTCTTCAACTAGACAGTCCTACTTAGTAATAGCAATTATTTCCAAAAACATTTGCATAGTGTTTCCTAAAATTCCCTATCTTTGTTAAAGTCTTGTCCGATTCTCAGAATTAGAGCAGTATTTCCTGACCCACTGAATTAACCTGTTGAGATATGAAATCAAATCAAATTAAAAATTAAATTGATTTTCACATTAGAAGAGCTATAGTTAAGAAAATTCATAAACCTAAGACAAGTTATTTTATGTTATGCACTGCATATGAATGTTATTAAATATGTTATGGCATGAGGTACAGATTTCAAAAACCATAGTCATTATTCAGGAATACAATTCCTGTACCTACTTCAGCATTGTGCTATCGCACAGAACTAAACTATTACGTCTCTTTCATACAGCACTTACCACGCTTGTTTGCATACTGATCCAATTATTAGATGTTTGCTGCCGCCCATTTTTTACTTGGTTTTCAGATAATCTCTCTTCGTACTCATTCTCTCTCTTTCTTACCCCGTCAAAGTCTCTTATCACCAGAGATATTTCTTTCACCTTCCTTTTGCCGTTACTCACCACCTTTTCCACCGAGAATTTTAACCTACATTATCTTTCGTTCTGTCGATTCGCCTTTCATTTCCGCTCTTTTCTTTAATTTTTCCTCCTGAACTCTCCCGAAGCCTTTCCACCCGCTGGCATTTCCTTTTCACGACTAACGCATTTTTTTCTGAACTCTTCTCCTGTACCATAACTAACTAGCCTTTTTCTCGCATTTCACTTTCGCACTATTATCTCTAGGTCGAGTTCCTCATTTTCCTCGTTTACTCTCTTCTGCTCCTCTCTCGCATCTTTGTTTCATATGTAATGCTACTTCGTCCCAAATTCTCATTCGGCATTTTTCTCTCATTTAACCATCGGGATCGTTTTCTGGAGTGCTTTGCTTAGATTTTCACATGTCACTCTCATATTTTATTTTTTTCTTGCACTTTTTCTGCTCTTACGCCAGCGATTTGCTATCGACCATATATTAACGTCCCATTTATCAGCTTTTTCTACGCTTAAGCTTGTGTCTCTTGTTTGATATTCATCCCTTTCCTAGATCTTGGCTTCCATTACATCTTTCCTTGATTTTAACACTATATCTCTTCGTTATTCTTCATCATAAAATCTTATTGCGCTCTTCATATTCCTAGATCATTTTTCGCCTTCATCTTTGGATCCTACTCTCGGAATTATCTGAAGAACTTTTCTTCCGTACCCATTCTCTATATTTCTTGCCTTCCAAAGTCCTTTATCACCTGCCAAATCTATTTAAAATTCATTTTGTCTTGGAGTATTTATTTTTTCACTGAAAATTTAAACTTTTCTCTTCTTCTGCTCCGTCGTTTCGCCAATTACTTCCGCTCCATCTCGTAATTCTCCCCTCCCGAACTCTTTATAAGCCTTTTCGTCCGCTCGCATCTCCTTATCTCGTCTAATGCTTTCATTTCTGTGTTTTTCTTCTGTATAATTCTCTGTGGTCATTTTCGCTCATTTCCCTTACGCATTATTATCTGTGTGTGAAAGTAGGAACCAAGAATAATGGCAGAAAATGATCTAGGTTAGATTCAGTTTAGATCTGCGCGATAGCACAAATCAGAAGTAGGTGCAAGCAAAATGCAAGAGGAATATGTAAAATGTTAATCCCTTGGGAAAATCTTAGGAAACCGTCTCGGAGAAATATCCCGATGAACAAAATGTGATAAAAATGTCAAATGAGAGTTAAGGAGGAAGAGGTATGCTGTTAATAGGGAACAAACAAAAATAAGCAGAAAATAGTACACGAACGAAAAGAGACTCTGGGCCTAGTGCGTAAGTGAAATGTGCAAAATGGCTAGAGAGTATTGTACAGGAGAAGAGTTCAGAAATGTGGGCGTTAGTCGAGATTAGGCGTTGCGAACGGAAGGAAAGGGTCTAGGAGATTTCAGGAGGAAGGGTTTACAGGAGAGAGCGGAAGTAATTAGCGAGACGCAAAGCGGAAGAGAATGCAGGTTTAAATTCAGGAAAAGTGCATGGATCAAATGGGTGAAAATTACCAACTGACAGTTTAGGAGGTAGTTGTATGATAAAAATTTGGAACAAAATGTGGAAGAATTTCAGAAGGGAAGTACACCAAAAAAAGAGGAAATTGGTAGGTGATGGTAGTGAAAACGTGATTGAGAAGAAGGCTAGAGAGTATTGTGCAAGTTATGAAATTAGAAATGAATGCGTTAGTGAAGATAAGACGATGCGAGCAGAAATAAAGAGCAGAATGAATTGTAAGTAGGAGAATAAGGGTCGTTAGTTAGCATAGATAGAATCAGAGAAATGAGCGAAAGTGAATAGCCGAACAAGGCGGAAGATAACATAGGTATAGATTCTCAGAGAAATATGTAGTGAGATAATGCAAATGGAATCTGAACGAAATAACACTGCTTCAAGGATACTTTGAATATTGAGAAGAAAGTCAGACAATCTGTGTTAAGTTTTTCAGGAAAGTACGAAACTAAGAACCAAATGGAAAAGCGAAAAAAAAAACAGGTGCCACAAAAGTGCAAGAATGGGCACGGAGGCAAAGTTCTTCAGAGAAGTGTGGCAGTAGGAACCAAAAATACAGGCAAAAAATGATATGATAATATGAGTAACGCAATAAGAATTTATGAGGAAGTAGATAATGCACTTTCCGATAGCACAGTGCTGAACGTCTTTTCATACAGCATATTTCACGCTCATGATTCATCTAGGAAGCGCAATCAGATTTTATGAGAAAGAATAACAAAGGGATTTGTATGAAAATCGAAGAGAGAAGTATCGGCAGCCAATATCTAAGAAAGTGATACATATAAACCACGAGACAGAAGAAAGAGCGTGAAGAGTGCTGTTTAAAAAAGGCGTTCAAAACTGTGTGATAGCCTAGTGCTGAAGTTGGGTTAGATTTCAGAGTGCAAAGGAAAATGTTAAATGAAAGTGCATTGTGAAAATATTAGCAAAGCACTTAAAAACAATTTCCTGACGGATAATGACAGAAAAAGACAAATAAGAGTTTGGGAGGAAGTGGTATGCTCAAAATATAGAAAAAATGCGGGAGAAATGTAGAAAAGAGTTCACGAGGAAAAAGAGGATATGGGAGTAAAGATTAAATTGCGAAAGTGGAATGCGAGAAAAAGGCTAGAGTGTATTGTACAGAAGGAGAATACAGTATTGAATGCGTTAGTTGTGTTTAGGGAATGCGAACGGAAAGTAGGATTAAGAGATTTCGGGAGGAAACAACTACAGGAATGGAGGAAGTAATTAGCGAAACGACAGAGCGGAAGAAAATGCAGGTTTGAATTCTCAGTGAAGAAAGTAGTAAGTTAAAGCTGGAGGAATGTTGAAGAGATATGGCAGGTGATAAGAGACTTTGAAGATGTAAGAAAGACATGGAATGAGTAAGTAATCAGAGTTCCGCAGAGAAGAGTGAAAGTAAGAACCATAGATTAAGGCGGAAACTGATCTAGGAATATGAGAAGCGCAATAAAATTTTATGAGGAAAAATAATGGGAAATTGTGTGAAAAACAAAGAAAGAAGTGACGGCAGCCAAGATCTAAGAAATGGATAGATATAAAATGAGAGACAGAAGCCTGAACATGAAAGGTGCAATAGGAACAGGTAAAAAGGGAGTGCGTTCTGAAAATCTTTGCAAAGCACTCCAGAAAAATATCACGATGGATAATTAGAGAATAATGCCGAATGAGTATGATAGGATGTGGTGGTGTGCTTTAGATATGGAACAAAAAAGCAGGAAAAATGCCAAAAAGAGTAAATAGGAACTGGTCCAACTGATAATAGTGCGGAAGTCAAGTGCGGGTAGATCGCTGAATAGAATTGGAAAAGAAGAGTGTTCAGAAATTAAGAACGTAGAAGAGTGGCGGAAAATGAACTAGGAACATGGTAGGTACTATAAGAATAAGTAAGAAAGATCCACGAAGTGAGATTGGGTGAATAAAGAGGAAAGGGAGGACAGCAGCCAATATATAAGAAAATTTCGATATAAAATCAAGGGACCACAGACGTGGAAAGTGCTGTATGAAGAATACGTGAGAGTTTTGATCCATGTGATAGAAGAGAGCTCTAGGAAGAGCCGGAAAAGTGCAAAAGGAAAATGAAAAATGTGATTGCGTTCTGAGAAATTTTCGAAATCGCTCCAGGGAAATATACCAAAGGATAAAATGGGAGAAAATTACCAAATGACAGTTTAGGAGATGGTAGTGCGAAAGTGGTTGAGAAGAAGGTTAGAGAGTATTGTGCAAGTGATGAGTTCAGAAATGAATGCGTTAGTGAAGATATGGAGATGTGAGCAGAAGAAAAGTGCAGAATGAGTTGTTACTTGGGAGAATGTGTGTGATTAGTTAGCAAAGATATAATCAAATGAATAAGCCGAAGTGAATGGCCCAACGGCAAGGCGGAAAATAACACAGGTATAGATTCTCATAGAAATATGAGGTTAGATAAAGCAAATGGAATCTGAACGAATTTACACTGCTGTTAATATACTTTGAATAGTGTTAAGAAAATCAGCCCATTGTGTAAAGATCTTCAAAGAAATGCAAAAGTAAGAACCAAATGGAAAAGCGAAAGTAAACGGGTAGTGCAAGAAATTTGTAAGAGGAAAATGGAAAAGGTGAGTGTGTTCTGAAAAAATTTAGGAAAGCGATCCAGAGAGATATGCCGAATGATAAAATGAAATGAAATGAAAAATACCCAATGAAAAATTAAGAGGTAGTTATATGATAAAAATTTGGATCAAATGCTGGAGAAATGCTGTAGAGAGTACACGTGGAAATAGAGAAAGTGGTACAACAGATGATAGTGCGGAAATAACGCACAAATCTACACTCTTACTTCTTTTCATACAACACTTTCCACGAGAGACAAAGAATGAGTACGGAGGAAAGTTCTTCGGAGTAGTGAGAAAGTAGGAACTAAAGATAAAGCCGGAAAATGATCTAGGAATATGAGTAACGTAATAACATATTATGAGGAAGAATAACGAAGAGAGACTGTCTGAAAATAAAGGAAAGAAGAACATCCAAGATCTAAGAATGATATTGATATGAAAAAACAGAGAGACGCATAAGTGTGGAATGTGCTGTATGAAAAAGTCGTAAGAGTTTAGAGCTGAGCAATAGCACAATGCTGAAGTAAGTGCCGGAAATGTGCAATAAGAGACTGTGAAATGTGAGTGCCTTGTGGAAATATCAGGAAAGCGTTTCAGAGGAATATTTTGATAAATAAAATGAGAGGAAAATGCCAAATGAGAGTTGAGAGGGAATAATTATGCTGTGAAGCCGTAAAGATGAAAGGGGTGAGCGAAAGAATGAGGCGAAACGATATAGCGGAGGAAAATGCTGGTTTGAATTCTCAGTTGAAAATGTTGCACGTTAAGGCAAAAGGAATGTGAGAGAGATATCGCTGGTAATAAGCGAGTTCGAAGAAGTAAGAAAGACAGAGAATGGGTAAAGAAGCAAAGTTCTTCAGAGAAGTGTGAAAGTAGCAACCAAAGATAAAGACGAAAATAATCTACGAATATGAGAAGCGTAATGAGTTTATATGAAGAAAAATAAAGAAGACGATTTGTGTGAAAATCAAAGAAAGAAGTGTAGCTAAGATCTTAGGAAGGGATATATATAAGAACAAGAGCAGAAACACGCGCGTGAAAAGTGCGGTAAGAAAAAGACGTTTAGAACTGTTCGATAGGAAAGTGCTGAAGTGAGAGCAGAAAAAGTGCAAAAGGAATATATCAAAGGTGAGTGCGTTGTGAAAATCTCAGCAAAGCACTTCAAAAAATATCCCGATAGATTATGAGGGTGAAATGCCAAATGAGAGTCTGGGAGGAAGTGGTAAGCTTCAAAATATGGTGAAAAGAATCGAGTGAAATGCAAAGAGAGTACATAATGTAAAAGACTATTTGGGAGAATAGATATGATGGTTCTCGGCTGTATTCGCCGCCCTGGCGATCGCAATAATCGGATTAAAAACATCAGAAGATCGAACGAATCGTAGGGTCTGTTTACTACATATTATCTTCTGATAATCATTGAAAAAATTTGATAAATTGCGTAGTGGAACCCTCAGGCAAAAAGATCCGTCGGTATTTATAGTTAGTGTATCATACCCTGATATCCACCCGGAGGATCCTAATTGCTTACTTTATCCGGTATCATATAATAAAAAACCGCGAACTGTGGAAACCAAACGTGGATACTTAACGGTTTCAATCTCCATGGAATGAAGTTCATACGATATTGTCTCAAAAAACTATGGTATGGGATTGTGAATTAGATTTACAGAGCCAGTTCCAGAAATTTTTTTCAAAAAACCTCTGACTATTATACAAGCATCATACATGAGCAACCAAACATCGTTTCGATTCACGCAAACTTCAATCGTATCATTATTATTATATGAGTTAATAAAGGGTTTATATGTTCGAGTCTCAATTTTAACAATAGAATCATCAGTACTTGATTTTTGATAAAGATCAAATATTTCTTCGGACAACATATCCTAAAGATTCTAGAAAACTACAATTCTCAGGCAGCGTGGGTGCAATGCTCTCTCTTTGACCGATCAAACTCGACTGATATTTTTGAAGACTGCATTTTCCTTTATTATGCTGCGGGAATATCAAGACCATTTTCTCAAATGTAGGATAAAACTTGTCTCTCCTTTGCGAAAATCAACTAAACGATAATCTTGATCTCTCACGTCTACTGAAATATTATATATTGTATTAGTAGTTACAGGGTTATATACTAAATTTCTCTGGACCTGGTCAATCGAAAAACCAGAGCCAGAGGTCACAGAAAACTCATTTATCGTATGAATGTGATTGTCATTTACATATGAACCGAATGCTATATTAGAATCTATTTTAATTGTTCGAACGTCAACGATCTGAACCGGTAAATCTGATTCGTGAACTATACCAGGTGCTAAGATTTTTTCTGAAAACCCCAAGATACGTCCTAGTGAATTTTTTGGTCTGAAATCAATAAATTTACCTTTGTGAATTATCTCACACTTCAATGTATTACGATTAGGTCTCAGAAAAAAAATATCATCGGGCACTCTGATTTCCTCCAGTTTAAGTGGATCTTTATCGATTTGTGAATCATAGAAAGCATTTATATGATTGAATGTTTTCAATCTCGTAAGTACCAACTGAAATAGGAAAACTCTTCACTTCAGAGTCTATATCGATCTTGAATAAAGAATTTTTCTCCTCAGGAATGATTGATAGTGTGATAGTTTTTTTCCACGTCAGAGTATAAGAAATGTGTATTCTCTTTTATATTCGGGATCGAATTATATGAATAGAACCCAGTGAGAGCAATCTCGTATTGATAATTTGGATCTAATTCTATGGGATTACTGAAATCAGCCGAAAGGGATGAAGAAGGACTTTTAAGTGTAAACATATGGGACATGACTGATGACCTAGAGAATGATGTTATCCTATTTAAAAAAAAATAAATTAAAAAAATATTTTTCGTTTTTAGGGAGCCACTACCTTCTTCTTTCCGTACGGCGTTCATATTGGCAGCACTCATTCCGTTTGGCCCAATGTGCTTGCCGTGTTTTATTGAGTTGCTATTTGTCTTGCAAAAACTTCCTGATGAAGCTTGATAGACTCTTGTAGGGTTCGTCAAAGTAGTAGGTGGCTCTCGTTTGATCTCCACTTGTGGGAATATCAAGTCGAAGTTATCTGATTTTGTTCTGGGATGTAGAGTGTCCAGATATTGTCCAGTGTTTAATCCTTCGTCTGTGTTTTTACTCCTTCCGGTGTTTCAAGACTTTGGATGTTCCGCTGCGGAGAGAATGCAACGAAGACGGTTTGGTTTCAGTACACTCTCTATTTCCCCCAGTAGTAATGCAATGCGTCTTCTTTGGCTTTTTTGATCAATCCTTTGTATGCTCTTTCGGCTTTCTTGTAGTTGTCCCAACCGCTTCTTGTGCTAGTGCGCATCGCTTTATTTAGGTGGCGTCTGCTTTTCTTCCTTTAGGCAGTGAGTTTTGCTGTTCACCATAAGGTTTTCTTCCTGCCTCTTATTGTATTATATGGGGCAGCTGATGTTGTACGCCAAGGTGATACGTGGTTTACAGTTTCTCAACGGCAGGTTCCATGATGTTTTTCGGTGTCTTAACTGAAGGTCCCGCCATTTCCGATAATTGTTCCTGGTATCGGTCCCAATCGGTTTTTTTGGGGTTCCTGTAAGGCACTGGTCATTGTTTTGGTATACTTTCGATGTCGAAACAGATGTGTCGATGGTCGGACAGGAAACGACTGATGTTGCCACTCTCCAGTTTTGAATTTTTGGGATGAATTGCTCACTACAAGTGATTCGACTAGAGCCAAATCCCGGATTTCTTTACTATTCGATGTGACGAATGTTGGTTCATTTCCTTCATCTAGAAGTGTGAGGTTTGCAGTGTAGAGATATTCGACCAGCTTGTCTCCACTGATGTTGCTGCCTCAGCTTCCCCATAAAGTATGGTGAGCATTGGCATCACACCCAACGACGAGTGGTCAGTATTGTATTTTACAGTAGTTCACCAATTCCATTTCATTACTCCAAGTAAATTTGTTTGAGTTTAATCGATATCTATGTAGAATAATCCTCACTTGCCTTTACTATTTTCAATCAAGTTATTCTTAGTTGAATGATTCTGGAAAGATCTGTTCTGATGGTACATTACAAATTCAAAGAAGGTGAAGTAAAATATATTTTATAGTTTCCACAATTTTATTTTTACAATCATGACCGGTTGGCGACTCTCAGTCATTTTCAACTACAAGAAATGCACTTTTTATATAAATATTAACCTATTTTGATATTTAGTAGTGGAGAAATATTGATATCTAGCATTTCACTTGGGTTTTCGCAAAGTTTATTGATTTTCAAACACTCCAACAGATTTATTCTTTTCCGATGGCACCGATATGTGGATGATATTGAAACGTTACTTAGTTCTTGAAATTATTGGTGGGTTCAAATTCAACACTAAACATTAAACTAACTAAATTAGTTACACGTAAATTGAACAATCAAAACACTAGACTAGACGATTAACTTCTATAACTAATTTATATAACACAATCGATATTGCTTAATTTATTTCCAATTCTTTGTTCACCTATTCGCGCTCTGTATTCTAACTGAATTCCCTCGATTCGCGATGTCGGTTCTTATATACATGAAGTGTTCTAGTACATTTGCGTACTTTCGGCTCTGTTCCAGATCTTCGTTTGAGAGCCCTCTGTAAACGGTTACACTGGTTTCCCCGTAATTTGGCGCGCTGGAACAGTACATTTTTCTCGAATTCTCTCGAAAGTGTATCATAATTTGTCATTCAGCCGAGCAGTGATAGGGTCAGCTTCAGGGATAATTGGATATCGTAACAATAATTTGGATGGTTTCCTCAGCTCAAAAAGATTGATGAATTTTCACTATTTCCGTATGAAGTTTATATCAACAATAAGTTTACAGCAGAAATGGAAACTAATTAATCAAAAAATTTTTTAGACCGGACAATAAAATAGATTGAAAATTTCATCAATAACATCTACAGAAAAAAAAAACTTTACAACTTGAACTATTCCTATGAATTCATTCATTCACCTTAATCACGAACTAGCAGCTTATATTTCAATGATACACATGGCCTTTTTCATTCCATTGTTACCGATAAACTTAAAAATTGAAATAAATACCATTAGAAAGATTGCATAAGATGACAAAATTCCCTCGGTCTTAATAGACAAAATAATCCAAAAAAAACATCAAATAACACATACATTTTTCTCCATGAAGATACTTCCTTGAAAAAACACGCTAGTTTCGTGCACGCTGGTCCTATCTCTAATAACTTGAACAGTTTTTCCAATTTTAATATAACAACCTCTCTATCATGTGGTTTAAACTCGTGCAAATTATTATGCAATGTTGAACACAAGAAAGACAAATTCGAAAAATCAGAAGTTTACAACATTGTTGGCATTGGATAGACTGGTAGAAATTTCGATACCAGATCTAAAGGACCTTTCTCCTCTGACAATAATTCTCCAATATGTGACAAAACCATCCATAACATTAATATTCTTCATATTTGCAAAAAGGAAGAAAATAAATCTGTTGGAGTGTTTGAAAATCAATAAACTTTGGGAAAACCCCAGTGAAAAATCAGCTAGATATTAATATGTCTCTACAACTTAATATCAAAGTAGCTTAATATTTATAAAAGATGGTGCATTTCTTGTAGTTGATAATGACTGAGAGTCGCCAACAAGTCATGATTGTAAAAATGAAATTGTGGATAGTATAAAATATATTTTACTTCATCTTCATTGAATTTGTAATGTACCATCAGATCAGATCTTTCTAGAATCATTCAACTAAAAAAAACTTGATTGACAATAATGAAGGCAAATGAGGATTATTTTACATATGTATCGATTGAATTTGAATAAATTTACTTGGAGTAATGAAATGGAATCGGTGATCTACTGTAAAATACAAGATTGGCCCCTCGTCGTTAGGTGTGATGCCATCGCTCACCATATTCTATGGGGAAGCCGAGGCAGCAACATCAAGGGAGAAAAGCTGGTCGAATATATCTACAGTACAAACCTCACACTTCCAAACGAAGGAAATGAACCAACTTTCTCCACATCGAATAGGACAGAAATCCTGGATTTAGCTCAAGTCAAATCACTTGTAGTAAGCAATTCATCCCAGAAATTCAAAACTGGAGAGTGGCAAGAAGCTGCCGTTGAGAAACTGCAAACCGGTATCACCTTGGCGGACAATAAAAGTTGTCCTATACAACACTATGAGAGGCAGGAAGAAAACCTTATAGTGGACAGCAGAACGCATCGCCTGAAGAATGAAAAGCAGACGCCACCTAAATAAAGCGATGCGCACTAGCACAAAAAGCGATTGAGACAACTACAAGAAAGCCGAAAGAGCATATAAAGGACTGATCAAAAAATCCAAAAAAAACGCATTGCATTCCTACTGGGGGAAATAGAGAGTGTACCGAAGGCAAACCTTCTTCGTTGCATTCTCTCCGCAGCGGGACTGACAGACATTCAAAGTCCTGAAACACCGGAAGGAGTAAAAACACAGACGAAGGATTAAACCCTGAGGTACCTGGCGGAAGTCCACTTTTTGGGTTTCCTCATCGACAACACAGCAATCAAGAAATCCAATGGACATGCTGACAAAACAAACTGGAACACAGCCTCAATGGTATTTACAGTGGAAAATGTTCGATGGGCAGTAACTACCTTTCAGCCATATAAAGCTGGTTCTTTATATGGTTGCAGATGGTATATAGCCTGCACATTTAATGAAAGGTGTGGACCAAATTGGTACGCACTTAATCCATATCTTCGGATCCTGTCTAGCTTTGGGATACATTAAGGTCCCCTCGAAAAGGGTTCGGGCCTCACCTCCTTTTTACTGAAGACTATGGAGAGACTAGTAGAAAGATATCTCAGGGAGGACACTCTAGTAGAGCACTCCCTACATATTACTCAACATGCCTTCGAGCAAAGTAGATCAGTATACTCAGCACTACACTCCGTAGTAGAATATATCGAGATAAGACTGGGAAAAGGCGAAGTTACTCAAGGGATATTCCAAGATTTAGAGGAAGCTTTCGACATTACACTATATAAATCAAAAGATCAAGCTATCGTATATAGGAAAGTGAACAAAACCATAGCAAGGTTGGTGGGACATCTGCTGTCGACCAGATGCATCGAGGCACTTCTCCTCTTCTTTGGAACGTCGGGCTGGATGGGCCACGCAGCCCTTGCCGATTCTGGGCACTTTGCGGTGGGTTATGTCGACGGCCTCGTCCTCCTTGTTCGTGGAAAAAACCTCAGTACCATATGTGGAGTTGCAGTAAGCTCTGCGAATGACTGAACAAAGGTGCAGAGAGAACGACTTGTTTGTAAATCCTAACAAAGCAGAAATGATTATATTCACTCGAAAAAGGAAACTGTTGCCCTTCAGGCACTCATTATTTTCAATGAGGAACTAACACTAGTGAAACGAGTGAAATACCTAGGTGTGATGCTTGATGCCAAACATCAATCACAATCGAGAGACAAGCGCAAAACACACTCAGGGCGTGCTGGAGACTATTCGTCCCCAGATGGGGACTCAAACCAAAGATAATATACACAACAGTGATAACACCGCTCCTGACCTATGCCGCTTTCGTATGGTGGCCTGCACGTGAAAAGGGATAAAACGGAACAATGTTAACAAAATGCAAAGGCAAGAATGTCTGGCAGACACGGGTGCCTTGAGATCCACATCCACGGCCTCTATGGAGTGTCTTCTGGGCAGCCCTCCACTACAAATAGTGGTGGAGGAGGTGGCCATGAGGGCCTCTTTGAGACTGTGGGAAGGAGGTATGTGGAGGGACAGAAATACAATCGCTGGACACTCCACATCCCTGAATCGCAGAATTGCAGTTGCAGTTGCAGCACACATAATTTATATTCCAAAATTGGTTCTGCTCTATCTACGAAGGTCTGAACAATGTTTTACATAAGGTCTGCACAATACCCATGTTATAAGTAGATTCCTCTAAATAATAAGAAGAAATGGATTTGATTGAAGAAACCTGAATTCAAATCCAATAAATTTGAGATTCTCTGTACATTTTGGAGTGCAATTTGGTTTATATTTTCACGAATGTACTATTTTATGAAAACTTATTGCGAAACATGCACTGTGAAATTTCATAAGTTTTGAGAGTTTGATTTGGAAATTGTATTAAGACACCACAGAATATGTGAAATATGAAAAATACGGAAATCAGATATAGATAATATTCGAGAAATTCGTTTTTTGGCCTGAAATATACAATCAGGTATACCAATTGAATGAGTGTACTGTGGATATGCAATTTTATCATCAGATACCTTGTAGAGTCTAGATTTTTTTGTTTGAAATATCACAGTGTGCGAGTATGCAAAAGAAATCTACTACAGCAGAGGTATAATAGCAAACGTTTCCACATAATTGGCGAATTATTCATAAGCAACAAAAACACACGTACGCTTTTTAAGTATTAAAACACTTTTCATTTTGAAAACTTTAGCAGTCTTTTCAAAGTAACTGTGAAAGTTGCATTATTTCCTGAGCAGAGCTTTTCTGAAATATTTTATGGCGAGATTTCGCCTATTTTGAGATTATTTTCTATTGCTTGTTTGCAATAAATAAAAAAGTATTATTACTTTTCTTCTCACTCGAAGCCCACCGTAGTTTCAATTAACAAGCGTTCGAGTACAATCCGTAATTAATATTAGCGGCTTATATTATCTCTTGAAAACTATTACGAACCTACAGCAGTTTCACGAAATGTCGACTTGTTTTTTGTTTTGTCTAGTTTACTAGTTTTTTGACGGACCGTGTCAAAATAAAAGTAGGTTTTAGTGGGTGGTTCTATATCGTGAGGAACACTTAATGTAAAATGCAGGTTATGGACGAATGTTTCTAATTGTTTTTCAGCTATCGAACGTGCTGGTTCAAATATTACAAATTAAAATATACGTATGTTTCGTAGTAGTATGCCAACCTGTCTATTTTCGTAATAGTATGTCACTATTTGAGTGGGGTTAATCAAGGTACAAATTTAAGAAAAAGAATTCATATAAACATAGGCCCGTGAAAGCTTTGTTACATAGCTACAGAGTGTTGAAATTTACAGAAAAAACTGGTTTTTCCTCTTCAAAATTCCTGCAGTTTCTGAGACCGTCAGCCCAAATTTGGAATGCAAGCTACTTTTTATAGCCTCCATCATTACACGTCCTTGATTTTAACTGAAATTCACATGGTGTTTCTTTTTCCGAGGCCATGTCTTCTTCAGCCCTTTCAAGTTCCTTGTAGTACGCTATTGATCAGCGTACAATCAATTTTTCATCATCTTCTCTCTAATTAGGAAAATCTCTGACGGTTGTAATTAATTCGTATCTCCATCCGTTTTCGAGTGAAAAGTTATTGAATTTGAATTATTTGAATTGTATGTTATTCAATAAACAAAAAGAAAATAATAGAAATATGTGATGGGTATGCTCGAAATTTGCTTTCAGTTTGAAACCTCTTTTTCTGACACTCAACTTGTACATATTCAATATTATACTGAAATAACGTACAGTTAATTGCTCGCGTACTCTCTTTTGACCTGCTTTCACATTTTTTTTCCATATTTACAGCATACTTCCCCCTCCTACAATCTCATTTGGCATTTTTCTCATCGGGATATTCCTAATAATTTCCTAATAATTTCACGAGGAACTCAAATTTTACATTTTTCCTTACTTCTGCATGGTGCTATATGAAAGATCTAAACTCTTAAGTCTTTTTCATACAGCACTTACCAGGCTTGTGGTTCTGTCTCTTGTTTCCATATCGATCATTTTCTTGGAGCTAGGCTGCCCTTCCTTCTTTCCTTGATTTTCAGCCGATCTTTCTTCGTTATTCTCCCTCATAAAAACTTATGGCGCTTCTCATATTCGTGGATCATTCTCTGCCTTCATCTTTGGTTCAATCACACAACTCCGAAAAACTTTTCTTCCGCTCATTCTCTGTCTTTCTCACCCCTTCAAGTCACTTATCACTAGTCATATCTCTTTCACCTTCCTTTTGCCTTAACTTACCACCTTTTCGACTAAGAGTTTTTACCTACATTTTCTTTCGCTCTGTCTTTTTGACAATTACTTCTGCTCTTTCCTGTATTTCTTTCCTACCGAGCTCTCCTGAATCCTTTCCTTTCTTCGCATAACTTTATCTCGACTAACCCATTTATTTCTGAACTCTTCTCCTGTACTCCTTCTTCTCGCATCTCATTCCCACATTATCAACTCTAGGTCCAATTCCTTTTTTATTTTCGTTTACCCTGTTCTGCACCTTTCTCGCCTTTCGTTATATATTTACAGCAAAACTCTTATTCCTAAACTCACATTTGGAAATTTTCTCTCATTTTAATCATCGAGATATTCCTCTGAAGCGCTATTCTAAGATTTTCACTAGGCATTTTCCTTTTTCATTCTTCTCCAGCTCATTTCCTGCCCTTGCTTCACCATTGTACTATCGCACAGATCTACACTCGTACGTCTTCTTAATACAGTTCCACGCTTGTGCTTATGTCTCTTGTTTTCATATCGTTAACTATTTTAGATCTTGGATGACGTTCCTTCTTCTCTTTATTTATACATAATCCCTCTTGGTTATTCTTCCTCATAAATTCTTATTGTGCCTCTCTAATTCCTAAATCATTTTCAGCCATTATCATCTTTTTCCCTCACATACTTCATAGTCTGTTATAACTAGTCATATCTCTTTCACCTTTCTTTTGCCTTAACTCACTAATTTTTCCACCGTGAATTTTAACCTACATTTTCTATCGCTCTGCCGTTTCGCCAATTATTTCCTCTCGTTCCAGGGGTTCTTTCCTCCTACACTCTCTAGAAGCCTCTCCTTCCGCTCACATCTCCTCATCTCGACTTGCGCATGCATTTCTGAACTCATCTCCTGTACAATACCCTCTATCATTTTTCTCGCATTTCACTTTCTCTGTTTTGCACTTCTCGCGCATTTTTTGTTCCATAATAATACCACTCCCTCCCAATTTCTCATTTAACATTTTTCTCTTATTAACCATCGAGATTTTTTTAGGGTTCTTTGGTGAGATTTTCATAACGCACTCACATATTATATTTTCTTCTTGCTTATTTGTACCACTCATTCCAGCATTGAGCTGTCGCACATATCTAAACTCCTACGTCAATTTCATACAGCACTTACAACGCTTGTGCTTCTGTATCTTGTTCTCATATCGATAATTTTCTTGGAACATGGCTGCCCACCCTTCTCTCATTAATTTTCAGACAATCTCCTTTCGTTATCCTTTCATAAAATCTTAGAGCGCTTCACATATTCCTAGATCACTTTCCGCATCTATCTTTGGTTCATTCTCACTACTCCGAAATATTTTTCGTCTGCTCATTCTCTGTCTTTCTTTGCCCTTCTAGTCTCTTATCACCTGTCATTATATCTCTTTCACCTTCCAGTGGCCTTCACTTATAACCATTTTTACTGAGAATTTCAGCCTACATTTGCTTTCACTTTGTCGTTTCGCAAATTACTTCCGCTCTTTCCTAAAGTTCTTTTCCCTCGAACTCTCCTGAATCCTTACCTTCCTTTTGCATCACCTTATCTCGACTTAATCATTATTCTCTGGACTCTTCTCCTATACAATACTCTAGCCTCTTTCTTCCATTTCACTTTCACGTTATTATATCTGAGCCAAGTTCCTCATTTTTCCCGTTCACTCAGCATTTCTCCAGCACTTCCTCCTAAACTCTGACTTGGCATTTTTCTCTCACTAACCATCAGGATTTTTTCCTGGAGTGCTTTGCTGAGATTTTCACAATGCACTAACATTCTATATTTCTCTTGAACTTACTTTGCTATCGCACAGATCTCAACGCACTCACATTTTACATTTTTCTCTTGCACTTTTCCAGCACTTATCCAGCACTTCATGATCGTACACCCTTACGTCTTTTTCATACAGCAGTTTCCACTCTGGTGTTTCTGTCTCTTGTTTTCATATCGTCTTCTATCTCAGATCTTGGATGACTCCTTTCTTTCATTGATTTACAAACTTCTCTTCGTTATTCTTCCTCATAAATTCTGATTGTGCTTCTTATATTCCTAGATCATTTTCAGCTATTATCTTCGGTTCCTTCACACTACTCCGAAGTACTTTCCTTCCGCACTCATTCTCTGTCTTTCTTCCCCCTTTCATAGTCTGTTAGTAGTCATATCTCTTTCGCCTTTCTTCTGACTTAACATATCACTTTCTCCACCGCGAATTTTAACATACATTTTCTATCGCTCTGTCGTTTCAACAATTACTTGCGCTCGTTCCTGTAGTTCTTTCCTCCCACCAACCCCTGAAGCCTTTCCTTCTGATCGCATCTCCTTATCTCGACTAACGAATTTATTCCTGAATTCTTCTCTGAACTGCTCTAGCCTTTTTCTCGCATTTCACTTTCGCACTATTACCTCTAAGGCCCAGTTCCTCATTTCCCTCGTTTTCTCTATTCTGTACTTCTTCCGCATTGTTGGTCCATATTTAATTCATATCACTTCCTCCCAAACTCTCATTTTGAGTTTTTCTCTCATTAACCATCACGATTTGATTCTGGAGGCTTTACTGAGATTCTCACAACCACTCACATTTACATTTTCCTCTTGCACTCTTCCAGAACTTACTCCAGCACTTTGGCTATCTTACGTATACTAACGTTTTTTTCATACAGTAGTTTCTACGTTTATGTTTCTGTCTCTTCTTTATGTAATCATCCATTTACAGATCTTTAGCTTCCGTCACTTCTTTCCTTGATTTTCACACAATCCCTATTCGTTATTCTTCCTCATAAATTCTTATTGTGTTTATGAGAAAGAATAACGAATAGGGAAATTCTTATTGTGCTTCTCATATTCCTAGATCATTTTAATCTTCTTCGGTTCTTTCATACAACACCGACGAACTATTCTTCCGTACTCATTGCCTGTCTTGCTTGCTTCGTAAAAGTCTCATATTACCTGCCATATCTCTTTCACATTCCTTTTTACTATAACTCATTAATTTTTTATGGAGTATTTGAACTTGAATTGTCTTCATCTCAGTCGTTTCACCAATAACTTCCGCTCTTTCCTGTAAATCTCTCCTAACGATCTCTCCTGAAGCCTTTCCATCCGCTCGCATCCCTTTATCCCCAGTAACGCATTCATTTCTGAGTTTTTCTCCTGTAGCCTTTCACTCCTCTTTCACTTACGCACTTATCTCTCTATAAGCCCAGTTTCTCTTTCTGCTCCTGTACTCTCTTCAGCACTGCTTCCGATTTTTTTTTCAATATTTACTGCATACTTCTTCCTCCTACACTCTCAGCTGGCTTTTTCTCTCATTTTGTTCTCTGGGAAATTCCTCTGATGCGCTTTCCCAAGAATTTCACAAGGCACTCACATTTTACATTTCCCTCTTGCTCTTTTTCTCCACTTACATTAGCATTGTGCTTTCGCACAGATCTACACTCTCACGTCTTTTTCATACAGCACTTACTACGCTTGTGCTTCTGTTTCTTATTTTCATATCGATCATTTTCTTGGATCTTGTCTTTCCTCCCTTCTTTCCTTGATTTTCAATCAATCTCCCTTCGTTATTCTTCCTCATAAAATCTTATAGCGCTTCTCATATTCAAAGATTGTTTACCGCCCTTATCTTTGGTTCATTAATACTACTCCAAAGAACTTTTCTTTCGCTAATTTTCTGTCTTTCTCACCCCCTCAAGTCTCTTATCACCAGTCATATCTCTTTCACCTTCCTTTTTCCAATGAAAATTTCATCCTACATTTTCTTCCGCATTGTCGTTCCTCCAAATACTTCCGCTCTTGCCTGTAGTTCTTTCCTCCGGATCTCTCCTCAATCCTTTCATTCCTTCGAGGCACCTTATCCCGACTAACCCATTCATTATACAGCATAACTGTTCATTCTACACTCTCATTTGGCATTTTGCTCTCATTTTGATCATCAGGTTATTCCTCTGCAGTGCAGTTCAGAAATTTTCCCAAGGCACTCGCCTTTTACATTTTTCCATTGCACATTTCCTGGACTTACCTCAGCATAGTGCTATCGCTCAGTTCTAAACTCTTACGTATTTTTCATACAGCACATTTTACGCTTGTGCTTCTGTCTTGTTTTCATATCGTTCCCTTATTAGATCTTGGATGACGTCTTTCATTTCTCTTATTTACACACAATTTCTTTTCGTTATTCTTCCTCAAGAATTTTTAATGTGCTTCTCAAAGTCCTAGATCATTTTAAGCAAATATCTTCGGTTCTTTCACACTACTTTGAAGAACTTGTCCTTCGTTCATTCTCTGTCTTTCTCACCCCTTCAAGTCTCTAATCACCGGTCATATCTTTTTCATCTTCTTTCTGCTTTAACTAACCACCTTTTCCTCTGAGAATTTTACCCTACATTTTTTTTCGCTTTGTCGTTTCGGCAATTACTTCATCTCTTTGCTGTAGGTGTTTCCTTCCGAACTCTCCTGTAGCCTTTCCATCCGCTCGCATCTCCTTCTCTGTACAAACGTTTTTATTTCTGAACTATTCTCTTGTACAATGCCTTTTCTAGCATTTCACTTCAGCACTATTATTTCCACGCCCTGTTCCTCCTTCTCCTCGTTTACTCTCTTCTGAACTTCTCACGCACTTTTGTTTCATTTTTAATGCATACCTCTTCGTATCAATCTGTCATTTGGCATTTTTCTCTCATTAATCATAGATATTTCTCCCTGGAGTGCTTTGATGAGATTTTCACAACGTACTGACAATTTACACTTACCTCTTGCACTCTATTTGCACTTACCCAGCACTTTGCAGTCGCTCATATCTTAACGTCATACAGCGTTTTTACGCTCATGCCTCTCGTTTTTATAACTATCCCTTCCTTATATCTCTGCTTCCGTCTTTTATTTCCTTGATTTTCATACAATCCCTCTTCGTTATTATTCCTCATGAAATAATTCTGCGCTTCCCATATACCTAGATTATTTTCCGCCTTCATCTTTGGTTCTTATCTTCAGACTTCTCTGAAGAACTTTTCTTCCGTACTCATTGTCTGTCTTGCCTTTCCAAAGTCTTATATTATCTGCCATATCTCTTTCACATTCCTTTTTGCCTCAACATATATTTTTTCACTGATAATTCAAACCTGCATTTTTTTCCGCTCAGTCGTTTCGCCAATTACTTCCGCTCTTTCCTGTAATTCTCCACTCCCGATCTCTCCTGTAGCCTTTCCATCCGCTCGCATCTCTTTATCTAGACTAACGCATTCATTTCTGAGTTTTTCTTGCGTATAATACTGTGTAGACATTTTGTCCCATTTTCCTCACGCACTATTATCTCTAGTTCCTCTTTTTGCTCGTGTACCCTCTTCTGCACTACTTTCCATTTTACTATTTTTCCATATATACTGCATACTTCTTCCTCCTACACTCTCATTTGGCATTTTTTCCTCTTTTCCTCTTCAGAATATTCCTCTGATGCGCTTTCCTATGATTTTCGCAAGGACGCATATTTTACATATGAGAAAATGTAAAAGAGCTAAACTCCTACGTCTTTTTCATACGGCACTTACTACGCTTGTGCTTCTGTTTCTTGTTTTCATATCGATCATTTTCTTGGATCTTGGCTGCCCTCCCTTTTATCCTTGATTTTCAAACAATCTCTCTTCCTTATTTTTCCAAATAAAATCTTATGGTGCTTCTCATATTCCTAGATCATTTTCCGCCTTTAACTTTGGTTCATTCACACTACTCCGAAGAACTTTTCTTGCGCACTCTATCTGTCTTTCTCACCCCTTCAAGCCTCTTATCACCAGTCATATCACTTTCACCTTCCTTTTGCCTCAACCTACTTTTTTTGCACTGAGAATTTCAACCTACGTTTTCTTTCGCTCTGTCATTTGGTCAATTACTTCCGCTGTTCTAAACTCTTACGGTTTTTACAAACTGCACTTCCCACGCTCGTGCTTCTGTCTTGTTTACATATCGTTCCCTTTCTTAGATCTAGAATGACGTTCCTTCTTTTATTCACACGAAATAAATTCTCGTTATTCTTCCTCATAAGTTCTTATTGTGCTTCTTATAGTCCTGCCGTACTCTTTCTCAGCCTTAATTACCCCTTCAAAGACTCTTATCAATAATCATATCTCTTTCACCTTCCTTTTGCCTTAACTTACAATTTCCTAGTCCTAGATCATTTTCGGCAATTATCTTAGGTTTCTACACACTACTCCGAAGAACTTTTCTTCCGCACTCATTCTCTGTTTCTCTTACCCCTTCAGTCCCTCATCACAAGTCATATCTTTTTCACCTTCCTTTTGCCCTTACTTAACACATTTTTCAGTGAGAATTTCAACCCCCTTTTATTGTCGCTCTGTTGTTTCGCCAATTACCTCCGCCCTTCGTGTAGTAGTTTCTTTCCGAACTTTCCTGTAGCCTTTCCTTCCGCTCGCATCTCCTCTTCTCGACTAACGCATTTATCTCAGAACTCTTCTCCTGTACGATGCTTTTTTCTCGCATTTCACTTTTGCACTATCATCTGTAGGCCCAGTTCCTCTTTTTCCTCGTGTACTCACTTCTGCACTTCTCACGCATTTGTGTTTCAGTTTTAATGCCCACTTCATCGTCTCAATCACTCAGTTGGCATTTTTCTCTCATTAATCATAGTGATCTTTTTCTGGAGGGCTTTGCTGAGATTTTCACAACGTACTGACAATTTACGCTTTCCTCTTGCACTTTTCCTGCACCTACCCAGCACTTCGCAATCGCACATTACCTATGGCAGGTAATATGCATTACTTCCGAATTTTTTCCATATTTTTTGCATAATTTCCTCCAACACTAGCATTTGGCATTGTTCTCTCATTTTTTTCTTCGGGATATTCCTGATTCGCTTTCCTCAGATTTCCGCAAGGACTCAAAATTAACATTATCCTCTTGCTCATTTCCTCCACTTATTTCAGTATTGTGTTTTCACATAAATCTACACTCTTACGTCTGTGTAATTCAGCACTTATCACGCTTGTGCTTCTCTCTCTTATTCGATCATTTTCCTGGATCTTGGCTGCTCTCCTTTCTTTCCTTGACTCTCAAACAATCTCTCTTCGTAATTCTTCCTCATAAAATCTTATAGCGCTTCTCATATTCCTATCTCCTATATAATCTTTCATTTCAATCATCGGGATATTCAACTGAAGCGCTATCCTAAAATTTTTTCAAGGCACTCATCTTTTACATTTTTCTCCTGCACGCTTCCTGCTCTTATCTCAGCATTGTGCTATCGGTCAGATCCAAACTCTTACGTCTTTTTCATACAGCACTTACCAAGCTTGTGCTTCCGTCTCTTGTTTTCATATCGATCATTTTCATGAATCTTGGCTGTGCTACCATCTTCCCTTGATTTTCAATCTCTCTTCGTTATGCTTCATCATAAAATCTTATAGCGCTTTTCATATTCCTAGATAATTTTCAGCAATTATAATTCTTCACACTACTCCAAAGAACCTCCGCTCCTTCTCTGTCTTTCTCACCCTTTCAAGTCTCTTATCACCAGTCATAATTCTTTCATCTTCTTTTTGCACTAATTTACCACCTTTTTGGACTGAGAATTTCAACCCACATTTTCTCTTGCTCTGTGGTTCCGCCAAATCCTTCCGGTCCCTCCTGTAGTTATTTTCTCCCAAACTCTCCTGAATCTTTACCTTCCATCTCATTATCTCAACTTATCGATTTTTCGCTGAACTCTTCTCGCGCACAATACTCTAGCCTCTTTCTTCCATTTCACTTTCGTATTATAATCGCTGCGCCAAGTTCCTGATCTTCCTCGTTCTCTCTCTTCTGCTCTTCTACCTTATTTTTATTCCATATTTTATGTATACCACTTCCTCTCAAACTCTTATTTGGCATTTTTCTCTCATTAACCATAGGGATTTTTTCCTGGAGTGCTTTGATGAGCTTTTCATAATGCATTAACATTCTACTTTCCTCTTGAACTTTTCCTGCACTTACCCCAGTACTCTGCTATCGCACGGATCCTTACGTCTTTTTCATACGGCATTTTCTACGCTCATGCTTCCGTCTCTTCTTTTTATATTTATCACTTTCACATTATTAACTCTGTTTCTGTTTTCCTCTCTTCTGCACTTCTCCCACGTTTTTTCCCATATTTACAGCATAATTCTTCCTCCCAAACTCTCATTTGGCATTTTTCTATCATTTTAATCATAGAGATATTCGTCTGAAGCGTTATCCTAAAATCATTTCAAGGCATTCGTCCAAACTCTTACTTTTTTTTCATACATTCCACACTTGTGCTTCTGTCCTGTTTTCATATCGGTCCTTTCTTAGATCAAGGAAGACATAAGTTCTTATTGTGCTTCTCACAGTCCTTCCGTACTCATTATCTGTCTTTCTTACCCCTTCAATGTCTCTTATCACCAGTAATATCTCTTTCACCTTCCTTTTGTCATAACTTACCACCTTTTGGACTGAGAATTTCAACCTACATTTTAATTTGATCTGTCGTTTCGCCAATTAATTCCGCTCTTTCATGTAGTTCTTTCCTACTGAACCCTCCTGAATCTTTACTTTCCTTTCGCATCGCCTTATATCTCGACTAACCCGTTTATCTCTGAACTCTTTTCCCGTTTCTCTTTCTAATTATTAGCTCTAAGCCTTGTTTCTCTTTTTCCTCGCTCTGCCCATTATGCACTTCTTCCGCATTTTTGTTCCATATTCTATGTATACCACTTTTTCTCAGTCTCTGTTTTGATATTTTGATTTTATTAACCAACAGGATTTTTCCTGGAGTACTTTGCTGAGATTTTCACAATGCATTCACATTCTACATATCTCCTATACTTTTCCTGCATTTAATCCAGTACTTTGCTATAGCACATATCCAAACGTCTTTTTCACACAGCATTTTCTACTCTTATGCTTCTGTCTCTTGTTTCAATATTTATTCCTTTCTTAGATCTTGTCTTCCGTCACATAATTTCTTCATTTTTTCACATTCCCTCTTCGTTATTGTTAATCATAAAATCTTATTGCGCTTCTCATATTCCTATATCATTTTCAGCCATTATCTTCGGTTCTCATCCTCTGTCTTTCTCACCCTTTCATGGCCTGTTATCACTAGTCATATCCTTCTCCTTACTTCTGCCTTAATATACCACTTTTTCCACTGTGAATTTTATCCTACATTTCCTATCGCTCTGTCGTTTCGACAATTACTTGCGCTCCTTCCTGTAGTTCTTTCCTCCCACACACTCCAGAAGCCTTTCCTTCCGCTGGAATCTCCTTATTTCGACTAACGAATTTATTTCTGAACTCTTTTGTACTCCTCTAGCCTTTTTCTCGCATTTCACTCACACATAATTAACTCTTCTCTTCAATTTCCTCGTTTACTCCCTTCTGCACTTCTCCCGCATTTTATTCTATATATACAGCAAAACTCCTCCTTCTATACTCTAATTTGTCAATTTGCTCTCATTTTGATCATCGTGATATTCCTCTGTTGCGTTACTTCTGCTCTTTCCTGTAGTTCTTTCCTCCTGGACGCTCTTGAATCCTGTGTTTCCTTCGCAGCACCTTATCTAGAATAACCCATTTATTTCTGAACTCATCTTCTGTACAATACTCTTATCTTTTCTCGCACTTCACTTACACATTATTACCACTGTTTCTGTTTTTTCTCATGTACTCTCTTCTGCATTTCTCCCGCATTCTCTTCCATATACACACCATAATTCGTCTTCCTAAACTGTCATTTATCATTTTTCTATCATTTGAATCATCGGAATATTCCTCAGAAGCGATATCCTGAAATTTTTTCAAGGCACTCACCTTTTACATTTTTCTCCTGCACAAATCCTGCCCTTACTTCTGCATTGTGCTATCGCTCGGATCTAAACTCTAACGTCTTTTTCATACAGCATTTTCTACGCTTGTGCTTCTGTCTCTTCTTTTTATATTTATCTATTTTTCAGATCTTAGACTTCGGTCACTTTTTTCCTCGATTTTCACAGAATCCCTCTTCGTTATTCTTCCTCTTAAGTTCTTATTCTGCTCCTCATATTCCTAGATCATTTTCAGCAATATTCCATTCCTTCACACCACTCCGAAGAACCAAACTTCCGAACTCATTGTCTGTCTTTCACCTTCGTTTTGCCTTAACTTATTTACTTCATCTCGTTGCTATCATACGTATTCAACGTCTTATGTATACAGCACTTTCTAGGCATATGCTTCTGTCTCTTGTTATCCCTTTCTTAGATCATGGCTTCCGTCGTTTCTTTCCTTCATTTTTACACAATCACACTTTTCTGACACAATACTTGACATATCTCTTTTACATTCCTTTTGCCACAACTTATTTATTTTTCACTGAGAATATAAACCTGCATTTTTATTCGCTATATTGTTTAGCCAATTTTTTTCGATCTTTCCTGTAATTCTCCCCTCCAGAACTCTCCTGAAGCCTTTTCGTCCGCTCCCATCTCTTTATCTCGACTAACGCATTCATTTCTGAATTTTTCTCTTGTATAATACTCTCTAGTATTTTTTTCTATTTCACTTACGCACTATAACCTCTAGTCCCCAGTTCCTCTTTTTGCTCGTTTGCTTTCGCATTTTTTGCCATACTTACAGCATACCTCTGCCTCATAAACTCCCATTTGGCAATTTGCTCCCATTTTATTTATCGGGATAATCCACTGAAGCGCTTTCCTAAGCTTTTCAGAAAGCACTCTCATTTTTAATTGTCCTCTTCCTCATTTCCTGCACTTTCTGCAGCATTGTACTATCGCACAGATCTAAACGTTCATGACTTTATCATACAGCACTTACCACCCAAACAAGAGACAGAACTCTTCGCCTGTAAAATACTTTGTAGCCACTTTCTCGCATTTATCTTTCAAACTATTATCTCTGAGCCAAGTTCCTCATTCTCCTCGTTGTCTCTCTTCTGCACTCTTCCCGAATTTTTGTTCCGTATTTTAAGTATACCACTTCCTCCCAAACTCTCATTTGGCATTTTCTCCTCGTTAACCATCAGGATTTTTTCCTGGAGATATTCCCAATGCATTCTAATTCTACAATCCTCCAGCACTATTCCTGCACTTACTCTAGTACTTTGCTATCGCACAGATCTTAACGTCTGTTTCAAACAGTATTTTCTACACTTCTACTTCTGTCTCTTGTTTTTATATTTATCCATTTTTCAGATCTTTGGCTCCCGTCATTTCTTTCCTTGATTTTCACAAAATCCCTCTTCGTTATTCTTCCTCATAAATTCTTATCGTGCTTCTCATATTCCTAGATCATTTTCAGCAATTATCCCCGGTTCTTTCACACTACTCCGAAGAACATTTCTTTCGTTTTCATTTTTTTTCTTTCTTGCCCCTTCATAGTCATTTCCGTTCCATATTTAATGCATACCACTTCCTATCAAACTCCCATTTGGCATTTTCTCTCATTAACCTTCAGGATTTTGGTCTGGAGTGCTTTGCTAAGATTTTCCTAAAGCACTCACATTTTACATTTTCCTCTTCTACTTTTTCAGCACTTATTCCAGCACTTCGCTATCGGACACTCTTACGTCTTTTTCATACAGCAGGTTCCATACTTGTGCATCTGTCTCTTGTTTGGATATCGTTTCCTATCTTAGATCTTATATGACGTCCCTTTTTGCTTTGATTTACACATTCTTCCATACTCATTCTCTGTCTTTCTTAGCCCTTCATAGTCTGCTATCACTAGTCATATCTCTTTCACTTTGCTTCTGCCTTAAACTACAACTATTTTACTGTGAATTTTAATCTACATTTTTATCGCTCTGTCGTTTCACTTAATAATTCCGCTCGTTCCTGAAAATCTTGCCTCTCTTACTCTTCTGAAGACTTTCCTTCCGCTCGCATCTCTTTATGTCGACTAACGAAATTATTTCTGAACTCTTCTCCTGTACTCGACTAGCCTTTTTCCTCGCATTTCACGTTCGCACTACTATCTTTAGGCCCAGTTCCTCATTTTCCTCGTTCTCTCTGTTCTGTACTTCTACTGTACTTTTGTTCCATTTTTAATGCATACCTCTTCCTTCTAAACCCTGATTTGGAATTTTTCTCTCTTTAAGCATTAGAATTTTTTTCTGGAGTGCATCGCTGAGATTCTCATAACGCACTAACATTTTAAATTTTCCTCTTGCACTTTTCCAGCACTTGGCTATGATACGTATCCTTACGTATTATTCATATAAGACTTTCTACGCTCATGTTTCTGCTTTTGTTTTGATATTTATCCTTTCTCAGATCCTGGCTTCCGTCACTTGTTTCCTTCAGTTTCAGTTTTATCTAGAATAACCCATTTATTTCTGCCTTTCCGGTAGTATTTTCCTCCCGAACTCTCCAGAATGCTTACCTTCCTTTCGCATCACCCTTATCTCGACTCACCCATTTATCTCTAAACTCTTCTCCCGTACAATACTATTTCTCCCATTTCACTATCACTTTATTATCCCTATGCCAAGTTCCTAAATTTCCTCGTTCTCTCTACTGCACTTCTCCCGCATTTATGTTCCATGTTTTATGTATACCACTTCCTCTCAAACTCTCATTTGGCATTTTTTCCTCATTAACCTTAAGGATTATCACTGGAGTTCTTTGCTGAGATTTTCACAATGCATTCACATTCTAGTCTTGCAGTTTTCCTGCATTTACTCCAGTACTTTTCTATCGCACAGATCTTAACATCCTTTTCATACACCACTTTCTACGCTCATGCTTCTATCTCTTGTTTTCATATCTATCTCTTTCTTAGATTTTGACTTCCGTCACTTCTCTTTTTCAGTTTCACACAATCCCTCTTCGTTATTTTCCCTCATATAATCTTGATGTTCTTCGTAAATTCCTAGATCATTTTCGCTTTTATCTTTGGTACGTACTTTCACACTCCACTGAAGAACTTTTCTTCCGTACTCATTCTCTGTCTTTCTTATTACTTCCGCTCTTCAATGTAGTTCTTCCCTCACGAACTCTCCTTGGGCCTTTTTAATTTCTTTTGCGTTACATTATTTCGAGTAACCCATTTATTTCTGAACTCTCCTCTCGTAAAATACTCTAGCCTTTTTCTCGCATTTCACATTCACATTATTAACTCTGTTCTTTATTTTCCTCGTTTACTGTCTTCTGCACTTTTCCCGCAATTTATTCTATATTTACAGCATAACTCTTCCTTCTATACTCTCATTTGGCATTTTGCTCTCATTTTGATCATCGGGATATTCCTCTGCTGCGCTATCCCGGAAATTTCTCAAGGCATTGTAGATCTAAACTCTTATGTCTTTTTCCGCCTTCATCTTTAGTTCTTACTTTCTCACTACCCTGAAACACTTTTCTTCCGTACTCATTGGCTTTTTTTATGCCTTTTCAAAGTCTCATGTTACCTATGGCAGGTTATATGCACAACCGCATTTATTTCCATATTTATTGTATAACTTCCTCCTACTCTATCATATGGCATTGTTCTCTCATTTCTTTCTTCAGGATATTCCTTTGATACGCTTTCCTAAGATTTTCACAAGGACTCAAAATCAAAATTTACCTCTTGCTCATTTCCTCCACTTTCTTCAGCATTGTGTTTCCGCACAGATCGACACTCTTTCGTCTTTTTCATACAGTACTGACCACGTTTGTGCGTCTCGCTCTGGGTTTCATATCAATCATTTTCCTGGATCATGGCTGCCCTCCTTTCTTTCCTTGATTTTTAAGCAATCCCTCTTTGTAATTCTTCCTCATAAAATCTTATAGCGCTTCTCATATTCATGGATCATTTTCCGCCTTCATTTTTCGTAAATTCACACTACTCCGACGAACTTTTCTTCCGCTCATTCTCTGTCTTTAATACTCTTTCAAGTTCCTTATCACCAGTCATATCTCTCTCGACTTTCTTTTGCCTTAACTTATCATTTTTTCCATTACATCTTTTTCATAAAGCACTTTGCACGCTTGCGCTTCTGTCTCCTGTTTTCAGATCGTTCCCTTACTTAGATCTTGGATGACGTCCCTTCTTTTCTTGATATTCAAACAATCTCTCTTCGTTATTCTTGCTCATTAAATCTTATAGCGCTTCTCATATTCCTAGATGATTTTCAACAATTATCTTCGGTTTTTTCACACTACTCCGAAGATTTATTCTTCCGTACTCATTAACTGTCTTTCTTACCCCTTCAAAGTCTCTTATCACCAGTCATTTCTCTTTCACTTTCCCTTTGTCGTAATTTACCACCTTTTCGTCTGAGAATTTCAACCTACATTTCCTTTTGCACTGTCGTTCTCCAATTACCTCACCTCTTTCCATCAGTCCTCTTGCACTTTTCCTTCTTCGCTTTTTTTACACTACCTGAAGAACATTCCTTTTTTCTCATTGTCTGTCTTTCTAGCCCCTTCATAGTCATTTTTGTTCCAAATTTTATACAACCTCTTCCTCCCAAACTGACACTTGGCATTTTTCTCTCATTAACCATCAGGATTTTGGTCTGGAGTGCTTTGCTAAGATTTTCACAACGCACTCTCAATTTACATTTTAATCTTGCACTTTTTCTGCACTTCGTTATTGTACACTCTTACGTCTTTTTCATACAGCACTTTCCATGATTGTGCTTCTCTCTCTTGTTTTCATACCGTTTCCTATCTCAGATCTAGGACGACGTCCCCTTCTTCCATGACTCACACACAATCTGCCTTCGTTATTCTTCCTCATAAATTCTTATTGTGCTTCTCATATTCTTATGTCATTTTTAACCATTATATTCTGTTCCTTCACACCAATTCGAAGTACTTCTCTTCCGTTCTCATCTACTGTATTTTTTACCATTTCATGGTCTGTTATCATTAGTCATATCTCTTTCACCTTCCTTCTGGCTTGAATTACCAATTTTTACACCGTGAATTTTAACCAACATTTTCTATCGCTCGGTCGTTTCGCCAATAACTTGCGCTCGTTCTTGTAGTTTTTTCCTCCCACACACTCCTGAAGCCTTTCCTTCCTCTCGCATCTCCTTATCTCGACTAACGAATAGATCCCAACGTCCTTTTCACACAGCATTTTCTACGCTTATGCTTCGGTCTCTGGTTTTTATACTTATCCCTTTCTTAGATCTTGTCTTCCTCCATCGCTTCTGTTCTTCATTTTCACACAATCCCTCTTTGCTATTCCTCCTCATAAAATCTAATTGCGCTCCCCATATTCCTAGATCATTTTCAGCAATTATCTTTGATTCACACTACCTGGTAAACATTTCTTTTGTATCCAATGTCTGTCTTTCAAGCCCTTTCATAGTCATTTTTGTTCCATATTTAATACAACCACTTCCCCCAAACTCTCTTTTGGCATTTCTCTCTCATTAAACATCTGGATTTTGGTCAGGAGTGCTTTGCTGAGATTTTCACAACGCACTCACACTTTGCATTTTCCTCTTGCACTAATCCAGAACTTATTTCAGCACGTCGTTATCGTACACTCTTACGTCTTTTTCATACAGCAGTTTCTACGCTTGGGATTCTGCCTCTTGTTTTTATATCGTTTCCTATCCCAGATCTTCGATGACGTCCCTTCTTTTCTTGATTTATCAACTGATAAATTCTTATTGTGCTTCTCATATTCCTAGATAATTTTCAGCCATTATCTTCGGCTCCTTCACACTACTCCGAAGTACTTTTCTTCCGTGCTCATTCTCTGTCTTTCTCACCCCTTTCATAGTCTGTCATCACTAGTCATATCGTTCACCTTTCTTCTGTCTCAACCAATTCTTCAACCGGGAATTTTAACCTACATTTTCGTTCGCTTTGTCGTTTTGTCAATTAATTGCATTCGTTCTTGTAGTTCTTACCTGCCACACACTCCTGAAGCCTCCCTTTCGCACGAATCTCCATATCTCGACTAACGAATCTATTTCTGAACACTTCTACGGTACTTCTCTAGCCTTCTTCTCGCATTTCACTTTCACACTATTATCTCTAGTTCCTCAATTTTCTAGTTCTCTCTATTCTGTATTTCTCCCGCAATTTTGCTCCTTATTTAAATCATAACACTTCCTCTCAAACTCTCATTTGGCATTTTTCTCTCATTAACCATCAGGATTTTTCCTGGAGTGCTTTGCTGAGATTTTACAATGCATTCATACTCTACATTCCTGCACTTACTCCAGTACTATGGCACAGATCTCAACGACTTCTTCAAACAGTATTTTCTACGCTTATGCTTCAGTATCTTCTTTTTACATTCAAACAATTTTCAGATCTATGTCTCCTTCATTTCTTTCCTTGATTTTCACACAATCCCTCTATGTTATTCTTCTCATAAATTCTTAATGTGCTTTTTATATTCCAAGATCGTCTTCAGCAATTATCTTCGGTTCTTTCACACTACTTTGAAAAGCTATTCTTTCGAACACTTTCTTTTTTCTTCAAAGTCTCATATTACCTGCCATATCTCTTTTACATTCCTTTTTGCCTTAACTTATTTATTTTTTCACTGAGAATTTATACCTGCATTTTCTTCCGCTCAGTTATTTCGCCAATTACTTCCACTCTTTCCTGTAATACTCTCGTCCCGATCTCTCCTGATGCATTTCCATCCGCCTGCATCTCTATCTGGAATTACGCATGTATTTCTGAGTTTTTCTCCTGTAGCCTTTTACTCCACTTTCACTTACGCACTATTATCTCTAGGCTTCTTCTCATGTACTCTCTATTGCACTGCTTCCGCATTTTTTTTGTCAACATTTACAGCATACTTCTTCCTCCTACACTCTCATTTGGCCTTTTCTCTCATTTTTTTCTTCAGGATATTTCTATGAAGAGCTTTCCTAAGACATTTACAAGGCACTTTTACTTTACATTTTCCTCTTGCGTATTTCGTCCACTCTTTTCAGCACGGATCTAAACTCTTACGTCTTTTGCATACAGCACTTACCACGCTTGTGCTTCTGTCTCTTGTTTTCATATCGATCATTTTTCGGATCTTGGCTGCCCTCCTTTCTTTCCTTGATTCTCAGACAACCTCCCTTCTTTATTCTTCCTCATAAAATCTTATAGCTCTTCACGTATTCCTACATCATTTTCCGTCTTCATCTTTCGTTTATTCACACTATGTCTGTCTTTCTTACCCCTTCAGTCTCTTATCACAAAACAGATCTTTTTTACCTTACTTTTGCTATAACTTAACACCTTTTCCACTAGGAATGTATACCGACTTCCTTTGTCGCTCTGTTGTTGCGCCAATTGTTTCCACCCATCCTGTAGTTGTTTCTTTCCGAACTTTCCTGTAGACTTTCCTTCCGCTCGCATTACTTTTTGTCGACTAACGCATTTATTTCTGAACTCTTCTCCAGTATAATTGCTTTTTCTGGCATTTCACTTTCGGACTATTATCTCTAAGCCTTGTTCCTCCTTTTCCTCGTTTACTCTCATCTGCACTTCTCGCGCTTTTCTGTTTTATTTCTAAAGCCACCTCGTCGTTCCAAACACTCATTTGGCATTTTTCTCTCACTAATCAAAGTGATTTTTTTCTTGAGTGCTCTGCTGAGATTTTCACAACATACGGACAATTGGCACTTTCCTCTTGCACTTTTCCTGCACTTACCCACTATTTGCAATCGCACATATCTAAACCTCTTTTTCATACAGCATTTTTTACGCTTCTGTTTCTGTCTCTCGTTTTTATATTTACACTTATCTTATATCTTGGCTTCCGTCTTTTCTTCCTGTGATTTTCACACAATCCCTCTTCGTTATTCTTCCTCATGGAATATTTCTGCGCTTTCCATATACCGAGATCATTTTCCGTTTTCATCTTTGGTTCTTTTTTTCACACTTCCCTGAAACACTTTTATTCCGTACTCATTGACCTTCTTTATTGCCTTTTCAAAGTCTCATGATACCTATGGCAGGTAATATGCACAACCGCATTTATTTCCATATTTAATGTATCTAATCTAACCTACTCTCTCATTTGGTATTGTTCTCTCATTTTTTTCTTCAGGATATTCCTTTGATACGCTTTCCTAAGATTTTCACTAAGACTCACAATTAACATTTACCTATTGCTCATTTCCTCCACTTTCTTCAGCATTGTGTTTCCGCACAAATCTACACTCTTTCGTCTTTTTCATACAGTACTGACCACGCTTGTGCGTCTCGCTCTGGTTTTCATATCAATCATTTTCCTGGATCTTGGCTGCTCTCTTTTCTTCCCCTGATTTTCAAACAATCTCTCTTCGTAATTCTTCCTCATAAAATCTTATAGCGCTTCTTATATGCATGGATCATTTTCCGCCTTCATTTTTCGTTCATTCACACTACTCCGAAGAACTTTTCTTTCGCTCATTCTCTGTCTTTGATACTCTTTTAAGTTTCTTATCACCAGTCTTTTTCCACTTCCTTTTGCCTTAACCTACCTATTTTTCCACTGAGAATTTCAACCTACATTTCCTTCCACACTGTCGTTTCTCCAAATACCTCAGCTCTTTCCAACATTCCTCTTGCACTTTTCCTGCAGATAATGTAGTACTTTGCTATCGCACAGATTTCAACGTCTTTTCCACACTGCATTTTCTACGCTTATGCTTCTGTATCTTGTTTTTATATTTATCCCTTTCTTAGATATTTTCTTCCGTCAATTATTTGCTTCATTTTCACACAATCCATCTACGTTATTCTTCCTCATAAAATCTTCTTCGCTTCTCATATTCCTAGATCATTTTTAGCAATTATCTTCGGTTCTCTCACACTACCTGAAGAACATTTCTTTTTTCTCATTGTCTGTCTTTCTAGCCCCTTCATAGTCATTTTTGTTCCGTATTTAATACAACTTCTTCCTCCCAAACTCTCATTTGGCATTTTTCTCTCATTAACCATCAGGATTTTGGTCTGGATTGCTCTTCTGAGACTTTCACAACGCACTCTCAGTTTACATTTTCCTCTTGCACTTTTCCAGCAATTATTCCAGCACTTCGTTATCGTACACTCTTACGTCTTTTTCATACAGCAGTTTCCATGCTTGTGCTTCTCTCTCTTGTTTTCATACCGTTTCCTATCTCAGATCTAGCATGACGTCCCTTCTTTCATGACTTACACACAATCTGTCTTCGTTATTCTTCCTCATGAATTCTTATTGTGCTTCTCATATTCTTAGGTAATTTTCAGCCATTATCTTCGGTTCCTTCACACTAATCCGAAGTACTTTTCTTCCGTTTTCATCCACACTCTTTTTTACCATTTCATGGTCTGTTATCACTAGTCATTTCTCTTTCACCTTCCTTCTGGCTTAACTCACCAATTTTTACACCGTGAATTTTATCCTACATTTTCTATCGCTCTGTCGTTTCGCCAATTACTTGCGCTCGTTCCTGTAGCTCTTTCCTTCCACACACTCCTGAAGCCTTTCTTTCCTGTCGCATCTCCTTATCTCGACTAACGAATTTATTTCTGATTTCTTCTGTACTCCTCTAGCCTTTTTTCCGCATTTCACTTTCGTATTAATAACTTTGTTCTCCATTTTCCTCGTTTACTCTCTTCTGCATTTTATTCTATACTCACAACATAACTCCTCCTTCTATACTTTCATTTGGAATTTTGCTCCCAATTTGATCATAGAGATATTCCTTTGCAGCGCTATCCTAAAATTTTCTCAAAGCACTCAGCTTTTACATTTTTCTCCTGCACATTTCCAGCCCTAACTTCAGCATTGTGCTATTGCTCAGATCTAAACTCTTACATCTTCTTCATACAAAACATTCCACGCTTGTACTTCTGTCTTTTTCATATCGTTCCCTTTATTAAATATTGGATGACGTCCCTTATTTGTCTGATAAACACACAATATCTTTTAGCTATTCTTTCTCTTAAATTCTTATTGTGCTTCTCATAGTCCCAGATCATTTTAGCAATTATCTACGGTTCTTTCACTCTACTCCAAAAAACTTTTCCTCCGCTCATTCTTTCTTTTTCTCATCCCTTTAATATTTTTTTTAATGTGAAGGAAGATCGAGGCAGGCACGGAAGTTATCTGCGCATATCCATCACGATCATCCGGGTTTGAACTGTTGTTAGACATAAGTCCAGAAGGATAATTGTTTATACGATACATGTAATGATGAAACTTTGACTGTTAAGTTTTTAAATACACACACAGCCCCTCTCGACCTGGGCCTCTGAGAGCTCAGACTGAACAGCCTAACCCGACCCGTGCTTGTTCTAAAGTTAATATGAGATTCCTTTAAAAATGTGTATATTTCCCAGTAGACTTTGGGGCTGTTGAGTGCGAGAATCGCTTCAGTCTGATATGGATGATGGAGGTTGGTGATTTTACTCAAGGTTAAGCATAGCAATTGAATATTTCGAACATTGTTATTACATTGAAACAGAAGGTGGTTTAAAGTTCCTATTTCCTCACATGAGCAAAGAGGGTTATGTTTCAATTTCATTATGTGAAGATATTTCGGAAAGAGAACGTGACCACTTCTCATTCTAGAGATAGTACGAATAAAATCTCGTTTAAAATTCCTAATGGGATCAGACTTGTCTACTTCATCAAATATGTTATTGAACCAGAAGAAATGTGGCGGGAGGGTTGAATTGATTTATGGAACTGTCCGCTTGGGTTGGATTTGAAAGTTTTTTTCCATCTTGAAGTTGTGAGGTTTTTAAAGAGGGGGGGAAAATCGTTGTACATGGCGGGAGGAAGGTGGATGGGGTCGAGAAATGCCGCTTCCTTGGCCAAGGAATCAACATTTCCATTGCTCACTATTCCTGAATGGGCCTTAGCCCAGAGAAACTCGATTGTACAGCCTGATGCAGATAGCCGGGAAAAAGCTTCTAAAATATCTTTATGAGTCAGACTGAAGTTTGTCTTATATTTCAATTTCTTCAAGCTCATCGGGCGGCTCAGGCTATCTGATATTATCAGGAAATTTTTTGAGGAAACTGTATCGATGTGCGATAGAATGTAATCTAATGCTCTACAAAATGCTAAAAGTTCTGCCGAGAAAATTGAGAAGTTATTGCCGAGTCAAAACAGTTAATGAGATGTGTGTAGTGGGTCAAAAATAGCACAACCGACGTTGTAATCTTGTTTGGAGGCGTCCGTGTACAGGTGATGAAAATTTCTTAAGCGTAAGTCTATCAGTCGGTGAAAATCGACATTTCCCGTCATTTCTCCGAGATGGGAACATGAATATTTTCTACATCTCGTAATTTGAAGAAATCCATTTTGTACATGACTAGTTTGTCCAATATAATGATCCTTGATCCTTTCTTTATATTCCATGAATAGGTCGTAATTTGCTATCAAGAGTGGATCTTTTTTAATAGTCCAATATTTTGATGTTAGTGTCAGCAAATCTCTCCGTTGTTTGAGAGGCACTTCGTTTGATTTTGCGAGTACAATATTATTAAGTGTGCTTCTGAGATAGCCGAAACAGATCTTCAGCGCCTTGTGTTGTAGACTATTCAACTTTTGAAGCCAAGTGTCTGCTGCTGATCAGTAGAAGATACAACCATAGTCAATAACTGATCTTACGAATGATCGACAAAAAGTAAGGGCCATGAGTTGGTCGGCTCCCCATTTGTTATGACAGAAGAATCACAGTAATTGAATGTTTTTTTTTCTGCACGGTTGAGAGTGTTCAGAATACGATCTTTCCAACTTAACTTGCGATCCAACGTTATTCCCAAATATTTCACAGAAGTTTTATGAGGAAGTGACAATTCTCCAAAATTCAAGTTATCTGGTAGTTGGGTGCGTTTCCTAGTGAATGTACAATCTGCTGAATGAAAAGGTGACATCTCGAGACCATTTATGGTCATGAATTGGTTGAATTCTCTGATCGCAGTATCTAGGATCTGTTGAACTGCATTCAGGTCTTTGTTTGAGCAGTATATGCAAATATTATCTGCAAATTGCAGAACTTTCACTGCTGGCTTAGTGAAGGTACTCTCCAGCTTGTGGTACAATATTATATATAAAAGATGACAATATATAAAAGATGACAAAATACTGCCTTGGGGTAATCCCATGTTAGTTATTAATGGGCCAATTAATTCATGACCAATTCTCAGAAATATTTTTCTATTCGAATATGAATTATGAATGAACGTAGTGAAATTTCGAGGCAAACCAATCTCAATCATAACCCTGTGGAGAACGGACAATAAGACTTTATCATATGCTCCAATTATATCGGCGAATAAGGCCATAAGTGTTTCTTCTTTTGGGAAGGCGATTTGGATATCTGTGATCAGGTGTGCGATACTATCATATGTTGAATTGCCTTTACGGACACCAAATTGGTAATTCAGGAACTTGTTGTTATGTTCGAGCCACCAGTCCAAGCGGAACTCAACCATTCTTTCGAAAGTTTTCAATACACAGGAACTCAGAGAGATAGGCCTATATGCGTCTGCATTTGAGGGATTTTTGTTGGGTTTGAGTATGGGAACGACAATGTAGTTCTTCTAATCATCTGGTAAAGAACCAGAATTTTTTATTTCATTGAAAATTTTCAGTAAGATCGATTTCGAATTATTAGGCATATTCGCCAGCATTACATATTGTATTTTGTCAAGACCTGGGGACGTATTAGAGTTTGATTTTAGTGCTCTGTCTAATTCGTGAGATTCAAGAGGCAGATCCATTATAGTACCGTGGACAGCCTCCGGTAGAGGTTCTATTTGCTCATAAGTGAGAGGAGGACGAATTTCATCATAAAATGCATCAGTCCATGGCCCCATGGCGGTATGGTGAACCAAAGAGTAATTGATGTTTCAGATTCTTTTCACGTTATTCCAAATTGAAGTGATAGAAGAATTGCTATTAAGGCTATTACAGAATTTCTTCCAAGGGTCTCTTTTGCTTTTCTTGATGACTCTTTTAGCAACAGCTTCTTTATTCTGGTAGTTGAGAAAGTTTTCCAGATTTGTAGTTTCTCTATAAATTCTAAAGGCTATCAGTTTTGCTCTCACATCATGCTCGCAGTCCCCATTCCACCATGTGTTGCTTTTATTATTTGCGTTAGATTTACTCACAGTAATGCTTTCCCTACAAGACTCATTTAAAATTTCCATAAAGTTGTCATAATTTGTGGATCCTTCAAACTCGAGATGTGAACTTTTTTCTTCTAAAGTTTCTGAAAATCGGGTCCAGTCAGCCTTTTTTGTATCAAATTGTCCGTCGACAGAATGAGATATGGTATTTGGTGTGTCTGATGTGATGAGGTTATATCGGACTGGATAATGATCAGATCCTAAAGGAAGTTCATCCACGAACCAATTTTCGAGAAAAGCATTCATGGATGAAGAGCAAATGATCAAATCTATAGCCGATTTGGCGGAACCAGGGATCGGGATTCTGGTTACGGAACCGTCATTCAAAATAAATAGATTTTTTTCTTGAATAGTGTTTGATGATTCAATACTGAAACGGCTATCCGAAGAGGAGCCCCAGGAAGTGTGATGGATATTGAATTCACCTGATAGAATAAAATTACTGTTGCCTATACTGTTGATCAACTGTGTCCATTGACGTTCGATTATAGAGGAACCTGGGGGCGCATACACCGAGAAAATTGAAATGGTTTTCTCTTTCGAGGGATTTATATTGAAACCTATGATTTCTAAACCGTTTGGTTTTGGTGTGACGGTTATGTCAGAAAAATGAATTGACTTTTTCAAAAGAATTAGGATTCCACCTCCTTTGCCGAGTATTCTTTCTTGTCTAAAAATGTTATATTGGGAAAAAGATATTTTATTATGAGGTTCCATCTAAGTTCCGCATAAGAAACAAACATTTATATCAATACTGTTTAGGTACCTCCCTAAGGCACCTTTATTTGATAGGATAGATCTGGCATTCCACTGTAGGATTCGTAGGACTGCCATATCGATACAAATATTTGTCCCTTATTTTGAATTTTAGGTTTTCATACGATACATTTTCTAGTAGATTTTCTGGCACATGTAAGTCGGCCAGGCATTTAATAACAATATTCTGAATAATATCTGAAAGGTCTGATACACTAAGTGAATTGATTTCAGTGTTTTTAGATAAAGCATTATGTTGAATGTCAGTTGAATTATAGGTTCCAGATAGACAAACTTCATAACCTGAAGGCGAACGTGAGATTTTTATTATTTCTTGGTGTTTTTGCGCAATTTCAAGTTGATCCGCTGACAAGGAATTAAACTTTCGTTTTTTACCTGCTTGGTCAGTAAAGGGAACATTTTATAGTCGGTGAGTAGTATGAACTACATTATTATTGGGATTTTGAGCAACGATATTACCATAACTCATGTCGAGTTTGAAGCTAGCTTCCCGGAAAGAAATATTATCTTCAGTCATTTTGTGATTAATTTTTTATTGCGTTTTATATACAGGACATTTTTTCGTGTCATTTGACATATGTGCTCCTTGACAATGAATGTATTTCGTTTCATTACTCTTGCAGGCTTTTGACTCGTGATTATCACCACAATTTAGTGATCTAATTTTGTTTCTGCAGACTCTATCGCCATGGCCGTAACGACCGCATCTACCACGTAGAACAGGCTTCTGAACAAAAAGATGCACCTCATGAGGTGCATCACCTCATTAAAATTGGACATTGTGGAAGACCGAATTAAAAAATTATAAATCGATCGAACGATTGGTATTTATAGCACGTGTGAATTAATCGATAAATATTTACTCAACCTCACTGGAAAACAGAAATCTAACCTACCATCTTCTGCACAATTTCCTCATTTTTTTCCATATATCCATCATACTACTTCCTCCTACCCCCTCATTTGGCATTTTCTCTCATTTTTCTCTTCGGGATATTCTTCTGAAGCGCTTTCCTATGATTTCCACAAGGACTCACATTTTACATTTTCTTCTTTCTAATTTCCTCCACCTACTTCAGCATAACGGTACCGCACAAAACTAAACTCTTACGTCTTTTTAATACAGCACTAACCACGCTTGTGCTTCAGTCTCTTGTTTTCATATCGATCATTTTCTTGGATCTCGGCTGCCCTCTCTTCTTTCCTTGATTTTCAAACAATCTCTATTCGTTATTCTTCTTCATAAAATCTAATAGTGTTTCTCATATTTCTAGATCATTTTCCGCCTTTAACTTTGGTTCATTCACACTACTGCGAAAAACTTTTCTTGCGCTCTTTATCTGCCTTTCTTACCCCTTCAAGTTTCTTATCACCAGTCATATCTTTTGTACCTTCTTTTGCCTTAGCTTACCCCTTTTTTCACTGATAATTTCAACCAAAATTATCTTTCTCTCTGTCGTTCCGCCAATTCCTTCCGCTCTAATAAAGTCTTACGGTTTTTTGAAACTGCACTTCCCACGCTCGTGCTTCTGTCTTGTTTACATATCTTTCCCTTTCTTAGATCTTGACGTTCGTTCTTTGATTTACATACATTATCTTTTCGCTATTCTTCCCCATAAATCCTTGCTGTGTTTCTCATTGCCTTCTGAACTTATCGTCTATCTTTCTCACCCTTTCAAAGTCTCTTACATTATTCTCGTGCACATTTCCTGCCCTTACCTCAACATTGTGCAATCGAACAGATTTAATCTATTACGGTTTTTTAATACTGCACTTTCCACGCTCGTGCTTAATTCTTGTTTTCATATCGTTCTCCTTCTTAGATCTTGGATTACGTTCCTTCTTTGATATACACACAAAATATTTTCCTTATTCTTCCTCATAAATTCTTATTGTGCTTCTCATAGTCCTTCCATACTCGTTATTTGTCTTTCTTGCCCCTTCAAAGTCTCTTATCACCAGTCATATATCTTTCACCTTCCTTTTGCCTTTACTTACCATCTTTTCGAGTGAGAAATTCAACCTACTTTTCATTTCGATCTGTCGTTTCGCCAATTACTTCCCCTCTTTCCTGTAGTTCTTTCCTTCCGAACTCTCCTGAATCCTTTCTTATCTTTCGCATCACCTTATCTCGACTTACCCATTTATCTCCGAACTCTTCTCCCTTAAAATACTCCTACCACTTTCTTCCAGTTCACTCTCACATTATTAACTCTGTTTTTGTTCTTCCTCGTTTACACTCTTCTGAACTTCTACTGCATTACCTTTCACATTCACAGCATTTCACTCTCCACCTATTATCTCTGAGCCAAATTCCTCATTTTCCTCAATCTCTCCCTTCTTCACTTTTCCCGTATATTTGTTCCATATTTCATGTATACCACTATCTCTCAGACTCTCATTTGATATTTTCTCTCATTAACCATAAGGATTTCTTCCTGGAGTACTTTGCTGAGATTTTCAAAATGCACTCACATTCTACATTTTTCTTGTACTTTTCCTGCACTCACTCCAGTACTTTGCACTCGCACAGATCTCAACGTCCTTTTCACACAGCACTTTCTACAATTATGCTTCGGTCTCTTGTTTTTATATTTATCCGTTTCTTAGATCTTGTCTTCCTCCATCGCTTCTATTCTTCATTTTCACACAATCCCTCCTTGTTATTCCTTTTCATAAAATCTTATTGCGCTCCTCATATTCCTAGATCATTTTCAGCAATTATCACTGATTTCTTCACACTACCTGGTAAACATTTCTTCTGTACCCAATGTCTGTCTTTCAAGCCCGTTGATAGTCATTTTTGTTCCATATTTAATACAACCACTTCCCCCAAACTCCCATTTGGCATTTTTCTCTCATTAAACATCTGGATTTTCGTCTGGAGTGCTTCGCTGAAATTTTCACAACGCACTCAGACTTTCCATTTTCCTCTTGCACTAATCCAGCACTTATTTCAGCACGTCGTTGTCGTACACTCTTACGTCTTTTTCATACAGCAGTTTCTACGTCTGTGGTTCTGTCTCTTGTTTTCATATCGTTTCGTATCCCGGATCTTGGATGACGTCCCTTCTTCCCTTGATATATCGATTGATAAATTCTTATTGTGCTTCTCATATTCCTAGATCATTTTCAGCCATTATCTTGGGCCCCTTCACACTATCCGAAGTACTTTTCTTCCGTTCTCATTCTCTATCTTTCTTACCCCTTTCGTATTCAGTTATCACTAGTAATATCTTTCACCTTCCTTCTGCCTTAACTTACCACTTTTTCAACCGTGAATTTTAACCTAAATTTTCTATCGCTCTGTCGTTTCGTCAATTACTTGCGCCCGTTCTTGTAGTTCTTACCTGCCACACACTCCTGAAGCTTTTCTTCCGCTCGAATCTCCATATCTCAACTAACGAATTTATTTCAGAACTCTTATACTGTACTTCTCTAGCCTTTTTCTCGCATTCCACTTTCAAACTATTATCTCTAGTTCCTCAGTTTCCTCGTTCTCTCTATTCTGTACTTCTCCCGCATTTTTGTTTCATATTTAATTCATACCACTTCCTCCCAAACTCTCATTTGGAATTTTTCTCTCATCAACCATCAAGATTTTTACTGGAGTACTTCGCTGAGACTCCCACAACCACTCACATTTACATTTTCCTCTTGCACTTTTCCAGCACTTACTCCAGCACTTTGCAATCTTATGTATACTCAAGTTTTTTTTCATACAGTATTTTCTACGCTTATGCTTCTGTCTCTTCTCTTTATATTTATCCATTTTCAGATTTTTGGCTTCCATCACTTCTTTCCTTGAGTTTCACACAATCCCTCTTCGTTATTCTGCCTCATGAATTCTTATTGTGCTTCTCATATTCCTAGATCATTTTCAGCAATTATCTTCGGTTCTTTCACACTACTCCGAAGAACTATTCTTCCGTACTCATTGTCTGTCTTTTTTGCTTTAGACAAGTCTCACATTAGCTGCCATATCTCTTTCTCATTCCTTTTTGCTATAACTTATATATTTTTTCTCTGAGTATTCAAACCTGCATTTTATTCCGCTCAGTCTTTTCGCCAATCACTACCGCTCTTTCCTATAATTCTCCAATCCCGATTTCTCCTGCAGCCTTTCTGTCCGCTCGCTGCTCTTTATCCCCACCAACGCATTAATTACTGAGTTTTTTTTTATGTAATACTCTGTTGCCTTTTTCTCTCATTTTCCTTATGCACTATTATCTCTACGCCTAGTAGCTCTTGTTGCTTGTGTATTCTCTTCCGCACTACTTCCGCTTTTTCCATATTTACTGCATACTACTTCCTCCTATACTCTCATTTGTCATTTTTCTCTCATTTTTTTTCTTCGCGATATTCCTCTGATGCGCTTTCCTTAGATTTTCACAAGGTCTCACATCTTACATTTTCTTCTTATTCATATCCTCCACTTTTTTTAGCATGGTGCTATTGCACAGATATAAACTCCAACGTTTTTTTCATACAGCACTTTCCACGCCTGTGCTTCTGTCTTGTTTCCACATCGTCTCCTTTCTTAAATCTTGCATGACGTTCCTTCTTTGATTTACACATAATATGTTTTCGTTCTTCGTCATAAAATATTATAGCGTTTCTCATTTTCCTAGATCATTTTCCGCCTTTAACTCTCGTTCAATCACAATACTCCGAAGATTTTTTCTTGCAATATTTAGCTGTTTTCCTCACCCCGTCAAGTCTTTTATCACCAGTCATATCTCTTTCACCTTCCTTTTGCATTATTTACCTCTTTCTCCACTTTGAATTCCAACCTACATTTTCTCTATCGTTTTACAAATATCTTCTGCTCTTTCTGTAGTTCTTTTCTCCCGAACTCTGCTGAATCCTTTTCTTTCTTCGCACCACCTCATCTCGACTAACCTATTTATTTCTGCACAATTCTTCTGTACAATACTCTAGCCTTCTTCTCGCATTTCACTTTCACATTATCAACTCTGTTCCTGTTTTACCTCGTATACTCTCTTCTGAACTTCCCCCGCATTTTCTTCTATATTTACAGCATAAGTCTTCCTCCTAAACTCTCATTTGGCATTTTTCTATCATTTCATTCATCACACAATCTCTTTTCGTTATTCTGCCCCATATATTTTTATTGTGCTTCTCATATTCCTAGATCATTTTCAGGCATTGTCTTCGGTTCTTTCACACTACTCTGAAAAACAATTCTTCCGTACTCTTTTTCGCCTCTTCAACTTCTCATATTACCTGCCATATCTCTTTCACATTCCTCCGAAAATTTTTCTTCCGTACCAATTCTCTGTCTTTCTTACCCCTTCATAGTCTGTTATCACTAGTCATACCTCTTTCACCTTCCTTCTGCCTTAACTTACCACCTATCGATCTGTCCTTTCGCCAAATACTTCCGCTCTTTCATGTAGTACTTTCCTCCTGAAATCTCCTGAATCCTTACCTTCATTTCGCATCACCTTATCTCGACTCACCCATTTATCTCTAAACTCTTCTCTCGTACAATACTCTAGCCTCCTTCTCTCATTTCACTATCACATTATAATCCCTAAGCCTTGATTTTTCTCGTTCTCTCTCTACTGCTTTCTCCCGCATTTTTGATCCATATTTTATCTATACCACTTCTTCTCAAATTCTCATTTGGCATTTTTTCCTTATTAACCTTAAGGATTTTTTCCTGTATAGCTTGGCACTACTCCAAAAATCCATTCTTTCGTACTCTTTTTTGCCTCTTCAATGTCTCATATTACCTGCCATATCTCTTTCACATTCCTTTTTGCCTTAATTTATTTATTTTTTCACTGAGGATTTGAATCTGCATTTTCTTTCGCTCTGTTGTTTAGCCAATTATTTCCGCTCTTTCCTGTAGTTCTTCCCTCTCGAACTCCCCTTAAGCATTTCCTTTCATTTGCATCACATTATCTCGACTAACCCATTTATTTCTGAACTCTCCTCTTGTACAATACTTTAGCCCTTTTCTCGCATTTCACTCTCACATTATTAACCCTGTTTTCATTTTCCTCGTTCATTCTCTTCTGCGCTTCTCCCGCATTTTATTCCATATTTACAGCATAACATTTCCTTCTATACTCCCATTTGGCATTCTGCTTTCAATGTGATCATCGGGATATTCCTCTGCAGCTCTGTCCTTAAGTTTTCTCAAGGCACTCACCTTTCACATTTTTCTCCTGAACATTTCCTGCTCTAACTTAAGCATTTTTCTATCGCACAGATCTAAGCTGTTACGTCTTTTTCATAAAGCCCTTTCCATTCCATTCTTCCTCAAAAATCTTATAGCGCTTCTCCTCATATTCCTAGATCATTTTCAACAATTATCTTCGGTTTTTTCACACTATCCCGAAGATTTATTTTTCCGTACTCATAATCTGTCATTCTAATACCTTCAAAGTCTCTTATCACCAGTCGTTTCTCTTTCACCTTCCTCCTGCCGTAATTTACCACCTTTTCGTCTGAGAATCTCAACCTAAATTTCTTTCGATCTGTCGTAACGCCAATTACTTCCGCTCTTTATTGTAGTAATTTCCTTCCGAACTCTCCGGAATCCTAGCCTTCCTTTCGCATTCCTTTATCTGGACTTATCCATTAATCTCTGAACTCTTCTCCCGTATAATAATCTAGCCTCTTTCTTCCATTTCACTATCATATTATTTCCTCTAAGCCAAGTTCCTCATTATTTTCGTTCTCTCTCTTCTGCACTTCTCCCGCATATTTTATGTATACCACTTCCTCTCAAACTCCCATTTGGCATTTTTCTCTCACTGATAATCAGGATTTTTCCTGGAGTGCTTTGCTGAGATTTTCACAATGCATTCACATTCTACATTCCTCTTGCAAATTACCTGCACTTTCTCCAGTAGTTTGCTATCGCACAGATCTCAACGTCTTTTTCATACAGTATTTTCTACGCTTCTTCTCCATAAATTCTTAATGTGCTTTTCATATTCCAAGATCAGTTTCAGCAATTATCTTCGGTTCTTTCACACTACTTCGAAAAACTATTCTTTTGTACTCTCTTTTGCTTCTTCAAAGTCTCATATTACCTGCCATATCTCTTTCACATTCCTTTTTGCCTTAACGTATTCATTTTTTCAATGAGAGTTCAAACCTGCATTTTCTTCCTTTCAGTCGTTTCGCCAATAACTTCCGCTCTTTCCTGTAATTCTCCCGTCCCGATCTCTCTAGATGCATTTTCATTCGCTAGCATCTCCTTATCTTCACTAACGCATTCATTTCTGAGTTTTTCTCCTTACATTTTCATTTCCCTTTCACTTACGCACTATTATCTCTAAGCCTAGTTCCTCCTTCTGCTCATGAACTCTCTTTTGCATTGCTTCCGCATTTTCTTGTCAATATTCGCAGCATACTTCTTCCTCCTACACTCTCATTTGGCAATTTTTCTCATTTTTTTCTTCGGGATATAACTCTGATGCGCTTTCCCAAGATTTTTACAAGGCACTTACATTTTACATCTTCTTCTTGCACATATCCTCCACTTACTTTAGCACGGATCTAAACTCTTACGTCTTTTTCATAAAGCACTTACCACGCTAGTGCTTCTTTCTCTTGTTTTCATATCGACCATTTTCTTGGCTGCCCTCCCTTCTCTCCTAGATTTTCATACAATCTCTCTTCGTTATTGTTCATCATAAAGTCTTATAGCGCTTCTCATATTCCTAGATCATTTTCAGTAATTATCTTCTGTTCTTTCACAGTACTCCGAAGAACTTTTCTTCCGTACTCATTCTCTGTCTTTATTACTCATTCGAAGTCCATTTTCTCCAGTCAATCTCTTCCACCTTTCTTTTGACTTAACTTACCACCTTTTCCACCTTTTCGAGAATTCCAACCCACAATTTATTTCGATCTGTCGTTTCGCCAATTACTTCCGCTCTTTCCTGTATTTCTTTCTCTCTGAACTCTCCTTAATCTAACCTTTCTTTCGCATCACCTTATCTCGACTAACCCATCTATTTCAGAACTCTTCTTCTGTACAATACGCTAGCCTTTTTCTCCGATTTAACTTTCTCATTATTATCTCCAAGCCAAGTTCTTCATTTTCTCATTCCTATTTTTCCACTGAAAATTTCAACCTACATTTTCTTCCGCTCTGTCTTGCCGCCAATTACTTCCGGCTTTTCTATAGTTCTCTCCTCCTGAACTCTCCTTAATCATTTCCTTTCTTCGCATCACCTTATCCCCACTCATTCATTTCTGAACTCTTCTCCTGTACGATACTCTAGCCTTTCCGTCGCATTTTACTGTCACATTATTAACTCTGTTCCTCCCTTTCCTCGTTTACTCTCTTCTTAACTTCTCCCGCATTTTGATCCATATTCACAGCATTACTCCTCGTCCTAAACTCTCATTTGGCATCTTTCTCTCATTTTAATCATTGGGACATTCTCTGAAACGCTATCTTAAAATTTTCTCAAGGCACTCACATTTTAGATTTTTCTACTGCACATCTTCTACCCTTACCTCAGCATTGTGCTTTCGCACAGATCTCAACTCTTGCGTCTTTTTGATACAGCAGTTTCTACGCTTTTGCTTCTGTCTCTTGTTTTCATATCGTTCCCTTTGATTGTATTTCGTACAATACCTCTCACAATAACTTCAGAAATATACAAGGCGAATTCGCAAATGTTTCATTTTTATGCCTCATGCGTATTATTTCATGCTTATTTTAATATGTGTAAATTTGACAGTAATGTATGTCCACAACAAAATTATTCACCCGATTGCATTTTTTATGCCAAAAAGCAAATTTCTCAAATAATACCAATTTTTTTTTCCATAGTTTTCAAAATATTTATTTCACGAAAAGTATTCAAACACTACTTTCTCGAAATTACGAGAAGCGCTCTAGTTATCGCGCAACTTCCATAGTAACTATAAAAGTAATTTCATGATTTTCAACATGAAAACTCTTCTTATACTTATAAGCGTAAGTGTGTACTTATTGCTTGTGAATGATTTGCCAATCATGCGGGAACGTATGATAATGCCTTTACTGTAGCAGATTGTACTGCACGATCTCACACTTTGAGGATTACAAACAAAAATAATCGAAACTATACAAGGTGTCTGGTGACGAAATTGCATATCCGATTTACAATTATTCAATTGGCATCTCCGATTGTATTTTTCTGGCCAGAAAGCGAATCTTTGAATATAACCTATGTTCAATTCCTATATTGTTCTCGATATTTTAGTATTTCTGTGCTCTCTAAACACAATTTTCAAATCGAACTTTTGAGTCTAATATAACTTCAGAGTGCTTGTTCCGCAATAAGTTTTCAGAAAATAGTTCATTTGTGAAAATGAGAGCCAAACTGCAATTCAAAATGTTTAAAGAATCTCAAAATTATTGGATTTGAATTCAAGTTCCTTCAATTTAATCTATTTTTCCTATTGGATTGAGGAATCCATTTAGAACATAGGTCATTGTGCAGAGCTTGGTTAATACATGGTTCAGACTTTCGTACACATAAAAAATACAATTTGGGATACTTTTCAATCAGACAATTTTACTCAGCTATTAGCAGTTACGTCAAATATGCATTGTGTTTCCAAAAATCCCCTATCTTTGTAGCTTCTCAGTCTTGTCGGATTCTAAGAGTGAGAGCAATAATTCCTGACCTATTGAATTAATCTGTTGAAATCTGAAATAAAATCAAACTAACAACTTAATTAATTTTCACATTAGAACATCTACAGTAGAGACAATTCAAAAATCTAAAGCAAGAAATGTTTCTATTCAGTGCAAATGAATATAAAAAATATATTATGGCTTGAGGTACAGATTTCAAAAACTATAGTTATTATTTAGAAAAACAGGAATAAAAGGTTGAGAAACATGTCACACTTTACCAAATACACTGTAGTAGGTAACTCATTGGTAACAGATAACAATTCGAACTTCTCAGCGTAGGCTATGATTAGTGAACTATCATGTTGGGAATTTTCGAAATATCTGATCTTTGAATCTATGACTGACGCCAGTCAATATGACGTTGAAGATTCCTACAAAATGTGCTTATGAGACAATTGTATCCCATAGAGGAAGGGTCTAAAATTTGAAGTTCCGAGCAGTGCCAGTATACAGGGTGTAAAAGTTTAATCAAAAGGTATAATTAAATTCAAAATTTTTGTTAATCGTTGAAAATATTTAAGTGGAAGATTTGATGTATCGAAAACTTTCAAAGAAGCATAATTTTCAATATAAAACGATACTTTGAAATTACCTGTAAGACGTATCGTCACCATAAAATAAAATTGGCTGAAAAGTTTTCCATCAAGAACACTTCAGCTACTCCTTTATTTTTGCACACAAGAAATTATTTATGTAAAATCGAAAATTGATTCATCTCAATATGCAGCAACTACTCGCCTTCCAAAACCCAAAAAAATCACATTTGGAGAGTTATATCTTTTCCGAACATCAAAACGCATGTAGAAAAAATGTTTTTGGTACTGAAGAGCAACTTCTTATTGATTATGTTGCTTTGATTGAAGCTGAAACCATGAAGATAAACATTCATAGAGCTTTCATTGATTACCAAAAGGCTTTTGATAGTTCTCCTCATTCATGGTTTCAAGAAATTTTGGAAATTCATAAAATTATAAGTTGAATTGATAAGTCAACGTAAGGTTGTATGGAATATTATGTATTAAGGAAGATATATATTTCACATGAATCCTTTGATGTAATGTTGATCTGTTTCCATCAGCCAAGTTGGCATGAGGAATGTTCGAAATGTTTTTACTGTGATACTTTTAGAGCGTTATATCTGCAAAATTCTGGAATAATTAAAATAGGTGGCATGATAGTGGAAATCAGACATCCAAAGTTGAAGAAGACAATTCTATGGAACGTATCTTGAAGTCTTCGAAGATCAACCATGAAAATTCAGAAGGGAAACAGAAATACAATTATTTTACGGAATAATTAATCAAGAAACGCCTTCATTCAACTGATCATTGCATAACACTGAAAGGTCCATTCATTATAATGTACTCTACTTTCCTGATTTCTATGACTGGCACTATTGGTATTCTTGTTATTTTTCTGATACTGATACTGATAGTATAATTGGCACTAATGGCTATAGGAAATTCATTTTTGAAAATGGGATTGATAGTTCCAGCAAAAGGCCAGTTCATTGTCGAAAAATGTAATTCTGGTTAATTTCAGTGACCCTTCGAAGAAATTTAAAAAAGCCTCATCCCTCTGGTCATTCTACTCAATGCTGCGAAGAGCACTTAACCTCTTTCACACAGTTAGACTGAGAAGTTACCAATTATGACAGTGTCTGTTGAAAGGAAAACCTGAAGGCCGACCTAAGAAACCTAAAACGTTCACAACAGAAGAAATGAATAAATTAATTAGAGAATGATCAGATCAATCGTTTTTTCCAAACCAAGTGACTCTTATTATTGGATTTGTAGGAGGTTGCCAGTCTATGAATCACATCATGAATATAATAAATGTAGAAGATTAGAATTGAGCTTTAATACAAATCGTTTCGTTAACACTGACATAATAAACAAGAAATTTCATTGATTCGAGAAAATTTCATCAATCTCGTAATTAACTTATTAGCAGTTGCTTGAGCAGAGAGTTTATTTCATATGCTCCGAGCCAATTTAGACATTGATTGAATTTTTAAGGCAAAATAGCGAATTTATCGAATCTTACCTATAAGTTTCTTCGTAATTGCCACTACTGAGCTTTTGTCAATGATCTATCTGAAAAATGTCAAGCACAATGTGTTGAAATTAAAAAATTCGCCAAAATGGTGAGAACGTTCCAGATACATTACATATTCTACTGAAAATTATGTTTGTATTTTGTCAATTCTCGCATTTCTCTTGTCACAATTTCCTTTCTTTTAAACTATGTTAACCATCAAAATGAAGAAATAGACATAGCTAGATAAAATCGATGATTTTCAAGTACTCTAAAGATGGCGAATGCACCAAGTTCAATCCAATTCATCCGAGTAGAAGAAATTCAAAGATTTTCAAAGTAATGAACTTTTCAAATGTCAGTTTAAACATAGAAAATGTTTTACTGTACGGAAGTCTACGTTTAAAATTTCTATTTTAAATATGGCGGTTTAGCTGTATTACCATCACTTCCGTTACAGAATCCATAGAAGAAGAAGAAATACGATTTTTTAATCAAAGAAAACGATGCTGTTCAGATTTTCACAACATCATCGAACCTATGACGCGGTTCACCACACAGTAGCTTCTTCGAATGGGTATTTCTTTTGAATGAAAAATGCAACTTGAACAGTATCTACCAACTAAAAGTTGTCATGTCATTTTTTTGTTAATAAAGATTGAGTGCACCATAGACACGTCAATGTTTCATTGGAGAATACCTATTTTTGAATTGGCTCGGAGAATATGAAATCAATTCTCGGCCCTCAGCAAACCTAAGTCAAAATGGATTATGGGAAAGCTGGGTCGGGTGGAATATCTTAAGAGCGGTATTTTCTGTTCGAATATCTGAACTTTGCATCTATGACTGACGTCGATATGACGTTGAAGATTCCTACAGAATATGCTTATGAGACATTTATATCCCAAATAGAGGAAGGGTCTGACATTTGAAGTTTCGAGCAGGGCCAGTATACAGGGTGTAAAAGTTTAATCGAAAGCTATAATTAAATTCAAATTTTTTTTTTAACCGTTGAAAATATTGAAGTGGAAGATTTGATGTATCGGAAACTTTCAAAGAAGCATAATTTCCAATATAGAACGATACTTTGAAATTACCAGTAACGCCTATCGTCACCATAAAAAAAAAATTGGCGGAATAGTTTTCCATCAAGAACCCTTTAGCTACTCCTTCATTTTTGCACACACGGAATTACTTATGTAAAATCGAAAAATTTTAATACTATTGATACATCTCAATATGGAACAACTACTCGCCTTTCAACAATTAACAAGATTTTTAATGCATGTACCATCCAAAAAAATCATATTTGGAGAGTTATATCTTTTCCGAACATCAAAATGCATGAAGAAAAAACGTTTTTGGTAGTGAAGATCAACTTGTTATTGATTATGTTGTTTTCGTTCAAGCTAAAACCATGAAGGGAAACATTCATACAGCTTTCATTGATTAACAAAAGGCTTTTGATAGTTCTCCTCATTCATGGCTTCAAGAAATTTTGGAAATTCATAAAATTATATGTCAAATTGATAAGTCAACGTAAGGTTGTATTGAATATTATGTATTGAGGAAGATATATATTTCACATGATTCCTCTGTTGTAATATTGATCCGTTTCTATCAGCCAAACTTCAAACTTGGCATAAGGAATGTTCGAAATATTAAATATTGCCGTTTAACTGTATTACCATCACTTCCGTTACAGAATCCATAAAGGATACGATATTATTTTTCAATCAGAGAAATTAATGCTGTTCAGATTTTCACTACATCATCGAACCTATGACGCGTTTCACCACACAGTTGCTTCTTCGAATGTGTAGTTCTTTTTAATGAAAAATGCAACTTGAACAGTATGTACCAACAAAAAACTGTGATCTCATTTTTTTTAAAAGATTGAGTGTACCACAGACACGTCAATGTTTCATTGGAGAGGACCTATTTCTGAATTGTCTCGGATTATATGAAATCAATTCTCGGCCCTCAGCAAACCTAAGTCGAAATAGTTTATGGAAAGCTGGGTCGGGTGGAATATCTTAAGGACAGTTAGAATTTATTACTTTCTGAACATTCAATATCACACGAATAGTAAGAACACAAAGAAAGTTCGCATTTCAAAAAAAAAATTGACTATTCCAAAAATCTAACCATTCTAACATATCTTATTCTCTGAAGAGTTTCATCATTTTCCGAAATTCTGTCAGCCTATAATTTATCTATTCTTCCAACAACTGCGAGTAAGTTCCTACAATATGGTTACAATACAATCCTGCCCAAACGTTCAATTTCTGAGTTATTTGTGTATATTCTTGTTTGAACTGATAGGAGTTCTGTTTATCCAAATGTCGATAATTCTGCTCATTCACTTCATAGCAGCAGATATTATACAGGGTATTAGGATTACTGATAATATTTTTACTTCAAATTTCATAAATTTTCTATTGGGATTGTCTCCATTTATTTCATGGACTAGTTTCACTTGAGAAGATGAAATTTGTGATTTTTCACGATCCTGTAGACTGAACCTAAAGCCTTATTAATCATCTTATGATTTGGATCGAACTTAAATTATATCATCTCTCCTCACATAGGTTTGGTGGGCAAGTTGTAATGAAACCATTTGATTAAAACTACCTTCATTGAATTTACAGCTGAACAGGTTAGGTTAGATTTTGTTTGGTTTTGATGATTTCTCATTTATTATTGAGATAAGATGTACAAACTGTCAAACCATATCATAGAATCGACAAAACCAAATTCTTTGGGTCACAGAAGCAAGTTCAAAAGTTAAGGGTTCTGTGGTTCTTAAATGTATTATTGGTTGTCACCACGTAGTAACAAGACGCAAAAGTTGCCTAAGCGCAACGGCGCGCACCTAACGTTCGATTTAAAATTGAATTTGTTTAAGGTAGTTTTTTTGTGGTGATTTTTTCTCCTTTCATTTCTTATCTTGAAATTATAAAAACTTTCTTTCTGCTTTGACAACGCAATCAAGCTACACGAAAGTTCTGTACTGAGATTATGTGAACCATTCGGAACCTTGTTATATATAGAAAATTCATTTCATGAATTTTATGTTTGTTATCACTTGGTTCGGTCACTCTATTTTTAAGTAAGTGAATTTGCGAAACATATTGTCTGATCGATCTTATTCTTGTACACTCTATTTTCAGTAGAGAAAAACTGACTGCTACTTCGTAAGTGTATCTTTTCCCATACTATTAGTCAGAAACCACCCAACATTTAACTGTATACGCACACTGTTGAAACTGACACACTAGACAGACATGATAATTTTCTGATGAACGTACCGTTTTCTATTTCCAAGTTAACCAGAACTGCCACTTCTGCTGCTTCGTTTCATATAGGCCGATGTTGGAATTTATGTTTTTCGTTAGCCTCCAAAACCGTAGTTTAAAATTTATTCATCAAGTAAAAACCTACCATCCAGTTCATACAGAAAATTCTTGCCGTTTCTCTAGCACAATTTTAATTTCGGTGATGAATTGAAACAATTTCAACTCGCTCATAAGTGGAGTAAATCATTTTCATCGTTTGTGTCAAAAACGGCAACTGTGATTATTAGTATTGCGAAAAGAAAAGCAAAGGGGAAACAGATTCGACATAATCAGATGATTGTGATGAAATAGATTATGCGTTTTCTACAAAATACTGATGATTACCATTATCTCTAATGATTACATTTTCATGAGAATTGAAAATATAGAAGTGCTGAGCACTAGATTCTTTACTTGAGAGTGATAGCAGATAATTACTTCTTTTTCCTAATAATAAATTTTCACATTTTTTTGAGAATTGAGAGCATGGAAATGATGTGGACTAGAATCGTCATTCGGGAATCACAATATTTCTCCCAATACTGTACTCAAGAGCTTCAGAAGGTAGGAGATCGATTTAACATGCGAAATTTGTTTTTCAGTATTCTTATTGGCTCATAGGGGGTGCATGAGCTCGGAAGGTTATGTTAGGTTAGGCTAGACTTACTGGACTTACTGTTCACCCCAGCATTCCAGGTGGGCATATGAGTTGCCTCAGATTGAAGAATTTTCGAATGAAATTGTCCATGAATCAACAGAATACTCACCTGATGAACTGCAATTTGGTAATGAGCGTCTTAAATTACTACCACCAGGTATAAATCTTAGGAAACTATTGGTCATTTTCCTGAGCCTTCTTGAGAAATTAAATTTAAGATTGCAGAGGCTTGTCTTGCCAACAGAGCAGCCAGACGACACTTTCGTAGTCCTGGAAAAAACTTTACACCCTTTTAAGAGAGTGATGTTGTTCTCCTGAAAGCTAATAATTCCTCGTCTGCTATTAGGTCTACGAATAAAAAGTTCCTGTTCCTTTAAGGGGGACCATACAGAATCGAAAAAAAATTTTTGATCATTCTTACCTTCTTGTTATTCCTACTGGCGAAGAGGAAAATTGCATTTTTCATGCATCGCACATGAAGCTTCAACTTTCTTCATATGATTCTGATCAAACTTAAATTATATCATCTCTCTTCAAATAAGTTTGGTGGGCCAGTTGTAATGAAACCATTTGATCAAAACTACCTTCATTGATTTAACAGCTAATCAGGTTGTTTACATTTTGTTTGGTTTTGATGATAGCTCATTTCTTATTGAGGTTAGATGTACAAACTGTCAAACCATATCTTAAAATTGATAGAACCAAACTCTTTGGGTCACAGGAGCAAGTTCAGGAGTTGAAAGTTCTGTGGTTCTTGAATGTACTATTGGGTGCCTTCACGTAGTAACAGGGCGCAAAAGTTGCCTGAGCGCCAAGGCGCGCACCGAAAGTTCGATATAAAATTGAGTTTGTTTATGGTAGTTTTTTTTGTGGTGATTTTTTTTCGATTCATTTCTAATCTAGAAATTATAAGAATCGTTTTTTCTGCTTTGACAGCGCAATCAAGGTGCACGAATGTTTTGTACTAGGAATTAGTGAACCATTCTGAACCTTGTAATACATAGTAAATTCATTTCATGAATTTTATCTTTTTGGTCATTTGGTTCAGTCACTCTTTTTTTAGGTAAGTGAATTTGCGGAACATATTGTATGATCGGTCTAGTTCTTGTACACTCTATTTTTATTAAAAAAATAACCAACTGCACTTCGTAAGTGTTTCATTTCCTTCACTATTAGTCAGAAACCACCCCACATTTAACTGTATCAGCACATCTTGGCACCCATCGAAGCGGCTGAAGTGAATTGATATAACTTGCGAAGTGTTGAGAACAATCAGAAGAAAGACTAAGATCAGCTCACTCTCAATCTCAACGGAAGTCAAGACAGAACTCTTTCTAATTCCGATAATGTTCCAACAACTCCTTCAAATTTAGCTGGCGCTCAAGGCCATATAATCAATCGGGGTGCAATTCCAAAAAACCACGATCAAGTTGACTTAGAAAAGGCTCCAATATCTGGGAGATACCTTTACAACCAAATCGAGAGATGAACTTCATAAAGAGGCCACACTTACAACATATCGCCTCCAAGCTATGAGTGGAATATTCCACCCAAAAATATACGTCCTCCACCTCCCACAAATAATTTTCAATATTCTGAGGACTTAAACAAACTCACTTTTAGAATAGTTACTGAAACTGTAGAAAATACTTAAAAAAATGTTCAGGGTACCGAAATAGCAGCCATATCTTCAATATACCTAAAGGCTCTGACAGAACAGACTACAATTTACGTACTGGAAATTCAAATGTACAGAGTAATCTGAACAACCTTGCCAATGATTTTTAAAACTTAAATTTTAACGAAGCGTCATTTTTTCTAGGTGATTAATAAAGAATTTCACCAGAGTTTGATGGGTAGAGTGAACTTCAAGCGCCTGATTTTTTACAATTCTTAGAGAATGGTGTGAACGTGGACAGAGTTCCTTTTAGTAATCTTAGAATCTTGTTATGGCAAACTTTCGAAAACTCTGCTACATTGTGGTGGTAAGCTCGTTCTAATTATTTTAATAATGATCAACTATGTAAAACTGAATTTCCTGTTCTTTTTTGGAACGAGAATAAACAGCGTAGAATCAAAAGTCGACTACAAACTAGTGAATATAAAGAGGGTTAGTTCGTAGATCACTTTAATTACTGGATAGCAATTACTGAGCATTTGCAGCCTCAATATAATCCTTCAGATCTCAGAGATTTAATTGCTCCTAATTTTCCTCCAAATGTTGCCAGTTCTCTTCTTGGGTGCACTAGTATATCTCGTCTACGATATGCAGATGACCTTCTTCGGCCAAAAAAGTCCAACAATTTATAGGTGCTTGTCAGTATGACAGAATTTTAAGCTCTCGGTTTTCAGAACTACCGGCTCCCTTAACAGGACTTCTAAGAGAGCAAACTCACTGGAAATGGACTGATGATGAGGAAAACTCTCTTTTGTGTATAAAGAAGGAGGTGGAAGATGCTACTCTACTCTATCATCCCGATTCCACTTTACCATGGCATGTGAAATCAGATGCGTCATATGAAGGCATTGCAGGAGTGGGTTTTCAGATACAAGGTGGAGAAAGAAAACTTGTGAGTTGAGCTTAAGGACTTCTTGAAAGAGAGAAGCGCTATGGTGCATATGAAAAGGAAGTACTTGCTGCTCTGTAACTGATGCAGCGTTAGAGAATTTATCTTATATACTGATTGTAGGGCACTGACCTACAACCATACTTATCGACTATTGTCTCATCGCGTGACAAGGTGTGCACTAGCCCTTCAAAAATTTTCTTTGACTTGAAACATAGTCTTGGTCATGAAAATGTTCAAGCTGATGCCCTATCGAGGCATGCTTGCACTAGATTACCTGCTCCTACATCAAAATGTTTTAGAGTATGTAATTTGATATTTTCTAAAGATTTATGGAATCGATTAAGAGACACAAAAGGTTATCAGATGGATGATTCTAAACTTATCAGAATTATGGAAAGTCTTCCCAATAATGAAGAACTCAAAATACAATTCATTTCATCAAGAATTGCTCTTTAAAAGAAATAGTACTGACAATAGTGCTTTGCTTTGTGTTCCTAATAAATTGATTCCTAAATTTGTAGAAGCCTATCACACTGTTTTGCGTCACTATGGAGTCTATAAACCTTGGGCTTTTATGAAATTTGAATTAATTAATTAATCAAGGTAGGCACTAGCCATTCTAGAATATTCTTTGTTTTAGAGTATGCAATTTTAAATTTTTTAAAGATTTCTAGAATCGATTGAAAGACACAAAATGTCATCAGATGGATGATTCTAAATTTATTAGATTTATGGAAAGTCTTCCCAATTTTGCTCTATAAAAGAAATAGTACTGATGTTAATGCTTTGCTTTGTGTTCCTAATAAATTGATTCCTTAATTTGTAGAAGCCTTTTTCGGTCACCTTGGAGTCTATAAAACATGGGCTTTCATGAAGTCTGAATTGTGGCGGACGAACATGCATTGTCAAAAAAAACGAATGATCAAAAAGTGTGATATTCTCCAAGAGACAAAAACTTCTATTCTTTCCTCATCTCCACAAACCGACATTATACCTACTGATAAAAGTGAGAACATTGCCATGGATTTTTAAGGGCCCCTAATTAAGTCTAGAGGAGGAGTTCAGTACCTATTTCTGATTTTGAATTTGTTCACAAAACATGTCAAACTTTATCCATTAAAAAAGGCAACTACAAGAGCCTTAATTTCGCGCCTTATGAATGACTATTTGCCAATTCATAGTTCTGTTCGAAGGGTGTTGAGTGACAGATGAACAAAATTCGCTTCAGCTAAATGAAAGACCACCTTAGAAGCAGCCAACATTCAAGTGATGTACTCATCGGTCAGGCACCCACAGGGTAATCCATCGGAGATAGGTTGGCATATGAATTGCCTCAGATTGAAGAATTGTTAAATAAAATTATCCATGAAACAACAGGATACTCACCTAATGAACTGCTTTTTGGTAGAGAGCGTCTCAAATTGATACCACCAGGTATAAATCCTAAAACTGTTCCTGGTCATTGTCCTGAGTATTCCTTACAAACTGAATTTAAGCTTGCTGAGGCTTGTTTTGCCGAAAGAGCAGCCAGACGACTTTTTTATTATCCTGGAAAAAACTTTCCAGCCTTCAAAGAGGGTGATCCTGTTCTTCTGATAGCTAATAATACCTCGTCTGCTATTAAGTCTGAGATACAGAGGTTCCTATTACTTTTTAGGAACCATATAGAATCAAGAAGAAAATTCATGATCATACTTACCTTCATCGATTTTACAGTTGATTAGGTTGTTAACATTTTGTTTGGTTTTGATGGTTGCTCATTTATTATTGAGGTTAAATGTACAAACAGTCAAACTATATCATAGAATTGATAGAACCATATTCTTTGGGTCACAAACGCAAGTTCAAAAGTTAAAAGTTCTGTGGTTCTTGAATGTATTATTGGTTTTCACCACGTAGTAACAAGGCGCAAAAGTTGCCTAAAGGCAACGGCGCGCACCGAACGTTCGATTCAAAATTGAATTTTTTTTGAGGTAATTTTTTCGTAGTGTTTTTTTTTTCGATTTATTTCTTATCTAGAAGCTAATAGAATCGTTCCTTCTGCTTTAACAAAGCAATCAAGCTGCACGAAAGTTTTGTACTAGGACTTGGTGAACCATTCTGAACCTTGTAATACATAGAAAATTCATTTCATGAATTTTATTTTTTTTGTCATTTGGTTCAGTCACTCTATTTTTAGGTAAGTGAATTCGCAGGACATATTGTTTGATCGATCTTATTTTTGTACACTCTATTTTTCGTAAAAAAAACCGACTGCTAATTCCTATGTGTATCATTTCCTTTACCATTAGTCAGAATCCACCCCACATTTAACTGTATCATCACATCTAGGCACCCATCGAAATGGCTGAAAATAGATTGATATAACTCGCGAAGTAGTGGGAACAATCAGAAGAAGAATGATTGGGATCAGCTCACTCTCAATCTCAACGGAAGTCAAGGTAGAACTCTTTCTAGTTCCGATAATGGTCCTACAACTCCTTCAAACATAGCTGGCGCTCAAGGCCCTATAATCAATCAGGGTGCAATTCCTAAAAACCACGATCGAGTTGATTAGAAAAAGCTCCAATATCTGGGAGATTTTTACCTTTCAACCCAATCGAGAGATGAACTTCATAAAGAGGCCACACTTTCAACATACCGCCTCCAAACTATGAGTGAAATATTCCACCCATGAATATACGTTCTCCACCTCCCATAGAGAATTTTCAAGATTCTGGGGACTTAAACAAACTTATTTCTAGAATAGTTACTGAAACTGTAAAAAATACTTAAAAAATGTACAGAGTGACTGAAATAACAGCCATAACTTCAATACACCTAAAGGCGCTGACAGAACAGACTACAATCTACGTACTGGAAATTCAAATGTACAGGATAGGATGAACAACCTTACTAATGATTTTTTTAACATAAATTTTAACCAAACGTCATTTTCTCTAGGTCAGATATTTTACCTGACTTTGATGGGGAGAGTGAACTTCAAGCGCCAGATTTTTAAAAATTCCTAGAAATTGGTGTGAACGTGGACAGAGTTCCTTTCAGTAATCTCAAAATCTTGTTGAGACAATCTTTCAAAAAATCTTTTAATAATGATCAACAATGTAAAACTGAATTTGCTTGGTCATTTTTGAAACGAGAAAAAACAGCGTGAAATCAAAAGTCGACTACAAACTAGTGAATATTAAGAGGGTTTGTTCGTAGATCACTTTGATTACTGGCAAGTAATTACTGAGTATTTGCAGCCTCAATATGATCCTTCAGATCTTGTAGATATAATTGCTCCTAATTTTCGTCAAAATGTTGCCAGTTCTCTTCTTGGGAGCACTAGTTTATCTCAGGCAGGGTCTCGTCTACGATATAAAGATGAATATATGAGAAATAAACCAGCAAATCAACAATTAACTTATCGAAATGTCAATTTTAAGAATGGGGAGGAGGGTTTTAAACCAAATATTGTTCAAAAAAATAATAGCAGATTATCTGACAGAAATCAGTATATGATAACAATTTCCACTCTTGAATATGAAGTTGATGACTCGGGGAATGGTTTTCACTCGGGGAACGAGCTTCCCCACATTTAAACAGTGTAGGGGCAAAGAATTAATTCCTCAATCATAAACCTTCACCTGATCGTTTGCACTATGACTTCGATTTTGTACACTCTCTTGCAGAAGATAGGTGTTCCTTAAATTTGATTTCTTTATATGGATATAAATTTGTTGCTTTAGTTGATACTAGCAGTAAAGTGTGTGCAATATCTAGAGATGTCTGGAATCAAATAGAAAATTTTTCAGATATTATTCCTCATTTTTCAGTTACTGGAATAAAAGTAGTTGGTGCTTTTCATTATAATTCCAAAAGTAACTATGCAAGCACAGTTGACGTTGTTCATTGAACAAAAACATTTTTCATTTGAATTTCAGGTTATTCCTGATTTGGTACATCCAGTTATTTTGGGTTGTAATTTTATGAGATGGTTCAAAGTAGATGTTGTTTTATCAAAAAATTGCCTTTCCGTAAATTCAAATGACCAGTCTTTTGTCATACCTGAAGTAGATGTTCATCACTATATTGCACCTCCAGAAACACTCGCCATTTCAACAATTGAAATTAAAACACTAAAATGTACTGAAGATAACACCTCAGATAAAGTAAATTTCACGGATACGGAAAAATTATATTATGAGTTGGTGGATGAGTGCAAGATTCGAGAAACAGAAAAAAGGAAAGGTCTAAAAATCTTACAGGAATTTTCTTTAATTTTTTCAAACATACCTAGCTGTTATAATGAATACTTTCATGAAATTAAATTGAATGATGATACTGAGTTCTTCATCTAACCGTATCCAATTCCTATAGCTCATCCTACTGCAGTTCAAAAATCCATAGACCAGATGGTAGAGTGAGGTGTGATCCAGCGAGCTACACCCAAATATATTTCTCCAATCATAACTTCTCTCAAGAAAGACGGGACTGTAAGACTATGCTTGAATGTCAGGCACATTAATCATAAAATGGAATCTGAATTGGAACTCCCAAAACCTATCGAAGAAATCATAAAAAGAATGGCAGGAAAGACAATAATGTCCAGTCTTGATTTAAGTCACGAATACTGGCAGTGTTCTCCGGAAGAGAAAACTAAAAAACAAACAGGATTTATGGTGGGTACCTAAACTTACCTATATCGAGTTTTACCTTTTGGAATTAAAATTGCAATTAGTGCTTCTACTAGATGAATGGACACAGTGTTGGGACCTGATTTTGATAGCTCTGTCGAGAAATATGTTGAAGATATTTAGGTCATGTCAAAGAAAATAGAAGAACATCTTATTCATCGGGCTCTAATTTTTCAACGTTTGAAAACTGCTGGCTTGACCCTTAAAATTGAAAAATGCAAATGTTTTCAGACGGACATGCTATATTTAAGTCTTATTCTGACCCCCCAAGATGTGAAACCTGATCCTAATAGAGTTCAAGCTATATCTGACTACAAGCGACCTTCTTCGGCCAGAGTAGTCCAAAATTTCTCAGGTGCTTGTCAGTACGACAGAATTTCAAGCTCTCTATCTATCTATTATATCGGCTTCCATAACAAGACTTCTTAAAAAGCCAACTCAATGAAAATGGACTGATGATAAGGAAAATTCTTTCTTGAGTATGAAGAAGGAGTTGGAAGATGCTACTCTACTCTATTAACCCGATCCCACTTAACCATGGCATGTGGAAACAGATGCGTCTGATGAAGGCATTGCAGGAGTTCTTTCTCAGAGACAAGGTGGAAAAAGAAAACTTGTGAGTTCTGCTTCAAAACTTCTTTCTGAAAGAGAGAAGCGCTATGGGGCCTATGAAAAGGAAGACTTGCTACTCTGTGGATGATACAGCGTTGGAGAGTTTATCTGCTAGGAAGTCATTTTATCTTATATACTGATTGTAGGGCACTGACCTACATCCATACTTGTCGACTATTGTCTCATCGCGTGACAAGGTGTGCACTAGCCCTTCAAAAATTTTATTTGACTTGAAACATAGTCTTGGTCATGAAAATGTTCAAGCTGATGCCCTATCGAGGCATGCTTGCACTAGATTACCTGCTCCTACATCAAAATGTTTTAGAGTATGTAATTTGATATTTTCTAAAGATTTATGGAATCGATTAAGAGACACAAAAGGTTATCAGATGGATGATTCTAAACTTATCAGAATTATGGAAAGTCTTCCCAATAATGAAAAACTCAAAATACAATTCATTTCATCAAGAATTGCTCTTTAAAAGAAATAGTACTGACAATAGTGCTTTGCTTTGTGTTCCTAATAAATTTATTCCTAAATTTGTAGAAGCCTATCACACTGTTTTGCGTCACTATGGAGTCTATAAACCTTGGGCTTTTATGAAATTTGAATTGTGGTGGAAGAACATGCATCGTCAAATAAAACGAATTATCAATAATTGTGATATTTGCCAAAAGGCAAAAACTTTTATTCTTTCCTCGCCCCATAAACCGACATTATACCTACTGATTAAAGTGATAACATTGCCATGGATCTTAACGGGTCCCTAATTAGCACAAGAGGAAGAGTTCAGTACCTATTTGTAATTCTGAATTTGTTCACAAAACATTTCAAACTTTTTCCCTCAAAAAGGCAACTACAAGAGCCTTACTTTAGCGCCTTATGACAGATGAACAAAGTTCGCTTCAGCTAAATGGAAGACCAACTTAGAGGCAGCAAACAATCAAGTGATGTACTCATCGGTCGGACACCCACAGGGTAATCCATCGGAGAAAGTCATGCATGAGCTTGAAAGGTTACTTCGGAAATACTGTTCAGAATTTTCGAATGAAATTGTCCATGAATCAACAGAATGCTCACCTCTTGAACTGAAACTTGGTAAAGAGCGTCTTCAATTACTACCACCAGATATAAATCTTGAATATGTTCTTGGTCATTGTCCTGAGCCTTCTTAAGAAATTAAATTCAGGCTTCCTGAGACTTGCCTTGCCAACAGAATAGCCAGACGATATCATCGAGGTCCTGGAAAAAAAATTTCATCCTTCAAAGAGGGTGATCTTGTTCTCCTGAAAGCAATTAATACCTCGTCTGCTATTAAGTCTGAGATGAAAATGTTCCTGTTAATTTTTGAAGGACCATATAGAATCGAAAAAAATTCATGATCATTCTTACCTTCTTTCTATTTCTACTGGCGAAGAAGAGAGGGGCATTTTTCATGCATCGCACCTAAAGCTTTATCTTTCACCTACTGATTCGGATCGAACTTAAAATATATAATCTCTCTCCACATAAGTTTGGTGGGCAAGTTGTAATGAAACCATTTCGTTAAAACTACCTTCATTGATTTTACAGCTAATCAGGTTGTGTACATTTTGTTTGGTTTTGATGATAGCTCATTTCTCATTGAGGTTAGATGTACAAACTGTCAAACCATATCATAAAATTGATAGAACCAAATTCTTTGGGTCACAGAAGCAATTTCAGAAGTTGAAAATTCTGTGGTTCTTAAATATACTATTGGTTGCCTCCACGTAGTAACAAGGCGAAAAAGTTGCCTGAGTGCAACGGCGCGCACCGAACGTTCGAATTAAAATTGAAATTGTTTATGGTGATTTTTTTCGTGGGGATTTTTTTTGATTAATTTCTTATCTAGAATTTATTAGAATCGTTCTTTCTGATTTGACAAAGCAATCAAGCTGCACGAAAGTTTGTACTAGGATTTGGTGAACCATTCTGAACCTTATAATTATAGTTCTCTTCTTGGGAGCACTAGTTTATCTCAGGCAGGGTCTCGTCTACGATATAAAGATGAATCTATGAGAAATAAACCTGCAAATCAACAATCAACTTATCGAAATGTCTATTTCAAGAATAGGGAGGAGGGTTTCAACCCAAATTTTGTTCAAAAATATAATAGCAATTTCTCTGACAGAAATCAGTATGTGATATCAATTTCCACACTTGAATATGAAATTGATGATTCGGGGAATGATTTCCACTCGGGAAACGAGCTTCCCCGCACATTTAAACTGTGTGGGGGCAAAAAATTAATTTCTCAATCACAATCCTTCACCTGATCGTTTGCACGATGACTTCTATTATGTTTACTCTCTTGTAGAAGATAGGTGTTCTTTAATTTTGATTTCTTTATATGGATATAAATTTGTCGTCTTAGTTAATACTGGCAGTAAAGTGTGTGCAATATCTGGAGATGTCTGGAATCAAATAGAAAATTTTTCAGATATTATTCCTCGTTTTCCAGTGACTGGAATAGAAGTAGTTGGTGCTTTTCATTATAATACCAAAAGTAACTATGAAAGCACAGTTGACGTTGGTCATTAGACAAAAACAATTTTCATTTGAATTTCGAGTTTTTCCTGATTTGTTACATCCAGATTTTAGGGTTGCGATTTTTGAGATGGTTCAAAATAGATGTTATTTTATCCAAGAATTGCCTTTCTATAGATTCAAATGACCAGTCTCTTATCATGCCTGAAGTAGATGTTCATCAATATATTGCACCTCCAGAAACAAACATTTCAACAAATGAAATTGAATCACTAAAATGTACTGTGGATAGTCCCTCGGATAAAATAAATTTCACAGATAGAGAAAAATTATTTTATGAGTTGGTGGATGAGTGCAAGATTCGAGAAACAGGAAAAAGGAAATTTTTGAAAATCTTACAGGAATTTTCTTCAAATTTTTTCGAACATACCTAGCCGTACTAATGAATACTTTTATGAATTTAAATTGAATGATGGTTTTAAGTTCTTCATCTAACCGTATCCATTTCATGTAGCCCATCGTACTGCAGTTCAAAGAACCATAGACCATATGGTAGACTGGGGTGTGATTCAGCGAGATACATCCAAATATATTTCTCCAATCATAACTTCTCTCAAGAAAGACGGGACTGTCAGAGTATGCTTGGATGCCAGGCATATTAATCAAAAAGTGGAACCTGAATTGGAACTACCAAAACCTATCGATGGAATCATAGAAAGGATTGTAGGATAGACAATAATGTCCAGTCTTGATTTAAGTCACGAATACTGGCAGTGTCCTCCGGAAGAGAAAACTAAAAACATATAAAGGATTTATGGTGGCTACCTAAACTTACCAATTTCGAGTTTTACCTCTTGGAATTAAAATTGCAACTAGTGCTTCCACTAGTTGCATGGACACAGTTTTGGGACCTGATATTGATGGCTATGTCGAGAAATATAATGAAGACATTTTGGTCATGTCAAATAAAATAGAAGAACATCTTTTTCATCGGGCTCTAATTTCTCAACCTTTGAAAACTGCTCGCTTGACCCTGAAAATTGAAAAATGCAATTTTTTTCAGACGGACATGCCAAATTTAAGTTTTATTCTGACCTCCAAAGATGTGATCCTAATAGAGTTCAAGCTATATCTGACTACAAGCAACCTTTTTCGGCCAGAAAAGTCCAAAATTTCTCAGGTGCTTGTCAGTACGACAGAATTTTAAGCTCTCTATCTATCTATTCTATCGGCTTCCTTAACAAGACTTCTAAAAAGGCAAACTCACTGGAAATGGACTGATGATGAGGAATATTCTTTCTTGAGTATGAAGAAGGAGTTGGAAGATGCTACTCTAGTCTATTTACGCGATCCCACTCAACCATGGCATGTGGAATCAGATTCGCTGATGAAGGGATTGCAGGAGTGCTTTTCAAGATGCTCTGTGGGTGGTACAGCGTTGGAGAATTTATCTTCTAGGAAGTCATTTCATCTTAAATACTGATTGTAGGGCACTGATCTAGATCCAGAATTGTCAAATATTGTCTTCTAAAGTGAGAAGGTGGACACTAGCCCTTCAACAATTTTCTTTTGACTTGAAACAAATTCCTGGTTGTGAAAATGTTCAAGCTAATGCCCTATCAAGGCATGCTTGCACTAGATTACTTGCTGCTACATCAAAATGTCTTAAAGTATGCAATTTTTAATTCTCTAAACATTTCTTGAATCTATTGAAAGCCATAAAAGTTCATCAGATGGATGATTCTAAACTAATTAAAATTATGGAAAACCTTCCAAATAATGAAAAACTCTAAATACAGTTAATTTTTCATCAAGAATTGCTCTATGAAAGAAATAGTACTGACGGTAGTGCTTTGCTTTGTGTTCCTAATAAATTGATTTCTAAATTTGTAGAAGCCTATCACTGTTTTGAGTCACTATGGCGTCTGAAAAACTGGGGTTTTTATGAAATCTGAATTGTGGTGGAAGAACATGCATCGTCAAATAAAACGAAATATCAAAAAGTGTGATAATTGCCAAAAGGCAAAACTTCCATTCTTTCCTCACCTCCTCAAACGAACATTACACTTACTGATAAAAGTGATATCATTGCAATGGATCTGTACGGGCCTATAATTAGGTCTTCAGGACGAGTTCAGTATTTAATTGTAATTTTGAATTCGTTCACAAAATATGTCAAACTGGATCCTATAAAGAAGGCAACTATAAGAGCCTTAATTTCGCGCCTTATGAATGATGCTTTGCCAAATCCTTTTCGTTTCTCTAGCACAATTTTTACTTCTGTGATAAATTGAAACAATTTCATTTCACTCATCAGAGGTATAAACCATTTTCATCGTTCGTCTAAAAAACGAAAACTGTGATTATTAGTATTGTGAAAAAAAGCAAAAGGAAAACAGATTCATCATAATCAGATGATTGTGATGAAATAAATTATGCGTTTCCTACAAAATACTGATGATTACCATTATCTCTAATTATTACATTTCCATGAGAATTGAAAACATGGAAGTGCTGAGCACTAGATTCTTTACTTGAGAGTGAAAGCAGATAATTACTTCTTTTTCCTAATCATAAATTTTTACATTTTCTTGAGAACTGAGAGCATGAAAATGATGTGGACTAGAATCGTTACTCAGGAATTACAATATTTCTCCCAATACTGAACTCAAGAGCTTCTGAAAGTAGGAGATCGATTTAACATGCGAAATTTGATTTTCGGCATTCTTCTTGGCTCATATGTTATGCACATTTTCGTTGTCATACAAATTTTTGTAGTGTTTGTGCATTTTGTGTGATATTGAATAATCAGAATGATACTGTTTTCGAATAAATAAAAAAAAGATCTTTGCAAAGATATATCACTTAACCCACTTTCCGAATAATGGAAGTTGACTTAGGTGATACTGATAGTAGAGGTTGATTCTACATGCACAGAACCAAATCAAAATTGATCCCCCGCAAATCGAACAGTGACGTGCTTTCAGTTTTTACACCAACATAATTCCATCTAGAGATAGAGAGGACGGACAGTTTTCGTTGGAACACACTGTACATTACAATGGTGAAAACAGATACTCAACTCGATTAGCCGATGATAATCTTCATAACTGTAACGAAATTCGGGAGATGATGTGACAGATTGTGGAACAATAGCTTTAAGAGCAAATACTTACTCATAAGTAGTAAATTGTGTGGTAGTATGAATACAAGCGTTATAGCAAAACTTCGAATATAGATGGTTGTTTCCGTTTTAATCTGCCAGAATGCATAAAATGATAGAAAATCTTGATATATTGTCAGTTTCCTCAAGATCATTCCCTCTCTGACCTGTCGTTTTCGAGATACAGGGTGTCAAATTTTATAGAAAAAAGATCAATATTTGAATAACTCTCTAAATTGTCCAGATATCAATACGAAATTCGACAATCGAGTGAAGTTTTCATCAACTACACGACGACGTATCAAAAATTTGTCAGTTGCTCTACATGGTTATGTAATTTTCGGTGTCTTGTCGTCTTTTTTCCCCCAGATTTTTTTGCAGCAGGCCACTCACCACATTTTCTAATATTTTCAAATAATTCGTACAATTTAAGAATTTTTTTAAACTTGTATTATTTATGTGTGTGTTTGTCACAGTTTTGGAGGAAAAATAGAAATACAATTTATGTTCCGAACTTTTCAATAGATTCCGGCCGATTTTCGTGTCGAAAAATAAGTCCATGGTGTTTCCGTTTTAAACTGCCGAACACTTGTCGATCGCGAATCGAAATTTAAGGTGACTCTCAAAACAAATTATGCCACATAAATGTTCGGTTTGCCATAATACAGAGTGTCAAATTTCGAATTTTCAATAGGAAATATTTCTATAACTTCCGTAAGTTTGAATATTTACTAAACTTGATATTTTGATGTGCAATAATTGTCTTAGCATGAAACTAGTGACGTAGCATGAACCTGTTTTTTTCGTGCGATGCATAATATTTGACATCGAAGATGAGCAGTTAGAGTTTATTACTCAGGAAAGATTTCTCCTAAAACAGTAAAATGGCTGTAATTTCTTTGTCATTCCTAGTTGAAAGCCGAAAAATTTGAACATATTATCAAGGATAATCTTTTTTCGATAAGAAATTATCTCGATATGAAACCAATGGCGGAGCATATCCCTCAGCGATTCCCCCTCCTGAGCAAAGTCAATACGTAACTGGAATTATTCAGAATTGATCAACCTATTCAGCAATCATCATTTCTGAAGGAGAAATAAATTTTTACCCTTTTTAGGTTATTATTTTTTTTCATTCATTACTTATTACGAAATTTTCGCGATAGCTATGATTTTCACCAATTGTAAATGTATCATTTGTTAATTTGCGGTCCATGGTGTTGAACCACAGAATTTTCGATATGATGAAAAAAAAAGGGAAGTACCTTTTTATTAGAAGTTACAATAAAAAATCATTTAACACAGAACAGAGAAGAAAGAATATTGAATTATCTTGAGCTGCTAAAGAAACAGTTCATATTGTGCTCCCAACTGTAGAATGTATAATCTACATCTCCTGTCAAGCGACATTTTAGATTTTGAGATTGCATTGCCGTTATTACCGCGCAAGAAATTGCACCCATCAATGATCATATTCCTCAAAGTTTCGATTTACGAAGTCTTTGAGTGCGCCTCGGACGAAAAAATCTAATGGGTCTAGGGATCGCGTTCGCCATGCAACAGATCGATTCTGAAGCATAATCAAGATTCAGACAATTACATCTCGCTATCCGACTGTTAGGATTGTTTTCATCTAGCCAATTATGAATTATTCTCGCATTATGAGGCACAACCCCGTTCATTTGAATCCACCCATGCCTCCTTTGTTTTAACGGTTCATCTTCTAATAACTGTGGCAGTTCGTTTTCCAGAAAATCCAAAAGTTTCTCGATTTCAATCTTTTCTGGTGAAAAAACTGGACCAATTAGTGATGGGTTCCTAACTCCAATCCAAACATTAATGCTGAATTCCCTTCGAAATTTGCGGACTATAATCTCACGTGGATTTCCTTCAGACCAAACGTGAAGATTATGAAAGTACCCCACTCCGCCAAAAAACTTCGTTTTGTGAAAACATGCAAAAATTTACCCTTTTTGGTGGATCCGTCAGTTCCAAATGTTGAACTAGTCTCAGATGATATGGTTTCCTGTGGTTTCGCTTTAGGATTTTTCTTATGGTAACGTAACCTATACTAGTTTGTTGCTGCGCATTTCGTAAACTAAATTTCGGATTATTCGTGAATGAATTTAAATTGTCCCGTTCGTTAACGTTTCTTCTCCGATTCTTCCGAGCACCTCCTATCTTCGCCAAACCACATTCTCGAAATTGTTAGGAGCTCTTCTAGTAGGAAACATTCTATATTCCTCAGAGTTTGTCTTGAATTACCATCACACTAACCATGAATGAAATGGATATCTGCATATTCCGCCTTCTAAAACGATTCATTTCCGCTTAGAAAATTGAAAGATAAATCAATAACGAATAATTAATTTGAGCTTGTGCATAACAATAATCAAAACAGACAATTCTTTAATGACATATTTCTACGAAAAGGCCATAGAATTTTAGTTTATGAATCAGTTATCATCGACAACATGATGCGGTTCATGATCTAATGCGGCTCATGATTTTATTCTGTGGTTCGAAAGCAATAATTGAAACTTCTCAAACCATACACATCCATTGCGTTTTCCAATGAGTTCTAACTCATCATTTTGAGAACGCCGTGAATGTGTATGATTTGTAAAGTTTCAATCAATGGTTTCGAACCACATAATAAAATCATAAGCCGCATTAAATCATGAACCAAATTATGTTTTTTTGACACCCTGTATAGCGAAAACGAACGATCGGAGAGAGTATACTCTTGAGTGAATATCAATATTTTTCAATTTTCTATCATCCTGTGCATTTCAGCAGATTATAACGGAAACACCTTGGACTTGTGGTTCGACACGAAAATAGGCCAGAATCTGAAAAGTTGGGAACATAAATCGTAGTATCAATATTTAATTTTTTCCGCAAAAACGGCGACAGATACGAGAATAATACATGAAGCCAAAAAATTTTTAAATTGACTGCGAAATTTGAGAATATTAGAAAATGTGGTCAATGGCGTGCTGCAAAAAAATTCTGGGGGAAAAAAGACAACATGACACTAAAAAATATATCACCCTGTAGAGCAACTGACTAATTTTTAAATTATCGTTGTATACCTGATGAAAAAATCTCCAAATGTCAAATTTTAGCTTGATATCTGAAAAATTGAGTGAGTTATTCAAAATTAATTTTTTTATCTCCGAGAATTTGAAACCTTAAATCTCTAAAAGGGCAGGTCAGAGAGGGTATGTTTTTGAGGAGAGATATTTAAAGATTTTCTATCATATTATGCATTTTGGCAGATTTAAATGAAAACATCCTCTATAGCAGAATATTTTTGCCTAATGATGAATTTTAACATTTAATAGAGAATTTGAAGAATGGAAATGCTGTGGGCTAGAATCGTTACACGGGAATTACAATATTTCTCCCAATAATGAACTTAAGAGATTCTCAAGGTAGGAGATCGATTCTACATGCTCTGAAAATTTTTCTGTGGTATTCTTCTTGACACATAGGGGGTGCAAATTTTCGTTGTAATACAAATTTTTGTAATGCTTGTGCTTTTTGTGTGATATTGAATGATACTCTTTTCGAATAAATGAGAAAAAGACCCTAAAAAAATGTGTCACCTTACCCACTTTCAGATTAATGAAAATTGACTTAGGTGGTAGGGTTTGATTTAATATGCTCAAAACCAAATCAGAAATTGATCCCCTCGAACAAAACATTGACGTGCTTTCACTTTTGTCTCCAAAATCATTCCATCTAGAGATAGAGGGGAAGGACAATTTTCGTTGGAACGCATTGTACACTACAATGGTAAAAATTGGTACTTGACTCTATAGAAGGAGAATTAAGACAGAATTGCTTTAAGAAATGACAGGATTCGATGATGTTGACGAAAACAGATGTAATGCACCCCTAAGTAAGTTTCCGTAATTCACTTTGCATTGATATCCAACGCTTCTCATAGGTTCAGTCTCAATCTATTTTCATGATGTTGAGTATATATGTTATATATATAAAAATTACTTTTTAAGTTTGGTTTTCTTCCAGATTATATTTAGGAAAGTGATCCAAAACTGAATTTGTGGTCTGAAATATTTATATTGAAAATTCCAAAAGCTCAAGCAAAATAATTGCAGTTCAACAATGAACATCGCTTACTACACTGATAGGCGGATTGAAATTGCTTCGATTTATTATCGAAATAGTAGTTGTGCGAGAGAAACGGCAAGGAATTTTTCTGTAAACCATCCTGAAAAACAAGTAGCTTTACACTTAATGAATAAATTTTGACCATGGTTTTGGTGGCTAAGGAAAAACATAAAGTTATACATCGAAACAAAGCAGAAGAAGTGACAGTAGGTCCATCAGAGGATTATCATGTCTGTCTAGTGTGTCAGTTTCAACAGTCTACAGGATCGTGAAACATCACAAATTTCACCCTTATAAACTGAAACTGGTCCCTGAAATAAACGGGGTCGATCCTGATCTCAAATTTCTGAATTTGAAGTGGAATTATTAACAGTAATCCACAATCTCTGTATTATCTGCTTTTCTCTCAATCATGAAGTGAATGAGTAGAATTATTGACATTTTGATAACCAGAATACTAATTAGTTCACACAAACATTGTAATTTTCAGTAAAATATGTACTTCATCCAGAACGGTCTTAACATTGAAGCGAATTCATTGATTTTTATTTTTTGAACTTGTTATTTTCCAGATAGACGATTGAGAAAAAATCAGTAGATGCAATAACTAGACTCATGCTTTTAAATTTATTACGAATTAATTAAAATATTCCTAGTTAATCAAATTTCTTTTTATTTGTCGGTGTTAACGAAATGATCAGTATTAAAGTGCAAACTTGATCTTCTACATTTCTAATAATCATGATGTAATTCATAGACTGACAAGCTACTACAATTCCGATGATCTCCAGTCTAAGTCTCTATCACCTATCCAAATATATGATGTAGTCTCATACACAAGCATTCCTAATCAGACTACATATCACCTCATAACACATTCAACTCACATTGGTATTCACTATTATAATGATAATTTTCATGCTATCTTCAACTGGAGAAAAATATTACATAAAATAAAATCCTATTTTTATCACAAAAATCTCTAAAAAGATATCGTATCTCAAATGTTTCATTATATAGCACAAAAAATCGGTATAAAATTAGTGTTAGTGAATGAAGAAGAAAATTCACCCAAAAATGAAGAAGAATTGAATAAAATATTGAATGAATATCATTCAACTGTCTTATCAGCTCATAGCAGCTCTGTGAAAACATACAAAAGAATCAAAGAGAACTATAAAAATGAAAAAACGAAAAATTATATCAAAAATCATATAAATTCGTGTGAAAATAGCCAACAAAATAAAGTCAATCGACATTCCATTAAAGCACATCTACTTCACGTCAACCGTCTTGCATTAGACATTGTTGGTCCGTTACCAATCACGGAAAGTAATAATAGATTTGTTTCAACTTTCCAAGACGAAATAACAAAATATTCATACGCCCAAGCTATTTCAAATCATGTTAAACCATACCGAATGAATAATTTAACTTCGTCATGATTTTTGGTAATCCAAAATCAATTTTTAGTGATGATGGAACACATTTTCTATAAACTTAATGCAGAACTCAAGAATTATTCAGAATTTTCATCTTCCACAAAGCAACGATGCACTGGAACGATCTTTTTCCATTGTTACAGATTCCTGTCCCAAACCCTCTTCCTTTCACCCTTGTATTCGTTTGAAAATCATGGAATGCAAGAGAGAATGAAGCGGCTAAGCAGAAAAATCGTTGGTACTCTTTATGTACCCACGACACCAACACAACATAAACAGACAAGCTATTGCTAGTGCAATAGCGACAGGGTAGCGAGGTTTTTCCTCAGGTTTTTCACTCGTTCATTGAATCATATACAAGGTAGTATGGTTCCCCTGTTACGTTTCCTGAGCTCACATTTGGGTTTTTTCTGACATACATCAAAACTATAGATATAGGCATTTATTTTAACTTCAGTTATTCAAATTTTTGTGAATCCTCTTTTTCGAAAGATATATATATATATATATATATATATATATATATATATATATATATATATATATATATATATATATATATATATATATATATATATAATCTGTCACATCATGCCCGAATTTCGTTACATTTATGAAGATTATCATCAGCAAATCGAGTTGAGGATTAACAAACATCATGAGTTAGCGAGACAGCACATTATTGAAGGCAAATAAAAGTCAAATCATAATCATAACTTCTTGAAAAGCTCTTCCTGCTTCCGCTTCTCCTTTTATTCATTTCCGTCAAATTCATAATAACCGATTCTTCTCTTCCCTACAACATATGAAAAATTTCGACACCTGCCGGTATTTTTTACTGAAATTTGGGATTCGCTCAAGTATATAATGATTATTCCACGTTAATTCCTTTTTCGAACATCAGTTTCTTTCAAGCGAAATTTGATCATTTGAAGAAAATTTATTTCAAAATCATAAATCTATGCACGCATTCGGTAGAACCTCAAATTCATATTTATCATTGTACTAAGTCCCTTCAGTAGGCGAAAATCAAGATTTCACCTTCAGAAAGAAATCTGATACACTTATTTATCTCGTAGGTAATGGAATTGAACGCAGAAATGAACGAGGTCTTTTTAATGGTATATCGACATAATTTGAATGTATCATCGGTCCACCTGATGCCGATGATGCCCAATATTATTCAGATGCAATAAAAGCTCTAATCATTAAGAATCCTGAAACTCAAATGCTTATGCAGAATCAAGTTCAAATAATGTCATCGGCAATAATAAACTATATTAATTCTGTACACTCCCTCAAAGCAAATGAGACAAGGCTTAAAGAAAACATTAAACCGTTTAATGATTGATGATTGAATTAATGATACAAAAACAATAATCAAAGCTATGAATGGTATTATTATTGAAGACGTAGTCACAGATTATATTAATATTTAAATTCAATTAATATCGGAATCAAGTGAAGACGTCGATGATATCACTGCATCACTTCTCTTTGCTAGGCAGAATGTTACTCAACCTAAGATAATGAGTCCAAGAGAATTGAGAGATGAGCTGTTCAAAGTAAAATTATCATGTAATTCTAAAGTTCCAAACTACTACGATAATTAGGATTATTTCAAATATTTAACTAATAGAATTTTTAAGAAGGAATTAGGTTTTGATTATCTAAAATGACTGAAATTTCACATATGGAGTAATACTTGTGCATTATGTTTCATATGTAAAATTTCAATCATTTATGATAATCAAAACCTAATCTTTCATTAGAAATTCCACTAACTAGTGATTTGAAATACGATCTGTACAAATTGATTCCACTTCCATCTCCTGTAAACATCTAAACAACAACTTATTCTTCAATCAATTCTAACCATCCATTCCTGCTGATGAGCATAACAAAGACTAAATATAGTCGCCTAAGTGATTTATCTCCATGCAGGTTGATCGAAGAGGGGAATTGAGTTTGCGAAAAAAATCCCAGTATCACCATTCGCCTTCTCCTTTGTTGCTGCTACTGAAAATTTTGTATAGACTGTACCTGGATTCCATTTTTTGGCAAATTTTTACCAACTACTTACAATGTGGTTTCAATATATTCTTGCCTAAACGTTCAATTACTAGTCATTTGTGTATCTGTGAACTTCTTCTGGTTATCCAAATGTCGATAATTCTGCTCAGTCACTTCACGATTGAAAAAATAGCAGATATCATAAAGTATATGCGGATTACTTTCAATATTTTCACTTCAAATTTCATAAATTTGCGATCGGGACGTATCCGTTTATTTCATGGACTAGTTTCACTTCATAAGGTTGAAATTTGTGAGATTTTTCACGATCCTGTAGACTGTTGAAACTGACACACTAGACAAACATGATAATTTTTGGATGGACGTACTGTTTTCTATTTCCAAGTGGCCCAGAACTGCTACTTCTGCTGCTTCGCTCCATTTTGGCCGATGTTTAACTTCATGTTCTCCGTTAGCCACCAAAACCGTATATTTGAGAATGATCATGTTGATTTGTGTAATTAAAATCAGAAAATCTGAATTGAAATACAAATTATAGTATAATATGTCATACTAAAAATAATCAATACAGATATATGCAAAGGAAATAACCCTCGTAGTAGTTAGTGTTTTATTATATTAGTTTTCATAAACAAGTAGAAACGTATTTTGACTCTGATCCTAATGTAAGTTGAATTAAATTTGTAGTATTTTGGGTGTTCTTCGTTCAATACCTCTCAAAATAACCTCGGAAAAAAGCAGGGATAATTGAAAAATGATGATATTTTATGCTTCATACGTATAAATTTATGCTCCTTTCAAATATGTGTAACTTTGATAGTAATGTCATGCCTCTGCTTTACTAGTTTTTTTTTTGCGCGCACGCAAACATACTCTTCTATATAGCTACAATGATAGGGGATTTTAGGAAACACTATGCAATTATTTTTGGAGTATTTGCTATTGCTGAGTAGGATTGTATCCTAAATTGGGGTTACACTGTTTCATTTATTTATTCTACACTAATACGTTTGAGTTCAATCAGTTTCGATCATAATCATTTTCTTAAGGTAGTTGCAGCCCCCTTAAGTTTATATCCCAAAATTGGCTGTTCTATGTCTACGAAAGTCTGAACCATGTATTAAGCAAGGTCTGCATAATAACGCATGTTCTAAGTGGATTCCTCAATCTAATGGAAAAAATGGATTGGATTGAAGGAACTTGAATTTAAATTCAATAAATTTGATATTCTATGTACATTTTGGAGTGAAAATTGGTTCATATTTTCACTAATGATCTATTTCATGAAAATTTATTTCGAAACGAGCACTGTGAAATTTTATTACTTTTGAGAGTTCGATTGGAAAATTGTGTTTAGACACCATAGAATGTGCGAAATATTTTGAAAGATATGAAAATTAGATATAGGTAATATTCGAGAAATTTGCGTTCTTGACCTGCAAAATATAATCGGGTATGACAATCGAATAGTTGTTATGTGGATACGCTATTTTGTCAAAGTGTACGAGCGTGCAAAATAATCTGCTACAGCTGCAGCATTATCATACATTCCCGCATAATTTGCGAATCATTCACAAGAAACAAGAACACACGTACGCTTATTAAGTATAAGAAGAATTTTCGTGTTGAAAACTATGACAGTTCTTTCATACTTTCATTTCTTGGAGAGATTCCGCCTATTTTTAAGAATTTTTCATTGCTTATGTGCAATTAATAGAAAAAGTATTATTGAATTTCTTTTCACTAGAACTCACCGTATTTTCACGAAACTAGTGATCCGAATTATACTGGTCTGACATTTATTTGGATTGAGGTTTAAATTCACCTTCCTCAACCGCTGTAAAACTTTCGTCAAATTTTGATTATGAGTTTGTTAACTATTACCGAAAACTATGAGATCGTCCAGATAGATGAAACAGATACTATAATTCAACCCTGACATTGCAATTGTCATCATTTTCGAAAATGCACTTGGGGAAATACAAAGCCCCATTGGAAGTCGAGTCATTTGATACATTTCTCAGTTGTAAAAGCGGTATAAGGTCTCGATGATTTTTCTAATTCAATTGGATGATATCCTTGATACAGATCAAGATGCGTGAAATAATTCGCACCCGAAAGGAAATCTCAAACTGCCTCAATATTAGAAAACGGAAATCTGATATTTTTAATAAATTTTTTTAATTGCCGGTAAACTATTACAGTATGAAGCTTCTTATTTCCGTCACAAAGTTGTAGAGATGAAAAATTTCGATTTATCGTAGATCTTGCTTTTCCTTCCAGTTACATGACGCTCCAACGCGTAAAAAATAGAATTTTCTGTCATTTATTCAGTTCTACAGTTTTTTTGGAAAAACAATCATTTCAGAGGAAAAAGACAACAGTCGAATTTCACAGTTGTCCCATTTTAGTAGGTATTGAAAAGAACTTCGAGGTGAATGGGAAAACTTTTCTTCAACATTCATCTCGAAAACTCGAGATTCGCGTTTTCGATCGTGTTAACAAAACCTTCAGAGCTGAAAATTTTCAATTTGTCCGTTTTTCTCGTTTCCTTTCATAATCGCCAGGATGGGCGAAAATTATAGCATGATACAAAAAATTACTTTTTCTGCTTCGGCAAGATAATAGTTTTGGAAAAAATTTTACAGTTTTCCGAGGATATAGAATTTTATGATTATGACCTTTTTTTACTGCAAATTTCAATGACCATCGCTAGAACTCAGGCAATGGTGACGATAACACGTTGAAATACGGTGTATCTCATTGATTCCGAAAACCTGTCGCAATGATAATGAACTTTTTATACTCTTGGAAACCGCGGTCAGATTGAATATTACGAGCCTTTAAACTCATAATGCGGGTCTTGATAAATTCAGTAATAATATCTATTTGTACTTAATACCCTTTCAAAAATGTCGACAGAACAATAATTGTTAGTGTATGAGGTTTGATCTGTTTTTACACTTCGAATTGTGTTCTGAATTGAGCTATTCATGTCAAGGATAAAAATATAGTGAAAATCCTAGTTGAATAGATATTAACAGTCCGTTATACGATGCCACTTATTGCAGTCATTTAATTAATCAGTGAGCTGTAAGGATAATTCGATTCATTTCATGTTTTACACATCATATCTCTGAAAAAAGAAAGAAGGCAAGTAAGGTAAGCAACCGAAGAAAGTAAACTTTAACGATGAAATGGAAAAGATATTCGGGCGATATTAGAGAGAGAGCATAAATGCTATCGAAGTCGAAATACAATTTCTCATTGAGGTACGCCTTCATTTCCTTTTTCTCTCTTCTTACTACTCATCATAAGTGGAGTGCACAGTACCCTTTCATAAAGACGCGGACTGCCTATCGCCGGCCGGATATATATATATATATATATATATATATATATATATATATATATATATATATATATATATATATATATATAATTACGTTATGCTTTACTAAGAAGAGAGTAAAGATAAGCACTCCCGGTAGCTGACCCCATAGCCGTCGTCCAGGAATCGACTATCTTCTCAGGTGTCTATGTTCAACACTTGTATAACCATTTGAATTCATTATAAGATTAGATTTGATACTGTTCAGTCCTTTATCGTATTGTACGTTGTGATTTAAAATAAAATAGTTTTTAAAAACAGTTTTCGAATCTTTTTGTTTATAACTGGCGCTGCGAACAGGATATCGCGACTGGACCCCCGAAAATCGATTTCGAAGGTTCCATTAGTGAATACGGACTTTAAAATTCTTTCATCTACCGAAAAAAAGACAAAGTGCCGTGTTCGGAGAACTCCAGGTGACTCTCAAGTCTTTGTGCGATATTCCAACCAACCACAGAGGATAACATCGAGGGAACACTCACTTTAGGATGCAAATCTTGGTGCTGTAAGTCCTTTTCTGTTCCTCTCCTAATTTTAAGTAATTGCTCGTTTCATACCTATGAGAATTATTTTTCACTTATGTCCGATTCTGATCTTAAAGATTCAAACGAAATCGAATTAATTGCTGCAGACTTAGAAACTCTTAATCTAAGAACCACACAGGTTCGAACAACTAATTCCCCCGATTTAAAAATAAAATCAAATCCCTTGAGGAAAGCTAGATTTTCGCTTATTAATTACGAACGTATACAGGAAGAGACTCTGCCAGAAATGAGTCTTAATCAAAGTCAGACAAACTCAACATCTATTCCTTCAGAACTACATCAAACCTCGAACCACTTTCTAGAAATGATATTCAACTTCTTTTACAATCCATCCCTGAATATTTACCTGGCGAGAACCTTTCAATTTTTGTAAATGAAGTCGATAACTTATGTAAGCACCTAGAGGGTAGGTCAAATGCAGATTTAGTTTATGTGGTAAATTTTTCCATAAGATCTAAAATCAAAGGCGAAGCAAGGGACTTTCTTTCTTTACAAAACGCTACAAATTGGCCTTCGATAAGGTGTGTTCTTTTACAAAAATACGGTGATCTGAGAAGTGAAGATCTTTTAGTTTCATCACTTACTCATTGTGTTCAAAAAGAAACGAAACATACATGCAATATTATAGTAGAATTCTCAAAAGTTACAGTGACTTAATACAATATCTTACGCTAAATATAGCAGATCCTGTATTTTTGAATAAAAAGCGAGATATGGAGAGATTGGCTCTTAAAACCTTTCAAATTGGTCTTTTGGAACCACATAGAAGCTTTTGAGTAATTTCAATCTAAATTCTGTCGAAGATTGTATAAATAAATGTCAATTTTATGATAATAGAAAACAAGAGTGGGAGTTCAGTGAGTTTATTAGAAGAACTCAAGAACCAGATAGGAAACCTCAACAAAATTTTCTGTTATCCAGATCTATGATCAATACGAATCGCCAACCTCGAAATCAAAATTCTCTTTCATTTACAAATCAACAATCCCCTAGATTTGTACAACAATCACAAAATTCTTTTTCTTCCGCAAATCAACAACCTTCTAGCTTCGTACAACAATCACAGAAAATAAATCTAGAAAATTTCACTAATAAACCTTATTCTCACAATAACCAGGGTTTTCCAAATTCCATAAATAAGCCTCTTCCTTCATGGAAGGTACCACTTACTAACAAGAAAGTATTTGGAACAAATCCAGGTTCCAGTTTTACAAAAACGAAATACCAACCAACCCCAATGTCGACATCAACCATAGTACGACAACAACATCCACATCAAAGAACTTTTGAATTTGAAGAACTATATAATGTCGAAACTCAAAACGATGACTTCAATGAACACTTTGAAGAACTACTTGACGAAAATCTTTATGACGAAAACGACGAGACTGACGAAAATTTTCGGTCAACGGCCTCGGAATCCCAACAGAAATAGATCTGAACTGTCTAAAAACGAAGTCGAAACTACCATTCATTTACTTACCTCAGGTAGATCTCAAAATTTTAATTGATTCAGGTGCATCAAATTCGGTCATAAATCCAAAACCAGCTTTTGAAAAATTCTCAAAATTCATGTACAAAAAACCATTCCACGTTTATAGTATAGGAAATACAATTTATGCTGAAAATAACTTGAAAGTACCTTTGCTTCATGAAATTAGTATTTTTGATGATATCCACTTTCACGTCGTCAAATGGCATAAAAACTTCGACGCTCCATTAGGTACTCATGACCTACAAAAATTGTGTGCAAAAATAGATTATCAAAGAAATATTTCAGAAATAAATAATTTAGAAATTCCATTCTTTCTAGAATTCACTGATTTCAAAATTGAACCCCAACGTGTGAGAATTAATTCAAGTATCAAGGTACCTGTTTCCATCGAATATGGAGAAATTATTATTCCAGAAACAAAATTTCATGAAAATTTTACAGTCCCAGAATCTATCGTTAACGCTCGAAATGGCTATTGCATTCTTCCAGCTCACGAATCTGCTGATATCGAAGTCAATTTTTCTGAAAGAATGCCTGTCACACCATTTTACGAGTCCGAAATTTCAGAACCACACTTAGAAAACAACAGGAGTCTGAAAATTGCAGACCATATCAGAACTGCGCATATAAATTCCGAAGAAAGGCAGAAGATATTGAAATTATGTGGTAAATTCCGAAATATTTTTTATAATAAAAACTGAGACCTCTCATTCAGCAATACAGTAAAACATAAAATTCGTACTAAAGACGAAGAACCAGTCTTTGTGAAATCTTTTCGCCATCCAAAAACAATGCAGCTAGAAATTCAACATCAAATTCAAAAATTACTAGACGATTAAATCATAAGACCATCGATTTCACCTTACAGTGCACCGGTTTGGATCGTACCTAAAAAGGCCGACGCATCTGGTAAGAAAAAATACCGTATGGTGATTGACTATCGCCGCTTAAATGAGAAAACTATCGAAGATAAATATCCACTTCCTCGAATAGACGGGATTTTGGATAATCTAGGTAAAAGTCGTTACTTTTCGACAATCGACCTAGCCCAGGGATTTCACCAGATTGAAATGGACGAGAATTCAATCGAAAAGACAGCATTCACTGTCAATAATGGGCATTACGAGTATTTACGTATGCCTTATGGTCTCAAAAATGGTCCTAGCACTTTTCAACGTGTGCTGGATAATGTCCTGAAAGAATTTCTACATAATTTCTGTTTCGTCTACATGGACGACGTGGTCATATTTTCGAATAGTTTACAGGAACACATCTGTCATCCTCAACTAATTTTTCAGAAACTTCAAAATTTCAATCTCAAAATTCAGCTTAACAAATCTGAATTCCTCAGTAAAAACATAGAATTTTTAGGTCACGTTATAACACCCGAAGGCATAGCTCCAAATCCGTCTCAAGTAAAAGCAATTCAAAATTACCCCATTCCAAAAACTGTCAAAGAAATTAAATCATTTTTAGGCCTAATAGGTTACTAACGGAGATTTATCCAGAATTTTGCAAAAATAGTTTCCCCCATGACAAAATGTTTAAAAAAAGGCGCAAAAATAAATTCTGACGACCCAGAGTATATTTCAAGTTTTCAACTTTGTAAAGAACTTTTGATGAATGCTCCAATTTTAGCTTATGTAGACTACGAGAAAGACTTCAAAGTTTCTACAGACGTATCAAACGTGGCAATTGGAGGCGTTCTTTCATAATCTGATCGACCCGTTGCCTACTATTCTCGAACCTTGAATTCAGCTGAACGCAATTACTCGACAATTGAAAAAGAACTGTTAGCAGTACTTGACACAAAGAAATTTTTCAGACCTTATATTTTTGGAAGAAAATTTACTTCAGAGACAGACCACCAACCACTGATATGGCTCTACAAATTAAAAGAACCAAATTCTAGGTTAATTCGTTGGAAATTGAAATTGGACGAATTTGACTACGATATTGTACACAAGAAAGGTAAGGAAAATATAGTAGCTGACGCTTTATCTCGTGTAGAAGTGAATAATACCGAAAACAATGACGCCACTGATACAGACGACAGCTCTATTCTACCAACTATCGAAGAAATTACAATCTTGACTTACGAAGACTTAGACAGAATTTTAGAATCACAAAATGACGATATTATCCAGAACCCAGAGTATTCCGAAATTCTGAAAGAGCTAGAGAACTCTAAAGATCAAAACAACACTCATCAAGACGACCAAAATTCCTGCGATACAGTTCATTCTACCCAAGAAGATAACGGTAAAGCTATCCCAATTAGTGGATCTTCAATTAATACTTTTCCCAATAGAATCATTTTAAATACTAGCGAACAATATAAGGTGAAGTACACTAAACCATTCAATGAAAACACCTACATAGTATCCATAAGAAATAATTCAATAACAACCGACTTATCAAAAATGTTCAGAGAAATATTTCGACCGAACGAAACTTATGGTATCTTTTTCATAGACCACAATCTACGCCAACCTTTCATTCAGTTTTGCAAAGCAAATTTCAACTATGCAGTAAAACTTATAATTTCTAATAATTTTTGCAAAGACGTAACACTAACAGAGAATCGAAAAGACACGGTTAAAACTTACCATGACAAAACCCACAATGGTATTACAGAGACGTATAATTATCTGAAACAAAAATACTACTGGCCTAACATGAAAAACACCATAGCCGAAATTATTAATAGTTGCGAATTATGCCTCAGATCAAAATATGAGAGAAATCCGTACAAACCAAAATTTTCGGGACCAATTTTAGCAAAAAGACCATTTGACGTCATCCACATTGACACATTTTCTTTTCAAAATTCCAAATTCTTAACAGTTATAGACCTTTTCTCGAGATATGCACAAACATACCTTGTAAAAGACGGAACAAGTCTCACAATTTTGAATAAATTAAGGTACCTGAGGTAAATAAGGCCCAAGGGGTAATAAGGCCCAAATTTTAAATTTTCGCGGGAAAATATACCTATGACACTTCACTGTTTACGCACACGTGCACAATGTCGGTGTGAATGATTCCGTATTGGTCAGCAGACGCTAGCGCCGCTATCTTGTCTGTCAAGTGCGATGCTTTGATGAAGTGACTGGCTATTGTGCAATTTTATAATTTTCATACCAAGAAACTGTAAGTATTTAACGTTTTATTTAATAATGGACTAATAACGCTGTATTTATTACCTTAAGTATGTCTCGCGTAATACAAAGGATATGGCTTTTCCTAAACAGAGAATGATTTTGTAGGATATTTGGAATATTTTGTAAAAACGTGGCATGCGGTTAATAAGGCCCAATGTAACGATACTTGGGCCTTATTGCCTCTTAATATTAAAGTATCAGATTGTATTGTTCGTTATTTTCTAGGTCAATGTACTATGTGAATTTTGACAATATATGTGTAATATTGTTACAGATTTTGATTAAAATGCCTCCAAAGAGAGCTCAGTGGACAGAAAACAATTTACGGGCTGCTATGGCAGCTATAAAACGAGGGCATCTGACGCAACGAGCTGCAGCTGAACGATACAATATTCCAAGACGAACTCTCCGAAATCATATAAGTCCGAAAGTACTATTAAGCGCTTAGGTCGTCGTTCCGTTTTGACAATTGACCAAGAAAAAGATCTTGTACAACGCATTATACGATTTTCTAACATTGGTGTACCTGTTACTCCGAAAGTCATACGGAGACAAGCATTTTTATTTTGCGAGAGTTATGATATTAAGCATGATTTCAACAAAGACTCTGGAATTGCGGGCAAAGACTGGCTTAAAACGTTTTTGAAAAGGAACCCAGAAATTTCCAAAAGAAAAGCCCAGTTTATGAATCCAGGCAGAGCACAGAAATTAAACCGTCCTATTGTCGCTCAGCATTTTCAAGAAGTGAAAGACCTATATGAAGAATTAGATATTCTACAGAACCCTCAACGACTCTATAATATGGATGAAAAGGGGTGAAGACTCACTATTCATCATCAACAAACTGTTTTGGCGCAAAAAGGAGCTCGTCGAGTCCATTTGATTGCACCTGAGCACGCGGAAAATGTTACGATAGCAATGTGTGTTAATGCTGTTGGTACTGCTATCCCACCAATGATCATCTTCAAAGGCCAAAGGCAAAAACCAGAATATAGTGATAACTTACCAGCTGGATCTCTCATAAAGATGGCTCCAAAAGGAAGTATGACCACGGAACTATTTATTGAATTCATCAAGCATCTGGGAAAGAATAAAACGCAGGAAAAGTCTTGTTAATCTTTGATGGAGCATCCTCGCACCTGGATTATACAATTGTTGAAGAAGCAGACAAGCATGATATTGTGCTTTATTGTTTGCCTAGTAACACAACCCATGAACTTCAACCCCTCGATAAATCTGTCAATAAGTCTTTTGAGCATCACTGGGATCAAGAAGCTATGACATATATGTATCAAAATCCTGACAGATGCTTGACAAAATCGAACTTCAACAAAATATTCTCAAAAGCTTGGTCGAGGGCACTGACTCATGAAAATATAATAAATGGATTCAGGGCTACTGGATTGTTACCATTCAACCCTGATGTATTACCAGATGAAGCATTTGCACCAGCGATCTTGACCGAACATCCTCCTCCACAAACTTCAACTATTATTGAGGCAAACATAGACTACCCTGAAGTAACGTCACGTTCTCACACTCTTTCACCGTCAATACTAAACAACGAAGAATGTACTATTGCTGGCATTGTTACCCCAGAAAAGCAAATTGGTGTAAGGGCTTTAACTGATATTGATACATCAACTCTTCCTGTGAAAGTACCACAAACTTTAACACCATCGCCTAAACCATCAACATCTGGTATTGTGACAAAACGTCCTCTTATTCTAAGTTCAGACTCAGAAACGGATATTGAGCCTGATGCTATACAGAAGATGTTGAATATAAATAATCCCACTAGAATCAATGTATATACCTCCGAAGAAGACTCAGACAATGATACTCCGCTAGCCAGTCTTAAAACAAAGGAAACTAAATCCCCGTTTCAAGAACTTATGCCAACTCCAAACTATGCTGTTATCAAAAACAAACCAAGAAGAAAGGCCATCAATTATAGAGGTCAACGGATTACTAGGGACCTTTTTAAGAAACGGGAGGAGCTAAAAGAAAATGAGGTAATAAAGGTGAAAAAAGCCAATCGGAAAACTAAAGATCGTAAGAATAAGTCTGGAAAAGATAGCAGTAAGGTTAAGAAGTCAAAAATAATTGAATCTGAATGGTTCTGTCATGCTTGCAAAGAAGGTCGTGTTTCGGACATGCGACAATGTGCCCAATGTTTAAAATGGTACCACGAAGAATGTGTCGGACTTTCAACCGAAGATAAAGATATTTTTTATTGCTGTGTTTAAACAAAATACTTAAATATATTTTACCGTGTCAGTATGAATAATATGTTTGTTAATCGTTTTATTTTTATTTTGTTTGCAGAAGATATTTTGTTTTGTTTTGAGTCTACTTTCTGAGTCTAGGAATACGCTTGTGATACTAAAGAACTAAGTTAGGTATTTTTAATTAAAGTCTGATTTTAAGTCTTAAAAATTAATATAAGATTAATTACATAGTTTTGTTTAATAAGAAAAGAACTGATTATTTTAATTTTCTAAGTTAGAGAACATGTTGTGATTGTACCAAATACTTTAGTTAAGGTCACTAGTTCCTGGAAACTGAATTGTCTTCGATTACTATTGAGAGGGTAATAAGGCCCACGTTTAATAAATAAAGGAAAATGATTAAATAAGTAAAAACAACAATTTATTTTTATTTTAACTTATTTCTAGGTTAATTTAGGGCGATTTACTTTAAATATAAAGCATTTTTTATATGGGCTTTAATATACTACCGTAGTATAATAAGGCCCATGAGAGAAGTTTAAAAAAAGTGTATTTTCGTATTTAAAAATATGCTTTTCTGAATCGTTTCTCACAATTTATTACAGCAACATGTACAAGCTATGTAGACAACATGTTTTTGACGTCCTATACGCATTATACTCAGATTTAAAGCAAATTTTTGTTAGGTGGGCCTTAATTGCCACCGGTACCTTACGTCACTACTTCTCTCATCACAATCTACCAAAAAAGATTGTTTCAGATGCAGGGAAAGAATTCCAAAATTAATCACTCATAGAATTCTGTAAATTAAACAAAATCGACCTACACTTTACAACAGTTAACAATCCAAATTCAAACTCACCAATCGAACGTTTTCACTCTACAATTCTGGAGAAATTCAGGATTCTCAAACTCAAGAATCAGACTGAAATTCCGGCGAATCTAATGATATCTGCCACCCTTATTTATAACCAATCAATACACTCATCCACAGGATATTCCCCTTTCCATTTACTTTACGGACCTTACGATAGACCAATAGATTTTGACTTAGACATGACTGTTCTGAACATTATAATGAGAAAAGAAAACAAGAAATTTTACCGTTTTTCGATCAAGTTTATTCAAAAAATGAAGAGAAAGCTAGGAAAATTTTAAATAAGCGTAACGAAAATCGTAACGATCCTCCCGATTTAGAACAAACAGAAGTGTTTGTTGAACGAAATAGACCTCGAAAGGTTGATCCTTTTTTCGAAAAAATTTCAGTTGAATGTCAAAAAGACAGTTAAATTATAGGAAAAACTGAAAAATCACGTACGACCACTGCAAACATCAAACATGTAAGGAGAGTAAGGAAGGATATTTCTTGATTACAGAATACTCCCGATATTACTGTCGCAGATCCAAATGAACCAGGGCCTTCACATCGAGCCGATTAAAAATAATGGATACTTCGAAGAACCCTTAGGAGATGTCAAGTTCTTCGACCATTATCACAATTTTCTTTCATTCATTAATACAACAAATTTGATGGCTAATTATAAAAATTTGCTCTACAATTCTCGGGTACTTCAGAGAAACAGCACCATCGACAAGTTCACTCATCGAATCTATCTCCAACTCGATCGGAATTTGCAAAAGATCGAACAATTGATCGGTAAAATAAGTTATAAAAGAATAAAACGAGGACTGAGGAATTTCCTTGGGACAGATTCAAAATTCATTACCGGTAACCTTGATGATGATGATCTTAAAACAATAAACGAAAATCTAGAGGCTCTCCACAAGAGCAAGAGTTCTGAAATAAATAAAATCAATAAAATAACTTCATTCGCTAACCACCTATCTAAAAGATACTCCGATGACTTGGAATTATTGAATAAAAATATTTTGAGTACTCGAAGATTTTTTCAAACCTTGACAACAACAGAAGAAATCAGAATACTTTTACAAAATGAAGTATTCCATTCAGAAATGTTACTAGATACACTATCAATGTTAGAAAGAACAATAAGTCTTGCCTTCAATGAAATAGCAAATCTTGAAATTATAACCGTAAACGAGACGTTAGAAATTCAAAACTATTTAGAGAAAATTTACAAATATCAGCTATTATCTTCAATCGATCATATTCATTTGTTCAAGGTGTAAGAGTTTGCAAAGATCTCTATAATCAGTACAGATCAAACAATCACTTTCCTCCTCAAAATTCCCATTTTTCAAAATATTATGGCTAACTATTTCCGAATATACCCTATCCCTAACCACCAAGATATTGCCTCGCTTCCACCAAAGAAGTTTCTCGTCAAGTTTGAAAATGAAAACCGATGGACCAACGAGGAATGTCGAAACAGTTCTGATTCCATATCCTACTGCTACCAGAAGATATTTGCTGAGAACTGCAATCTCCAAACTTTTCAACACTGCCGTACAGTGAAAATAGAAAACAAATACGAAATCATCCATGTCCTGAAGAACAAAGAACTGTTAGTACTTTTTCAAGAACCACAAGAAATTCTTGAAGACTGTCAAGGAAAGCTGACCAGAAATTCTGTCAAAGGAACGAGTTTGTTGAGCTCACCATGCAGGATAATTATTGGTACATCTTCCTACGATAACACCGTTCCAGTATTCGAGATTGCTACGCAAAATATTAGCGAAATCGACCTCAAATCTGAAAAAGAGATCGATCTCTACCTACGACACTTAAATTATGCAACTGAAATCATCAAAGAAGCCAAAGAACTTAACGAACAGCCCCTGTACCTACAGCCTCTAACCCAAGTATTCCATTACTCCTTGAGCGTAACCGTAGCTTGTTGCATGATAATAATTTTCACAATAATCATACGACACAGAAAACGAGTCATTGAACTGCTCTATTATCCGAGGCAAATCATCCACATATCCAAGGACAGCAAACCAACTCTAGAAGAAAATTTGAACGAGGACGTTCAAAACTAAGGGGAGAGGAATTACGTTATGCTTTACTAAGAAGAGAGTAAAGATAAGCACTCCCGGTAGCTGACCCCATAGCCGTCGTCCAGGAATCGACTATCTTCTCAGGTGTCTATGTTCAACACTTGTAGAACCATTTGAATTCATTATAAGATTAGATTTGATACTGTTCAGTCCTTTATCGTATTGTACGTTGTGATTCAAAATAAAATAGTTTTTAAAAACAGTTTTCGAATCTTTATGTTTATAACTATATATATCCGATTTTCACTTAAAAAAGGTACTTACGCAGTCCTCCACGACTATAGGCACTCCGGCCGGCGATAGGCAATCCAGCCGGCGGTAGGCAGTCCACGTCTTTATGAAAGGGGTACTGTGCACTCCACTCATGATGAGTAGTAAGAAGAGAGAAAAAGGAAATCAATTGGAAGGCGTACCTTTAATATCGCCCGAATATCTTTTCCATTTCATCGTTAAAGTTTAGTTTCTTCGGTTGCTTACCTTCCCTGCCTTCTTTCTTTTTTCAGAGATATCATGTTTTACATGAAATGAATCGAACAATTATTGTTCTGTCGACATTTTTGAAAGGGTATTAAGTACAAATAGATATTATTACTGAATTTATCAAGACCCGCATTATGAGTTAAAGGCTCGTAATATTCTATCTGACCGCGGTTTTCAAGAGTATAAAAAGTTCATTATCATTGCGACAGGTTTTCGGAATCAATGAGATACACCGTATTTCAACGTGTTATCGTCACCATTGCCTGAGTTCTAGCGATGGTCATTGAAACTTGCAGTAAGAAAGGTCATAATCATAAAATTCTATATCCTCGAAAAACTGTGAAATTTTTTCCAAAACTATTATCTTGCCGAAGCAGAAAAAGTAATTTTTTGTATCATGCTATAATTTTCGCACCTCCTGGCGATTATGAAAGGAAACGAGAAAAACGGACAAATTGAAAATTTTGAGCTCTGAAAGTTTTGTTAACACGATCGAAAACGCGAATCTCGAATTTTCGAGATGAATGTAAAAGAAAAGTTTTCCCATTCACCTCGAAGTTCTTTTCAATACCTACTAAAATGGGACAACTGTGAAATTCGACTGTTGTGTTTTTCCTCTTAAATGCTTATTTTTCCAAAAAAAAACTGTAGAACTGAATAAATGACAGAAAATTCTAATTTTTACGTGTTGGAGCGTCATGTAACTGGAAGGAATAGCAAGATCTACGATATATCGAAATTTTTCCTCTCTACAACTTTATGACGGAAATAAGAAGCTTCGTACAGTAATAGTTTACCGGCAATTAAAAAAACGTATTCAAAATATCAGATTTCCGTTTTCTAATATTGAGGCAGTTTGAGATTTCCTTTTGGGTGCGAATTATTTCACGCATCTAGATCGGTATCAAGGATATCATCAAATTGAATTAGAAAAATCATCGAGACCTTATACCGCTTCTACAACTGACAGAGGAATGTATCAAATGACTCGACATCCAATGCAATACTTCTTGACCCATTGAATTAAACTTTTGAAATCTGAAATCAGAAACGAAATTCAAAATTAAATTTTACTTCACATAAATAGAGCTTTTATGAAGACAATTTAAAATTCTAAAACAAGTGATTTTATTATTGCAGTGCATATCAATATATGAAATTATGAGTTGGCTTTGAATTGCCATAGTTGTTATTCAGAAAAAGAGAATAAAATCATCTCAAAATATTTCAAGCTATATGCCCCGTATGACTAGAAATTCTGAAGTTAGTTATTTTTATTCTCAAAAAGTGCACCTTTGACACCCTTCATTTGGAATTTGCCCTTCTTTTTTCTTATTATTACAGAGTACACATGTTTGGACTAGTTTATAGTTGATCACTCAACAATTCTGGGGCAGCCTATTCGAACTGATTCTCAAGAGAACAACAAATATAATATTTTTCATTGATTTCTAGAGACCTTTGAAGTACCTTATGAAATTAAAACAGGTTATGTAGCACAATATTCAGTTATTCATCACAATAGAAGTTCATCGCCAATACCGTTATAATAAGGGTATCACTTGTCTTCAATATGCGAAATTAGATACGGGAAGTTTTTTCTGATTTATGATTCCTAATGTTTCAGGAGAGAGAATTAAAATATTGGTATTAATAAAGCTTCAGAGTGAACATTAAATCAATAGAAACATTTCACTGAAACACTTCATTTTTGTTTGGAAACCCAATTCAATTTCATCCAAAGAAAAGAATGAATGTATACATTCATATAATCTTTTCCCCAAGGAAAGTAATGAAGGCTATCATTTTTCGAGACTGACTGGAATCTGTCATAAATTTTTGATTTTGCCACTAAACTGGCAGAACACCTTTGCTTGATTAATATTATTGAGGAATTAGCTGTTTGCTACCTTGTTTCGAAAAAAAAACGTTCTAAATGCTTTTCTATTATTCTTTTAGGCTAATAACAAACCAATTCACATGATTCGTTCGCAAGTTTGTTGCCTTGAACTAATTACCGAAATTACCGTCCTGGATACTTAAGTTTTAAATTAAAACATTTTCGCCACTAATTCGAAACTGGATTGGGAATTGTTGAAACACGAACTATAATATTCGCAAACTGTTTTGGAACAAAATTGCAGTTGATAAAGTAATGTTCCGCTAGTGCTTTCATATTGTATTGTAACATATTTTTAGGCCTGATCAACTGGAATTTAGTATGAACTGAAATTGTTTTCGAAGTTTGGTAGTGAAGTATTTCAAAATTATCAGGGCACAAATTTTCATCAAAAACTTTCAAAGTGTGAAAATAAAATTTACTTATCCGGCCATATATTACAACTCAAAAATAGAAAGACATCAACCGAAATGCCCAACTTTGAATTTTTAATGAGGTCTCCGTTCACAAATCGTAGCCTACTCAGTGAAGTTCGAATTGCGAATCTGTTACCAAAGTTAGTACTACTACAGTGTGATACTTTTCACCCTATATTATCCTTGTTTCTCTGAACAATAACTATTGTTTTTGAAGCCTATACAGCCATAGTATATTTTTTATACACATATCAACTGAAAATAATCAATGGATTTATATTTTCAAAATGTCATCACAATAGCTCTTCTAATATGAAATGATAATGATGTAACCGTTTCATTTTTGCTATCTGTTCCATTTAAAAACACCTCATCACTTTGAGACTAAAAGTCATGCTAAAACTGCAAAAAAAAAAAAGAATATGAATTTATTTCATCTAATGATTCACACAGATCTGAACGATTATGAATTGATGATCCAAGAGATTTATCTCTTCCTACATACTGCCGCTAAAAGATACAGTAATTTGCAAAATTTACACAAACAAGATCTGAAACGACACTTGCCTTCTGTATGTCCATCAATGTTGCCGCAAATTTCATAGGCGCGTCCATCAGTTTCATCATCGGATAAATTCAATAAATATCCTAACGTTATATAATTAATATATGTAAGGGTGGGGAGTAATCTGAGAAATTGCTCCAATTGCAGATGTCGAATATTTGGAAAAACACTTTACAAAATTAGAGGAGTTGTTGATTGATTTCACTCTCATTCATATTGAAAAAAATTATCAAAAACGATTAAATATATGGTTCATCGGAATAAAAAACATACCTGTGATATGTAACTTCGTTACCGAATACTCCTTGTAGTTTATAATTTATATTTTAATTTGTAGTATTGAAACCAGTACGTACGATAGCAAAAAAAAGATAATTAGAATAACTCGGCTGTATCCTGCTTTTTTGCATATAGTATGCCACTTGATATGGTAATTAGCAACTAACACATAGTTCAATCTTGGCTTTGTCCAAGTAAGTAAACGTAAACTTGACCGAGCCAAAAATAGGTTGACAATTCATGGCATAGACTGTAGTTTCGTAGAACTTTTTAAGAAATGAACATGTTATGCTAGTCAGACTCTAATAGGTAATATTTTCAATAAAAATGGCTCTATTCGCCAGTTATGCATGAACGTATGATTATGCCTCTGTTGTAGAAGTTGAACTTGGACGCCCACACAATTTGAGGATTACGACAAAAATAATCTGGATTTTACACGATAGCAGGTAACAACGTTACATATCCACAATACAATCATTCAAGTGGCATACCCGATAGCATTCTTCAGGACAAAGAAGCGAATTTCACAAATAATACCTATATCTAATTTCCACAGTTTTCACAATATTTGACATATTTAACCCTCCGATTCCGTATGTGAACTGATACAATTCTCAGTTGTATGAATATACAATGATTCAAGGGCAAGACGAGTATCCCTACTTGGGATCTAAGGTGAATTTTTGCCTTTATTATATGATACTACATCATATAATCGGATATCTGATAGAGACTCAGACTGGAGATCATCGGAATTGTATGAGATTGTCAGTCTATGAATTACTCCATGAATATTAGGAATGTAGAAAATGAATTTCAATACTGATCACTTTTTTAACACGAAAAAAATAACCAAGAAATTTGTTTAAATCAGGAAATTTTCACTAATTCGTAAAAATTTATAAGCATGGGTCTAGTAATTGAATCTGCTGATATTTTCTCAAAAATCTATCTGGAAAATGTAAAGTTCAAAGAGTTGGAATCATTAAATTCGCCTAGATAGTAAGAACGTTCGAGATACAATACATATTTTACTGAAAATTATAATGTTTATGTTTCATCAATTCTTGTATTTCTCTTGTCACATTTTTTTTTCATAGAAACTGGGTTCACAATCAAAATGAAGAAATAGATTTAGCTAGATGAAATCGATGATTTGCAAGTACTATACAATTTGGTGAATGCGCCACGTTCAATCAAATTTTTCACGAGTAGAAGAAATCCAAAGATTAATGAGAATAATGAACGTTTTTAAATATTAGTTCGAACATATAATATGTTTTACTGTATAGGAGTTTACGTTGGAGGAAACTTCAATAATAAATAATGCAGTTTAGCTTTAGTTGGTAGTTACTATATCGAGTGGCACACTAAATGCAAAATGCAGGTTATGGTTCGAATATTATGAATTAAAATATACATATAATACGTAATCGTACGTCACCCTATCTGTTATCGTAATAGTATGTCACCCTGTATATTTTCATAATACTATGTCACTATTTGAGGGGATTGATCAAAGTACTGATTCAAGAAAAGTTCATTCATTTAAACATAGGTCCGTGAAAGCTTCGTTACGTAGATACAGAAAAAACTGGTTCGTCTTTCGAAATTCCTGCAGTTTTTGAGTCATTCAGCCCAAATTTGGAATGCAAGTTATTTTTCACAGCCTACATCATTACACGTCATTATCCAAAGAAGGTAGAGGGATACTGGTACTTTTACTGCAGATAATCATTTTAAAGTTGCAACACAAACTATGAGAAATCCAGATATTGAGGAAGCAGTTTTGAATTGCATTGATTTGAATCCACTTGTGAGTACAAGAAAAATTGGAATGAAGATGAATATTTCACATGTTCTAGTTTGGAGGATTCTTCAAGACATTTTATTGTACTCATTTCATATTCAACTCAACGACACTCTACTTCCTCGTGATTTTCCTTCAAGACTGAATTTCTGCCGATGGTTCATAGATAAAATAAGAGAAAATGCTCATTTTGATAGTGAAACAATGTACACAGACCCCCATTTCGTTCAAGAATCTCATCATCAAGATGAATTCTCACTAAATGTCTGAGTCGGAATAATTGGAAATTACTTGATTAGTCCATTTTCTTTGCCATGCAGACTAAACTGTCCCGCTTATCGGCAATTTTCTTGAAGAGCAGTTACCTTTATTGTCTCGAGGATATGCAACTTATGTTGAGAAACATAATGTAGCTCATGCATGACGGGGCACCAGCAGATTTCAATGTAGAAGCTGAAAAATTCTTGAATAATACATTCTACAACCACTTGATAATGCGGAGTTGGCCAGAACCATGGTTTCCTAGGTCCCCAGACTTGAAAAACTTAGATTTTTTCTGATGGGGATATCTCAAACAGTTAGCTTTAACCTCTCCAGTGATTACTGTACAAGAATTAGGAAATCGAAAAGTAACCCATTGTGACACGATAAGATATACCACAGTAATATTACTAAGGGTGCGTGATAATTTGCGAATAAGGACAAAGACCTGTACCCTTGCAGGTGGGCGACACTTTCAACAATATATTCAGTTTTTAATTGTTCGTTATTTCAGTATAATATTGATAAGAATAGGTTGAGTGTCAGAAGAAAAGTTATCAAACTGAAAGTAAATTTCAGGCATACCCATCAAGTATTTCTATTATTTAATCTGTTCATTGAATAACATACAATTGAAATAATTCAAATTTAATAACTTTTCACTCGAAAACGGTTGGAGATACGAAAAAAGTACAACAGTCAAAGATGTTTCTTAATAGAGCTAAGATTTCGAAAATAGATTGTACACTGATCAATGGCGTGCTACAGAAAATTTGAAAGGGCAGAAGAAGACACGGCCTCGGAAAAAAAGTCCTTATGAATTTCAGTTAAAATGTGGGACGTGTTATGATGGAGGCTGTAAAAAATAACTTGTATTCCAAATTTGGGCTGAATGTCTGAAAAACTGCAGGAATTTCGAAGGAGAAACTGTACTTTGAATAATATTTTCGGTATGTCCCTTTCCCAAAGTAAATTTATTAGTGGGTCCTAGAGGAAGACGCATTTCTGGCGTCGAAACGTAGGAATATTTTGGAGAAGCAAAATAAAATTGGAAGCTTGAAGATCTACTCGTTGTTGTATTAATGAGAAGTCGTTGTTCGTTGGGAAACATGGTTGATGAACATTGGTGGACTTGGAACTTATTACATGACTAAATATATACGAGCTATCAATATAGAGGCAAATTGTGGGCAAACATATCGAGTATTTGTATTATTTTTTTTATTTATTTTGCGAATAACACACAATTCAATAATTTTACACTCGAAAACGGTAGGGGACACGAAAAAATTACAACTGTCAAAAAATTTCAATATTGAAAAAAAATGGCGAGAATTGATCAAATGCTGATCAGTGGCATACTACAAAAATGTTTGAAAGGGCAAAACAGGATTTGGCCTCTGAAAAGAAAACAGCTTGTGAATTTCAGTGTAATGATGAAGGTTGTTAAAATAGCTTGAATTCCAAATTTCGGCTGAATATCTCAATAATCGTAGGAATTTTGAAGAAGAAACCAATTCTTTCCGGAAATTTCAAAACCCTGTTGCTCCGTAATGAAGCTTCTGCGGACCTATTTATATAAAACATAAAAAAAAGAAAAGTCCAGATTTTCATTGTTTGTAGTCCTCAAAGTGGGCTGGCCTGTGAAATATACTACTACAGAGAAGCATTATAATACGTTTCCGCATAAGTGGCGAATTATTCACAAGAAGCAAGTACACATTTTAACTTCAATTCTAATATTCAAAATTTGTGATTCTAAGTATATTTTGAAGAGCAATGATATTCATATATGCAATAATAATCTAATTCATGAAAAGTTATCGCGAAATTATCAATGTGAGGTTTTATTAGACATAAGATTTCGATTTGAAAATTGTGTTTCCAGACCACAGAATATGTCAATTATTGAGAAAACTATGGAAAATGCGATCGGGTAAGCCACTCGAATAATGGTTTTGTGGATATGCAATTTTGTTACCTGATATCTTGTCAAATACAGATTATTCTTGTCGTAATCCTTAGAGTGTGCGAGAGTTCATATTTAACTTCTACAACAGAGGCATAACCATACTTTCCCGCAAAACTGGCGAATAGAGCAATTTTTATTGAGAATATTACCTATTAGACTCTGACTAGCATAACATGTTCATTTCTTAAAAAATTCTACGAAACTACAGGCGATGTGATGAATTGTCATCCTATTTTCTGCTCGGTCAAGTTTACATTTACTTATTTGGACCAATCCAAGATTGAACTATGTATTAGTTGCTAATTACTATATCGAGTGGTAGACTATATGCAAAAGAGCAGGATACAGCCGAGTTATTCTAATTCTTTTTTTTTCTATCGAACATTCTGGCTTCAATACTACAAATTAAAATATTAATTATGGACTATAAGGAGTGTTCGGGAACAAAGTTACATATCAGAAGTATGTTTTTTTTATGTACCATATATTTTATCGTTTTTGGACATTCTTTTCATTGAGAATGAGAGTGAAATCAATCAACAATTCCTCTACTTTTCTTAGGAGTTTTTTGAATATTCGGCACCTGAAATTGGAACAATTTTTCAGAAAACTCCCCACTCTTACATATTGATTAAATATCGCTTGGTTAATATTGAACTTATCCGATGATGAATCAGTTGGTGGAGCCTGTGAAGTTTGCGTCAACATGGATGGACATACAGAAGGTAAGTGTCGTTTCAGATGTTGTTTATGTAAGTTTCGAAAAATACAGTATCTTTCAGCGGCAGTATGAAGAAAGAGATTGTTCACCAGGATCATCAATTATTCAGATCTGTGTGAATCATTAGATGAAGTAAATTCATATTCTCTTTAGGGCAATTTTAGCATTTTTTAGTCTTATAATGATGAGGAGTCTTTAAATGAAACATATAGGTAGAATGGAATGATTACATCATTATCATTTCATATTAGAGGAGCTATTGTGGAGACAACTTGAAAATATGAATCCATTGATTATTTTCAGTTGATGTGTATATAAAAAATATATTATGGCTTGTATAGGTTTCAAAAACATTAGTTATTGTTGGAAAAAACAGGGATAAAATAGTGAGAAACTCATACTGTAGAAGTAGTAACTCTGGTAACAGATTTGCAAATCAAACTTCATTGAGTAGGCTATAATTTGTGAACGGAGGCCTCATTAAAGATTCAAAAATGGGGATTTTGGTTAATGTCTTTCTATTTTTGAGTTTCAATATTTGGCCAGATAAGCAAACTTTATTTTCACAGTTTGAAATTTTTTATGAAAATTTGTACTCAGATAATTTTGAAATACCTCATCTAACCAATCTTCAAGAACGATTTCAGTTCATACTCAGTTCCAATCGATCAGGCTTAGCAGAATCTAACAATACAATATGGAAGGACTAGCGGAACATTACATTATCAACTCCAACTTTGTTCTAAAACAGTTTGCGAATATTGGAGTTCGCGTTTTAACAATTACCAATCCAGTTTCAAATTCGTGGCGAAAATGTTCTAATTTAAAACTTAAGTATCCAGGACGGTAATTTCGGTACTTATTTCAAGGCAACAAATTTGCGAACGAATAATGTGGATTTTACTCATCATTCAGTAGAAAGTAATTAGTTATTGACAACCCGAAGTACAAACAGAAAACGTACGTTTTCGTCTTTTTTACTTCCATTATCCTTTTATGTGACGGATTGAGGTTGAAATCAATTGACAGTGAATAAGACACAATCCCGTTGCTGTTACAACAGAAAATGTGAATTGCTTTGGAATTAGCCTGAAACGATGATAGAAAAGCATTTAGAACACTTTTTTTTCGAAACAAGGTAGCAAACAGCTAATCCCTCAATAATATTAATCAAGCAATGGTGTTCTGCCTGTTTAGTGGTAAAATCGAAAATTCACGACAGATTCCAGTCAATCTCGAAAAATGATTATCTTCATTACCTTCCTTGGGAAAGGATTAAATGAAACATTCATTCGTTTCTTTGGATGAAATTGAATTTGCTTTCCAAACAAAGATGAATGGATTCGGTTATATGTTCCGAATGATTCAATGTTCACTCTGATGCTTTATTAATGCCATTAGTTTATTTCTTTCTCCTGTTACATTAGGAATCATAAATCAGAAAAAGCTCCCTGTGATTTCGCATATCGAAAACAAATGATACCCTTGGAATAACCGTATTGGCGAAGAACTTCTATTGGGAGAAATAACTGAAAATTATGCCATACTACCTGTTTTACTTTCACTGGATCCTTCGAAGGTCTCTAGAAATAAATGAAAAATATTATATCTGTTGTTCTCTTGAGAATCAGCTCGAATAGGCTGCCCCAGAATTGTTGAACAGTCAACTCTTAACTGGTCCAAACATGTGTACCTTGTAATAAAGCCTAGCATAAGAAAAAAAAGGCAAGTTCCAAACTAGTGGTGTCAAAGGGCCAGTTTTTGAGGAGAAAAATAACTAACAGAATTTGTGGTCTGACAGGGAATAGCAGTTTTGTACTTGGCCACATAATAAGCTTTATATTCGGAAAATATTACGCAAACATGAAATCTTTTCCGTTGAATGCTTTCCATTCACCCTAAATTAAAACCATAATGCTATTGAATCTTCTAAGAATGAGATCACATTCTTTCAAAGGTAATGTTTTTAATGAACTATACAGAAGAATTAATGCGGTTCTTTCGTACAGCACTTTGTGGTATATAGCTTGGAATATTTTTGAGATGTTTTTTTCCTGTTTTTCTGAATAATAACTATGGCAATTAAAAGCCAAATCATAGTTCCACATATTGATATGCACTGAACTGATAAAATCATTTGTTTTAGATATTTCGATAATTGTCTTTACTAAAGCTCTTCTGATGTGAAAATTAGTTTCATTTGATTTTTTATTTCAGATTTCAATAGTTTGATTCAATGGGTCAAGAAGTATTGCTTTATTCATATGAATCCGACAAGACTTTGAGGAGCTACAAGGATGGGGGATTTTAAGGAACACAAATCAATTCCTCTTGGAGTATTGGCTATTGCTAAGTAGGATTGTCTAATTAATGAGCTTTCCAAATTGAGGTTACATTAATTCATTCATTTATTCTACTCTAAAAAATAAGACTGAATTCAATCAGTTTTGCTAATAATAATTATTCTAAGGTAGTTGCTGCTCCCTCAAATCTATCATCTTTTTTAATGAACTAATTCATGAAAACATATTGCTAAACAAGCACTGTGAAATTTAATTATTTTAGAGAGTTCGATTTGAAAATTGTGTTTAGACACAATCATTCGAGACATTCGCCTTACTGGCCTGAAAACTACAATCGGGTATACCAATTTAATGATTGTAAAGTAAAATCTAGTGATCCTCAAAGAGCGCTAGCGTCCACAAAGCTCTACTACATCAGAAGCATTTTCAAATGCTTCCGCATAATTGGCGAATCATTACCAAGCAATAAGAACACACGTACGGTTATTAAGTATCAGAAGTGTTTTAACTATATGAGTACTTTCGTAGTAATTAGGAAAGTTGCGCTATATCCTGAGCAGAGCGTTTCAGTATTATTTTTCGGAAAAATACTGCCAATTCTTAGAAATATTATATATTGCTTATGCGAAATAAATAAAAAAAATAAAAAAGTATTATTAAACTTCTTCTCACTAGAACCAACCGTATTTCCGAGAAACTGTTGTTAGAATACCATCGGCAATCAATAATTCAGCTGCTAATAGTATCTCTTGAAATTTACTATGAAAAAGCAGTCGATCTCACGAAATGTCGATCTCACGATATGTCGATCTATATTTTGTTTTGTCTTTTTCATACCTTTTTAGTCGGACCGTGCCAGAATGAAAGTTTTAGTTGCTATATCGACTATATCGAGTGGCGCACTAAATGAAAAATGCAGGTTATGGAAGAATGTGTCAAATTGTTTTTCACCTATCGAAGGTGCAGGTTCGAATATTGAAAACTAAAATAAATAAGTTCTTACGTAATAGTAAGTCGGTTTTTGGGACATTCATTCCAAATTTAGAATGCAAGCTGTTTTTCTCAGCCTCCATCATTACACGTCCCAGATTTCGACTGAAATTCTCAAGGTGTTCTCTTATCCGAGGAAATGTCTTCTTTTTTACTTTTCAAATTTTTTGTAGTACGCCACTGATTAGCGTACAATCTATTTTCGTCATCGTCATTCAATTCAAGTTTTGTTTGACTTCTCTAATCTTTACGTATCTTCAACTGTTTTCGAGTGAAAAGTTATTGAATTCGAGTCATCTGAATTGTATGTTATCCGCCAAACAAAAAATAGAAGAAATACTCGATAGCTATGATCGAAATTTGTTTCTATTTTGATAGCTCTGCTTCTGGTACTCTTATACTTATTCCATATTAAATTAAGAAAAAGAACAAATAAACACTGAATAGAGTGATGGAAATGTCCTCCACGTGCAAGAATACAGGCCCTCATTCACATATTTTTCAAAATATTTGATATATCCTGTTATCCGAAAAGACAATATTCAAATCGAACTATCAAGTCTGGTAAATTTTCACTGCGTATGTTTCGCGATAAGTTATCATGCAATATTTCATGAGTAAAAATATAAACAACATTGCTCTTCAAGATGAACTAAGAATCTCAAATTTAGTGGAAAAGACTTCAAGTTCCTTCATCCCAATACATTGTTTCATCTCAGCTTCAAACTCTTACAGTTTTCAAGATAGAAATTCTCTGACAAACAAGGAATACTTGCACCAGAATCTATCTCACATTTCTATATTTTCGATTAGATTTCAATTCAAGGCTGAACGAAATGCTGAATTACCCCTCAAAAATTCATTTCATCTAATGATTCAGCCAAATCGACATCTATACTATAAGAAATTTGAAAGGTAAAACAAGACATGGCCTCGGAAAAGAAAACACCTGGTGATTTTCAGTTAAAATCTAGGACGTGTAATGATGGATGCTTCAAAAAATAGCCTGCATTCCAAATGAAGTAATTTCAGGGGTATTTTAAAATATTTCATAATTGTGCTTCATACATATAATTTTATGCTTCTTTTAATATGTGTAAAGTTGACAGTATGCATATCCACATCACAATTATTCAAATTTTCGAATTGTCTTCACTATAGCTCTTCTAATGTGAAAATTAATACTGATTTTAATTTTATTGGATTCCAGATTTCAAAAGATTAATTCAATGGGTCAGGAATTACTTCTCTAATATTAAGAATCTGACAAGAATTTAAGGAGCTACAAAGATAGCGTATGAATATAGAAAAATATGATTCGGCTTGAAGTACCGATTTTTGAAACCTTATTTATCATTCAGAAAAAAATAATAAAATATTCCAAACCGTATCCTAAACGGTGCTGTACGAAAGAAAGTGAGTAATTCTTCGGTTTAGTTCTTGAAAAAATTACCTTTAGAAGTATTTGGTCTCATTTTTAGAAGATTCAGTGACATTTTGAATTCTTTTGAAAGGGTTCCAATCGGAAACAAGTTACGCAAATGCCCTCATGTTTGCGTAGTACTTTCCGAAAATAAAGATTATTATGTGGTCAAGTAGAAATTCCAATTCCCTGTATGACCGATGAGTCTGATGTTAGTTCTTCCCAAAAAGTGGAAGTCTGACAACGTATATTTTGAATTTTCCCTTAATTTTTTTCTGATGAAAGGTTTTATTAGAAAGTACAAATGTTTGGACAATCTTAGAATTGATCATTCACAAATCTGGAGCAGCCTTTTTGAGCTGATTCTCAAGAAATCGACTGATAATATTTTTCCTTTATTTTTGAATACCTTCGAAATATTTGGTGAGTAATGTCTATAATTAATTTCTCTCTCTTAAATTGAATGCATGATGAGTATTATCAACATGACTCGTTCGCAAATTTATTGCTTTGAACTAAGTACCGAAATTGCCGTCCTGCAACTGATCGAGGATTCTCAATTTTTAGATTCGAACGTTATCGCTACGAATTCGAAAATTGCTGGGGATTTGTTGTGTTGAAAGAAAATTGCAGTTGAAAATGTACTGTTTTGCAGGTCCTCCCATATTGGATTGTCAGATTTTTTTTCGCCTGGTCAACTGTAATTAAGTATGAACTGAAAATGTTTTCGATGATTGGTGGAGATGTATTTCAAAATGATCTGAGCACACATTTCTACGAAAAAATTTACAAAATTACATTTACCAAAAGCCCAGACTATGAATTTTGAATGAATCCCTGGTTCATGAATCATAGCCTACTTTGTGAAGTTTGACTAACGAATCTGTAACCAAAGAGTTACCTCTAGTACATTGTAAAGTAAGACTTGATTGTTTTTGTTCGTAATCCTCAAAATGTGCGAGCGTGCAAAATAAATCTACTACTACATAATTAGCGAATAATTCACAAGCAACCAGAACACACGTACGCTTATTGAGTATAAGAAGAGTTTTCGGTAACTCTTGCTGTGCCATATTCTGAGCAAAGCGTTTCTCGAATATGTCCTAGAAAGATTCCGTATATTTTCAGGAATATTTTGTATTGCTTATAAGGAATAAATGAAAAAGTATTATTGAATTTATTTTCACTAGAACCCACTGTATTTTAAAGAAACTGGTGTTCGAATTATTATTTTAGCAGCTTATATTATCTCTTGAAATCTACCACGAACTTGAAGTCGATGTCACGAACTCTTGACCTTTTTTGCTTTATCTTGTTTATACCTTTTCAGACGGACCATGCCAATATGAAAGTTTTAGTTCGTAGTTACTATATGGAGTGGCGCACTAAATGCAAAATGCAGGTTATGGCGGAATGTTTCTAATTATTTTTCAGATATCGAACGTGCTGGTTCAAATATTACAAATTAAAGTATACAGGGTGTTTTTAAATAGTCTGTCACCCTGTCTAATTTCGGAGTTGTATATCACATATGTAAAAAACAGCATGTATACCAAATTTGGGCTGAATATCTAAACTGCAGTAGTTTCGAAGAAAAAACAAAATTTTTGCGAAAAATGTCATCATTCTGTAGCTCCGTCACGGAGCTTTTGCAGAATTATGTTAATATGAAGTTTTTTATTAATATTGCACGTAGATATACTCCCTTATTGTTATGTGTAACTTACTGTATATTATGGTGTATACAGAAAGATCGGTAACATAGTTACATACCAAAGTTATGAATTTATTTCTAAATACCATATATTTTAAAATTTTCGACATGTTTGTGAATTATGGAAAACTGTGAGTTCCATCAACATTTCTTTCACCTGATTCAAGAGTTTTTCAAAGTATTTGACGTCTGAAATTGGAGTACTTTTTGAAATTTCTCCCCATCCTTAGATATTATTTTCAAATACATTGGTTAATATTGAATTGAAACGATGATGACCCTAGGACGAGCCTGCCGAGTTTTTATAAGAAGGATAGTAAATTGGGAATTTTTTCAGGAACATTCCATTTAGTCTTAGTATTGAAAACGAATCGAGACTTTAGAAATGTTAGATAACTTCAGGTGCAAGTAATTCTTGAGTGTAAGAGATATTCTAGCTTGAAAACATTTGAAGTTTAAAGCTAAGGAGAAACAATGGATTGGGATGAAGAAACTTGAATTCATATCCACTAAATTTGAGATTCTTATTACATTTTGAAGAGCAATGTAGTTTATATTTTAACTCATAAACTATTCCATGAAAATTTATCGCAATACAAGCCAATTGAATTTTCATTAGACTTAATAGTTCGATTTAAAAATTTTGTTTTCAGACAACAGAATATGTAAAATATATAGGAAACTATGGAAATAAGTGGCCTGTATTCTTGCAGGTGGAGGATACTTCCATCAGTTTACACAGTTTTTAATTGTCCTTTTTCTTAGTGTGATATTGTGTAAGTATAAGTTGAGTATCAGAAGCAGAACTATCGAAATGAAAGCAAATTTTGGGAGTACCTATCAAGTATTTTTTCTATTTTTTTTTTCAGCGAATAATATACAATTCAAATTCAATAATATTTCACTCTAAAACAATTGGAGACACGAAAAACGTAGAATCGTCAAAAAAATTTCTAAATTGAACCAAGATGACAAAAATTGATTATACGCTGGGCAAAAGAACACATGGCCTCAGAAAAAAAGAACATCCCGTGAATTTCAGTCTATGTCGAGGACGTGTAACGATGGAGGCCGTGAAGAAAAGCTTGCATTCTAGATTTGGGCTAAATTATCCAGAATCTACAGGAATTCTTAAGACAAAATCAATTTTTTCAGGAGATTTCAACCACTTGTAGCTCTGTAACGAAGCTATTGCGGATAGCAGGGCCATGTCTTCTTTTGCTCTGTTCAACATTTTAGTTGGACGCTATTGTTCAGCGTTCAATCAATTTTCGTTTTTGACAGTTGTATTTTGTCGTCTCCCCAACTGTTTTCGATTGAAAGATAATTCAAGTTAAATTGTTTGAATTTTATGTTATTCGCTAAATAGAGAAATAGAAGAAATACTCGATAGGTAGGCCCGAAATTTGCTTTTATCTTGATAGCTCTGCTTCTGGCACTCAACTTATACTATTCAATATCAAATTCAAAGAAAATTTAAAAATGAATGAATTGATGGAAAAGTATTCCACCCGCAAGAATACAGGCCTCTTATTTTTTTCGAATTTTCGAATCGAACTATTAAGTCTAATAAAATTTCACTGTGCTTGTTTCGCGATGGGTGTTCATAAAATAGTTCATGAGTAACCATATGAACTACATTGCTCTTCAAAATATACTAAGAGGCACAAATTTAGTGGATATGAATTCAAGTTCTACCATCCCAATCCATTTTTTCTTCTTAGTAGTCCAAAAATTTTTAAGATAGAATTTCTTTGACAAATGAGAAATACTCACACTTGAATCTATCTGACATTTCTAAAGTTTCGATTCGATTTCAATACTAAGACTAAACGGAATGCTAGAATTACTCCTTAAAGAATATAAACTCATTTCATCTAATAATTCAGCCAAATCGACATCTTCATAATTGTGAGTAGATGGTCCTAGAGCAGTTACCCATTTTTCTATCTATTTTTCCTAAAAAATGCCTTTGAAAATTCCAGTACTTTATGAAACTCACACTCATAAGGTCTAAAACGACTCTCATCTTTCCTAAGACTATCCTTCTTCCAAAAAATTGACAGGCCCGTCCTTGGCTCATCGTCGTTTCAATTCCATATTAACCAATCTATTCGAAAAAGATATCTAGGAATGGGGATATATTTGAGAAAGAACTACAGTTTCAGAATTCAAATATTTGGAAGAACCAGGTAAAAAATATATTGATGGAACTCACAGTTTTTCATAATCCAAGAAAATGTCCCGCTTATCGGCAATTTCTTGAGGAGGAGGTACCTTTATTGTTTCGAGGATGTGCCACTTTTGGTGAGAAACATAATGTTAATCCTGCATGACGGGAAACCAGCAGATATCAGTGTAGAAGCGTGAATTCTTGAATACTACATTCAACAACCGATGGAAAATGCGGGGTGGGCCCGCCTTGGTCCCCAGACTTGGAAAGTTTAGAGTTCTTTTGATGGGGATATTTCAAACGTTTAGTTTTTAACACTCCAGTAAACACTATACAAGAATTGAAAAAATTGAATAATGACCACTTGAGACAAGATAAGACAGACCACAGGAATAATTCAATGAGTGCGTGATAATATGCGAAAAAGGACAGAGGAATGTACTCTCGCAGGTGGAGGACACTTCCAGCAATTTATTCAGTTTTAAATTCAAATTCAACTTTTCACTTGAAAACGTTAGGAGTTACGAAAAAAACTTAACGGTTAAGAAATTGAAAGAGCAAAAGGAGACATGGCCTCGGAAAAGAAATCACCTTTTGAATTTCAGTTTAAATCTAGGACGTGTAATGATAAAGGCTGTAAAATATAGCTTGCATTCCAAATTTGGGCTGAATGTCTCAAAAACCATCTATCGACCAGAACGGTCCATAGCAAAAAGCAATTGAAAACATTCGGCCCTAACCTGCATTTTGTATTAAGTGCGCCACTCGATGTAGAAACTACCAACTAAAACCAACTTTTATTTTTGCACGGCCCGTCTAAAAGGTATAAATACAGCTTGCGCAGATATACTGTGCTTGCAACAAACAAATTTCAAAAATGATAAAATGGGTAAATTAGTACGATATGATGGCTTTCTCACAATAAGAGACACTGAGGATCGCAGAGCGAGTGGAGAAAGCTCGATTTCCATAAAAGATCACATCCATACTAGAAAACCTAATGTATACACAAAACTAGAAGTCATAGCAATTGAAGCATGGATACCTAACAGGACAACGATTTGTAGCATATATAAACCAAATGATTTTAATATGAATAAAAATGAAATGAGAGAGATACTCGATCATTTGCCAAAGCCTCTCATCCTGGCAGGTGACTTCAACGCTCATAACCATCTATGGGGATCTACTAAAACCTGCCGAGCGGGCTCGAACCATTGTATTTTTTTTTTAATTTGTTGGTGCACGAAAGAGCACCAGATGGCCCTAACAGAGTCATAAGCCAACAAAATATATTGAAAATGATTTAATTAAAATTTGATAAAACCTTTCAACCAACCTCTTATATGAAACGACATATTATTATTATTTTTGAACTCCAAATCAAAATTCAAATGACTGTTAATTGCTCAGGGGATGAAAACAAAGATACAGTACGCCGAGGGGCTCATCTTTCATCTTCATACACAAACAAGATTTAAGCCACGGATAGGAAGGTTGAACATATAAAGGATAGGAAACAAAGGGAATTTCAACGTAGTTCAGAATTTCAATTCAAGAGATTTGGTATATTTGTAGATTGCCTCATAGACCTCCAAATTATTAAGCGATAACAAAAAATTTAAGTTGTAAGGTTGGTTGAATTTTGTGATACCATAAAGTTCAGCAAGAAAACCAACACAGCGATGTCGAAAGTTACTACAAAACAGAAGAAGATGCTCTGCAGTACCCAATTCACCACAATCACAAAAAGGGTTATCCGAAAGACCAATTTTGTTTAGATAAAAAGGACACAAAGCATGACCACTCCTCAAGCGTGAAATGGTTCGCACAAAATCCCTACGATTTCCAATATTTTTATACCACACAGCAGTAAGAGGTGTTGGTTGAACATTTTTGTAAAAGACACCTTTATTATTATATTGAAAACTATTTAGCCATTTGTGTTTCACCATGTCTTTGTGGACTAAAAAAATGTCAGATGGTATGCATTTTGAATGTTGCACCTCATTCCTGGATGCTGATTTTGCATCCTTTTTTACCCACATAAAACGAATCGAAATATTCAATTGCTCCAGGGAATTCAGAAAAAGCAAAATCTTCTTATGTATAGTGAAAAACGGAGCGTCAAATTTACACCTTTGCAGTGAAGTGAGTGCACTAAGACTATCAGAAATGATAAGGAATTTATTTGATTTCAGTAAATCGACATTATTTTCAATATAGTCTAGAGCCATAGAAAGAGCAAAGAGTTCACCGATAAAAATCGAGTAATTTTTATTGAGACTTGACTGCATTGATGAGTCGACTGACGCATCATATACTGCAACTCCAATGGAACGAGAGTTGTTTGATTTCGAGGCATGTGTGAATATCTGATGATATCCTACAAAATGTTTATCGATGAGAATGAGAAAATCCTGTTTAGCAGTTGAATTATTATAATGGGGAGTGACAACATTATTCGGAGTTTGAAAAAGACTATAATCTATTGTGAAAATTGGCAACCTATTTTCCACATGAAGTTGAACACATAAAGACATTAGCGACCCATAAATAGAAATCAGAAGGGGATCCTTTCTCACTATCCAGAATTTATGGGTTAAAGTGATGAGAAAAAGTTCACGAACATTACTTATAATTAAACAGGATGTCGATATTCTTTTAAGAATGAATTTACTTGCCAAAACTTCTCGACGGAACTGAAGAGGAATTTTGCCTGATTCAGATAAGACAACGTCATTAGGGGTGCTTTTGAGAAGGCCTACACATAGTTTGAGAGCTTTTCTCTGTAAAACATCTAAGCTGGACAGAGTACTATCAGAAGCACTTCCATAAAATATACCACCATAATCTATAGTTGATCTTATGAAACTTCGGTAGAATAGTAAGGACGTATTTTGATCAGCTCCCCACTGATTGTGGCACACATATCTCAAAATTTGAAGTTTTCTTTCTGCTTTTTGTTTTAGATGGTTGATATGATCCTTCCACAATAATTTTTTGTCCAGATGAATCCCCAAAAAGTTTACAGAAGGTTTATGTTGGAAAGTGAAATCTCCTAATCGGAACTGATCTGGAAAATTAATTCGCTTAGTAGTGAACGAACACATTGAAGATTTTGAAGGAGATAAAGAATGTCCATGAGGAATTAAAATGTAGAAAAAATTCTCAAAACTTCTTCGAGATTCCTTTGACATAACTCGATGGATCTATTTATAATGTAGAAACATATATCATCGGCATATTGTAGAATTTTGATGTTCGGGTTATTAAAATAGTTTTCCAACCGATGATAATAGATAATGTAGAGTAATGGAGATAGGATTCCACCCTGAGGAAGTCCTTGGTTGGAATATCTGGGACCCTGTAATGTTTGATTCACTTTCAGAAACAATCGCCTGTTTATATATAAGTTATGAATTAAGTTTGCGAATCTATGACTAAGTCCAATTTCTATCATTTCTTTTCTGAGGATTTTCAAATTGACATTATCTTATGCACCAATAATATCAACGAAAAGGGCCATAAGTATTTGTTTATATCAGTGACCAGTTGACATATGCTATCGTAAGTACTGTGTCCTTTTCGGAAACCGAACTGTGTATGGGGAAATTTTCCATGAAATTCTAGCCACCATTCCAATCGAAATTTTAACATTCTCTCAAAAGTTTTCAAGATACACGATCCTAAAGATATTGGCCGATAAGAATTTTCAAGATTGGGGTTCTTGTTAGGCTTCAAAATCGGAAGAATAACATTAGATTTCCAATTTTCTGGAATTATACCGGTGTTCAAGATATTATTGAGTATTTGTAAAAGAGCTTGCTTAGCATTTGAAGGTAAGTTGAACAACATAATGTATTGAATGTTATCGATACCTGGAGCGGTATTCGAATTCGACTTTAAAGCTCTTTCTAATTCTTTGAAACTGAAAGGTTGACATAATAAATCTGAATCTTCAGAAGGTGGTAATTTCAACTCAGCTTTATAGGTACTTTGTGGTGTTAATTTCGCAAAAAATTCTCGGGACCAATCTCCTTCAATTACTGGTTGTCTGTTGGTGGAAATATTTTGTAGTTTTTTGATATTTTTCCATACAGTAGTTATGGGTGTATTTTTATTCAAGGAAGTACAGAATTGTTTCCAGGAGTCTCGTTTGCTATTTTTGATTGTGCGCTTAGCTATTGCTTCATTTCGTTTGTAAGTTAAAGAATTTTCCAGATTTGAGATCATTAGGTAAGCTTGATATGCATCTTTCTTGTTCTGTATAGCAATTTTGCATGATTCGTTCCACCATGACTTACTGAATTTATTGTTAACAACAGGCTTATAATGAGGTATGCTGGATTCACATGATTTAATAATATTTCTTTCAAATGTGTTATAGTCAATAGAGTTCTCCTGGATAGATTCCTCCGTATATTGATGCATTAATTGCGAAAATAAAGACCAATCCGCACGATTTGTATTGTATACACGGGAACAATAATTGTTTACTGACCTCAAGATTGGAAGTTCAACATCAAATCTTATCGCAAAATGATCTGAACCTAATGTATCCTTTTCAACGGACCAATGTACCAAAGCACTCAGAGATCTAGGACATAAAGTGATATCTACCGCAGACTTTTTTTGATTAGGATATTGTATACGAGTTGGTGAACCATCGTTCATAAAATAAAAGTCATTATGTTTTAAAGATGAAAGTAGAATAGAACCGTAATGGCTATCCTCAAGCGAACCCCATGCTGAATGATGTAAATTAAAGTCCCCGCCCAATATTGCTCTATTTCCAATCGAATGGAAAAACCTATTCCATTCATTTTCTTCAATTCTCGGATTATGTGGAATATAAAGAGAATAAATAGGCAATTTTGAATTGTCTGTTAATTTGACAGCTATTGCTATTCCTTTGACACCGTTCATGACTGGAAACACGATTTCTTCGAAAGGAATACATCTTTTGATTACGATTTCTACCCCTCCAAGACCATCCAATCTATCCTTACTGACTATATTATATCAAGAAATACTGAAACGATTATTAGATTTTAACCATGACTCGCTAATCATGCAAATATCTATGTCATTCTCACTTATATAGAGTTCAAAGCTTTCCTTATTTGCCCTAAGAGAATGGGCATTCCATTGCAAAATTTTAATTTTTTGATCCATTCAAAATTTCTTTTATTTTCGATTCGATTAATTCTTGGTTTGATATATCTTCAATATTTGACAAAGAACCACTGAGATCTTTTAAAACCGAGAGAATAACCTTACATATGACATTAGTGGGTGCGGATAATTCCGTGAATTCAGAAACTGAGGGGAATATTAATAGTCGAATCCGATTCCCTTCTTCCCAAGCAAACGCCGTTACCAGAAGAAGATGGAATAGGTTTTATAATTTGAGAATGTTTTCTTTTCACGTCGGCATACGATTGACCAGCAGGGATTTTCCATTTAGGATTTTTGATGGAAGGAAAACTATTATGGTAACTAGATACCATATTTTCAGTTATCTCTGGGTTGGGGGGGTTGATGTTACAATATTAGCAAAACTCTCAAACGTTGTTTTTGCCGCATCCCTATATGACAAATTATCTGTAGCCATTTTTTCTTTGATTTTCTTTTGCGCTACGAAAGAAGGACAATTTTATTGTCATCTGAAGGATGGTTTTCTTTACAATGAATACATTTAGTTTCATCAGAGTCACAATTTTGAGGGCATGATTCCCCCCGCATTTAGAACAGCGAACCTCACTTCGGCACATTGTATCGACGTGACCAAATCTCAAACAATTTCTGCATTGGACCACCCTTTGAACGAATGGGTAAACATCACGAACGCAATTAAAGATAGCTTATTTTCCTGGTAATGATTGACCCTTAAACGTTATGAGAACGCTCATTGTAGGAACATAACTAGGCAAACTACCCTCATTCAGAACTTTTCTGGTCATCCTTTTGACCTCCAGAATCTTGAAAGTACTACCCATCACTGGTTCTATGCAAAATTTCAATTCCTCATCCGAAATATCTAGGTCAACTGACCTTATCACTTCCTGTCTACGTATCAAATACTGAGGTATATACGCAACTAAAGAATTATCTGATAAGAAACTTGACGAAAGGAATTTGTCCGCGCTCAAATAAGACCTGAAATTAATTTTGATTCTATTACGACCATTTTTCTCGATGGACAAAATATTGTTCGTTATTGATGCATCATTTCTGTAAATCAACTTTCCGATAGACATTGCGTGCAGATTGCCGATATTCTTATCAGAACTCTCAACGTAAACAACGAAAGGTCCAACATCTGATAAATCGTATCTGTATGAAATTTTTTTCGTGAGATTGATATTATTCGAAATATTTTCATTTTCCGCAGAACCGCTATTCACCTCTTTCTGAGAGATGCTTGAATTTTCTGATTGACTGGACAAAGGAGTTTCAACATGAAACGAACTCACCAGATTTTCATGCAAAGAATTATTTGTGTTTGTAGATTCTTCTTCATAATCGTCATCTAAAACCATTTTGAACGCAGAAGACATAACCTTGGAGTCCAGAATTTTCACACCACCCCCTTTATCAGGGGGGTCCGCCTCGTTCGACATAACTAATAAGGTATATGAATACCGAAAACCGACATAATTCACTCGATTTCGAAAGTAAACAGCCCGAGAGAAACACCTGTGAACGGTTCGTTATCTAGGACGCAACTGGAACCATTGTAGATGCTATACTTGAGTCAAATGCATCTATTATCAATACTGGAAAGTCTACACATCTTTGCCACGCAACAGGTATCTTATCACATATTGACTTGACAGTATGCGATCCCCGCATAGCAACCCTCCTTTCCCGGGACACCATAGATGACTTACATGATAGTGCCCTCTTTCCAATCCCCATTGAAACAGACACAGTCATTTCTCAGGAAATAAACCTAGTGAGTTGGAATTTGAAGCAGGAATATTGGAAAGGCTTCACTGAGAATCTAGCATAGGATTTCGAACCAATAACCGGCTGTAACATTGACGAACTTGTCTCAGCATTCACGAAAAAACTAGTCGCCGCTGCTGAAAAACCTATAGGTAGACGCAAAACGCTGGACAAGAAGAAAATAATTTCATGATGGGATAAAAAATGCACACAAGCTATCAAAAAAAAATAAGGCATTAAATGAATATCATCCATACAAAACCATAGAAAATTTTGTCGAAATGAAAAAACAAAAGGCACTCACAAAACGTGTCCTAGAAAAAGCCAAGAAGGCGTCATGGCAAAAATATGTTTCCTCTATCTCAAACTCAACCAAACCGGCAGAAGTGTCGAGCAAAATGATATATATAAAGGGTTAAATCACATCCTTACACATACCAGTGTTAAAATCAAATGGCGACATTCTTACAACACCAATTGATATCGCAGAACACAAAGCCAGTTCACTGGAGAATCAGATTAGCGACCAAAATTTCAAAGGAACATTCAGAACCCTTAAAAAACAGAAGAGAAATTGACCCACTCAATGACAACAAAATAGATGACCCCTTCTCATTAAATCTCACTAAATGAACTTCTATCAGCCATAAAGCTTTCAAAGCACACTGCTGCAGGTCCTGATGAAATACCCATAATATATTTCAAACAATTGCCTCCAAATTATTTAAAACATCTACTTCATATTATGAGTATGATGTACACAGAACATGTATTAACACATACTTGGCGAGAATCCACCATCTCACCAAAACATGAAAATGACAAACCAAACCAGACCCTAAATCTTACAGGCACATAGCCCTTACATGCACAGGATGTAAAATAATGGAGCGAATGGTAAATAATAGATTGACATGGTTTCTGGAATCGCAAGGACTAATCAGTATTCCTCAAATGGGCTTTCGACAATGACACAATGCACAGGACAACTTGATATTGAGGATATATATATATATATATATATATATATATATATATATATATATATATATATATATATATATATATATATATATATATATATATATATATATATATATATATATATATATATATATATATATATATATATATATATATATATATATATATATATATATATATCTTTATGAAAGAGAATTTACAAAAATTTGAATAATTGTATTTACAATAAATGCTTATATCTATAATTTTGGTGAGTGTCAGAAAAGGACAAGTAAGAGCTCAGGAAATGTAACAGGGGAACCATACTATATTGTATATGATTCAACAAACGAGTGAAAAAACCTGAGGAAAAAACTCGCTACCCTGTCGCTATTGCACTAGCAATAGCTTTGCTGCTTCATTCTCTCTTGCATTCCATGATTTCCAAACGAAGACGAGGGTGAAGGAAAAAGCGTTTGGGATAGAAGTCTGTAACAATGGAAAAAGAAAAACCAGCAGAAACATATTTATCAATCATACTTCTTTTATGTCTAAACAAATCGGAGAAAAGATTTCACATAGGAATCAAGATCATGAACAGGACTAAGGAGATAATGAAAAAAATGCATAACCTGCGATATTTCCTCAAATTGCATCACTGTCTGACCGAGAGGGCCCCGATGGCCAGGTTCAGTCTTCCAAGTGATGCCGATTATGATCTATAGATGTTTTAGAATCATTATGGAGCCAATAATCTGAGTTGACATCGCCCATATATTATTTCTTAGTGGAACTTGTTTAATTTTAAGAAAAATTTCCGAAGACATTTTGACAGAAAAATATGACATTTGTCATAACACTAAACACTACAAACAGAAGTATATAACGCGTCCGTTAATGACAAAATAGAGAGACCAAAAAATCAAAACATTGCTCTTTTAACGAAGGAGAACCCCGACAATCCATCAACCTATAATAATGTACGCTGAGAATTTAGAAAAAGTTGACCAATTCAAATTCTTGGGTATGACGCTAGATAGTAAATTTACTTGCAGGCCTCACTTGAGCCAACTTAAAACAAAATGTACAAGAAGACAAAATCTAATAAAATCAATAGCACACCAATCGTGGGGGGCGCAAAAGGAAACACTTCATAGAATATACCGAGCATTGATTCGATCGCAACTTGACTATGGAGCAATAGTTTACGGAGCAGCTAACAATACGGACCTAAGAATATTCAATGCAATACATCATGCAGGAATTAGAATATGCCTGGAAGCTTTTCCCACAAGTATGCTTCGAGAAGCAAACTAACCACCATTGAATCTCAAGCGTGAGAATCTCCAGCAAATATATGCTGCGAACATATCAGCCAGAAAAGCACACATCGTATATTCTACAATATTGATGAAACTGTATAACAACAGGTATCAAGGGAAAACTGGAACATCGAAACCGCTTGCACAAAGACTGCAATTAGACAGAAACATGAACTTCTTGGAAACAACACAACTCAAACACACATCAACACCCTCATGGAAATTACAAACACCCGAGATTGACATTACACTGACGAAACATGATAAAATAACGACGCCAAAAATGCTCCTCAAACTATATTCAACAAGGTAAATAGCCAAGTATAATGAAGAAACGGTTTATCAGAAAGTCAGTTGTGCGATATTATGCAACAACAAATACATACCACAGAACTGTTTGCCATACTACGGGCAATGCAAATAATAAAATCAAATGCTGACGAAACACAGTCGAGAATATTCATCCGCTCTGACTCATTATCGGCCATATCATCCATAGAAAATATGAACCTGAAGAATCCTATAGTCGTTGAAATCCTAAATATTACACAATGCCTTATAACTGAAAAAATTATCACAACTTTATGTGGATACCATCACATGTCGGTGAAGAAGAAAATGAAAAAGTAGATGAACCTGCTGATGAAGCAGCGCTTTTAAATCATATCACAGATTATATTCAAATAAGTAAGGATCTTTGAACCTACCATAACGACTATATGTTCAATAATTGGCAAACAGAATGGCCAGAAAGCGTTGGAAAACTACTAGAGCTTGAGGGAACTACAGAGCATAACCCTCTCCCGAACATCAGCTGACAACATCAGGTCATAGACCTGACGTTAGTTTGACTTACAAAAATCCACCCATATGCGACACATGTAACACCCCATATACAGTGAAATACCTCTTAGTTGACTGCCAGAAATTCAGGAACGAAAGGAGGAGAGTGAACCTGGCGCAAAACATGCCAGAAATACTCAAAATCAATGATGACAACATCGACATTCTACTCCAGTACCTGAAGTCAATAAATACCAACTTACTCATTTAAATATCTATTAGTATAGAAATTTTTTGAATAGTGTAATCAAAAATTTAAATCTACTAGCGGATGTAATAGGCCTTGTAGCCAAAACATCATTACTGTTAATTAAAAAAAACTATTAGAAATATTTGGCTATAACCTGCATTTTGCATTCAGTGCGCCACTCGATATAGAAACTACCAACTAAAACCAACTTTTATTTTTGCACGGTCCATCTAAAAAGGTATGAACTAAACAAAACGAAAAAAGGTAGACGTTTCGTGACATCGACTGCAGGTTCGTGCTGGATTTCAAGAGATACTAGTAGCAGCTGAAATTATTATTACTGATAATATTCGAACGCTAGGTTCTTGAAACTGCAGTGGGTTCTAGTGAAAGGAAATTTTATGAAACTTTTAAATTTATTGCATCAAAGCAATATAAAATATTCCCAAAAATAGGCGGAATCTCTCCATAAAAATTTTTCAGGAAAGCTCTGCTCAGGAAATAGTGAAACTTTGACAGTTACTATGAAAGTACTGTCATAGTTTTCAACATTTTAACTCGTTTAATACTTAATAAGCGTACGTGAGTTCCTGTTGCTTGTGAATGATTCGTTAATTCAGAGGAACGTCTGATAATGCCTCTGCTGTAGTAGATTCTTTTGCACACACTTTGGGGATTACAATCAAAACAATTCTAGACTTTACAAGGTATCATCTGGTGACAAAATTGCATATCCACATTAAACTCATTCAATTGGTATACCCGATTGTATATTTCAGGCCAAAAAAGCGAATTTTTTGAATACTACCTATATGTCATTTCCATATTTTTCACAATATTTGACATATTCTCTGGTGTCTAAACACAAATTTCTAATCGAACTCTCAGAACTAATGAAATTTTACAGTGCTTGTTTCGCAATAAGTTTTGATGAAATAGTTCATTAGTGAAAATATGAAACAAATTGCACTTCAAAATGTACAGACAATCTCTAATTAATTGGATTTGAATTTAAGATTCTTCAATCCAATTCATTTTTTCTCATTAGTTTGAGGAATACACTTTTAACATGGGTTATTGTACAGACCTTCTGTAAAACATGGTTCTGACTTTCGTAGACTCTTAACAGTCAATTTTGAAATACAAATCTATGGGTGCTGCAACTACTTTTGAAAAATTATTATGAGTAAAGCTGATTGTGTGAAAGAAATGGTAAATACTGTAAACTCAATGTGGGATTCTCTTTATTAGATAATCCTATTCAGCGATAGCTAATACTCCGAAAATAATTGCATTGTGTTTCATAAAATCCCCTATCTCTACAGCTCTTTTCAGATTCAGAGAATTAGAGCGGTACTTCTTGACCCATTGAATTTATCTGTTGAAATCTAAAATCAAATTCAAAATTGAATTCATTTTCACATTAGAAGAGCCATACTTGAAACAAATTGAAAATCTAAAACAATTAATTTTTTATTTTCAGTGCCTAAGAATATCAGAAAAGATGATATGGCTTAAAGAACATATTTCAAGACCATAATTATTGTTAAGAAAAACAGGAATAAAATATCTCAAAAATATCCTAAACGGTGCTGTGAGAAAGAAAATGAGTAATTCTTCCGTCTAGTTCTTCAAAAAATTACCTTTGGAAGTATGTGGTCTTTGAAGGATCCAGTGAAAGTTAAATAGGTAATGTAGCACTATTTTCAGTTATTTCTCCCAATAGAACTTCATCGCCAATACGGTTATTCAGGAAGTATCACTTGTTTTCGGTTCGCGCAATGAAAAGTAAGAAACAAAAATATGTACGTTTTCTGACTGTATTTCGTAATGTCAATAAATAGTTTCTCTCTACTTCATTAAATGCACGATGAGAATGATTCACATGATTCGTTAGCAAATTTATTGCCTTAAACTAAGTACCGAAATTACCGTCCCGCAACTGTAGGGGATTCTCAATGTTTAGATTCATTACTTTATCGGTACGATCTCGAATCTTGATTGAGATTTGTTGAAACGCAAACTCCAATATGCGCAAACTGCGTTGGAAGAAGATCTCATTTGAAAATGTACTATTTCGCTAGTCCTCCCATATTGTATTGTTAAATTTTCTTTGGCCTGATCAACTGAAATTTAGTATGAACTGAAATTGTTCTCGATGTTTGGTGGAGAGATATTTCAAAAAAATCTGCGCACACACTTCCATCAAAAGATTTCGAATTGTGAAAATAAATTTTGAATATCCCTCCAAAAATTAGAAGAGTAGAAAGACATTCATTGATAGCCCCAGCTGTGAATTTTGAATGAGGCCTCAGTTCACAAATAATAGGCTCCTGTGTGAAGTTTGAATTAAGAAATACTGAAACCAGTGAGTTACCACTAGAACAGTGTATTTGGTGACGTGTGACACGTTCTCAACAATTTGTCCCTGTTTTTCTGTACAATAGATATGGGTTTTGAGATCTATACCTTAGGCGATAACATATATTCTTAATTCAAATGCACTGAATGGAAAAAGATCAGTTGTTTAAGATTTTAAAATTATCTTCACTATATCTCTTCTATAATATCGAAAGGCGTATACAGAAATTAGAGTTTAACTGCTTCTCTCGATTGAACATCATTTCAGACATTTTATCAATTCTGGATACCATTGTCTATTAGTGGCCATTCTTTTTCCTGCTTTAAAATATAAGCACGTTATTTTGGCATCTTCACCGTCATATTGACGCCCGTCATAAATGCATAGTTCAGATTTTTCAAAATTCTCAACATAATAAGTTACAAATCATTACCTACTCTGACAATTTTGAATTGTAGATCTGTTACCATCGAGTAACATCTCCTGCTAGGCAGTCGGCGATTTCTGACTCGTTTCTCAAAGTTTTCTCATTTTTTTAATAACAATATGGTTTTGGAAACCTGCACTTTTAGATATAATATATTCTCTCATATACATATGCACAGAATAGAACCAATCATTTTATATTTTCAGTTGTCTCCACTTTAGCTCTTCTAATACGAAATGATAAAGATAGTTGGTTAATTTTCGCTATTTGTTTCCTCTAAAAACTCCTCATCAATGATGAATAAACGGAATGCTAAAACTGCCCTTCAGAGAATATAAATCCATTTCGACTGATGATTCACACAGATCGACATCTTCTGAATAATTATGAATTGATGGTCGTGGAGATATATCGTTTTCACTTCTCTTCCTACATAGTGTCGCTAAAATATATGGTAATTTGCAGAAATTACACAACCAAATTTCAGTAAAGGTTTCATAAACAAGTAGAACCTTAAGATGACTCTGATGGCACTGCAAGTTGAATTGAATTCAGTAAAATTTTGAGTGTTTTTCGTTGAATACCTTTCGAAATAACTTCAGAAAAATACAGGGTTAATTAAGAAATTGGCTGTGTACAGTCCACAGAATATGTCAAATATTCAGAAAACGATGGAAAAAACACTTAGGTTTTATTTGAGAATGTCGCCTTTCTGACCTGAAAAATTCCATCGGGTATACCATTTGAATAATTGGGTTGTGGATGAGCATTACTGTCAAATTTACAAAACAAAAAATAGCTCAACATTTCAAGACATCGACTGCAGTTTCGTAGTACATTCCAAGAGATTATCATGAACATTTTAAGCGGTCAGAATTTTTTGTGTAATATGCGCAATAGAAATAATTCAGACCTCCGTATGAAATAATAATTACGCAAAGTATTCGAACAATACTTTCTCAAAAATACGGTGGGTTGAGAAGCGCTCTAGATATAGCGCAACTCTCACAGTACCTGTTAAAGTAATAATAACACCTAATAGGCGTACATGTGTACTTGTTGCATGTGAATGATTTGACAACTATGCGGAACGCTTGATAATGCCTCTGCTGTAGTAGATTTTACTGCACGCTCGCACACTTTAAGGATTTCAAACGAAAATAATCTAGACTATAAAAGATATATGGTGACACATATCCACATTGTTAATATACAATTGGCATCCCCGATAGTATCTTTCAGGCCAAAAAGCGAATTTTTGAATATCACCTCTATCCATTTTATATATTTTTCTTAATGTTTTACATATTCTGTGGTCTCTAATTTCTTGGTTATTTGGCGGTGTTAACATAATGAGTAGTATTAAAGCTCAATCGTAGTAATGTTTATGATGTAATTCATAGACTGACAAGCGCCTACAATTCCGATGATTTCCAGTCTAAGTCTGTATAAGATATCCAATTATATGATGTAGTCCCATATACAAACATATATATCATTTCATGACTCACTTAAGTCACTTTGATATTCTCCCATATAATGACATTTTTTGCTATGCTCAATTTGACAAAAATATGACAGTAAAATATAGTTCGAGTATTTATCGAAAATCCTTTTTTTTAACACAAAAATCTTAAACGAGATATCGTATCTCCACACTCCAACTAAGAAGGTGTGAACTAGACAGAACAGAAAATACGTCAACATTTTCAAGACATCGACTGCAGCATCGTAGTACAGTACAAGAGATAATTATGAACACTTTATGCGATTAGAATTAGTGTGTAATATGCTCAATAAAAATGACTCTAGACTTCCGCATGAAATAATAAATACGAAAAGTATTCGAACAATACTTTCTCGAAAATTCGGTGGGTTCAGAAACGCTCTAGATACAGCGCAACTTTCACAGTAACTATGAAGGTAATGTCATAATTTTCAACATGAAAATTCTTCTAATACTTAATAAGCTTACGTGTGTGCTTGTTGCATGTGAATGATTAGCCAATTATGCGGGAACGTATGATAATACCTCTGCAGTAGAAGATTTTACTGCACGCTCGCACACTTTGAGGATTACAAACAAAAGAAATCCTGACTATATATGGTATCTGGTGACAAAATTGCATATCCACATATTAATTATTAAATGGGCATCCCAGATTGTATTTTTCAGACCAAATAAGCGTATTTTTGAATACTACCTTTATCTAATTTCCATGTTTTTCTTAATATTATACATATTTTGTGGTCTCTAAACACAATTTTCGAATAGAACAATTAAGTCTGATATAACTTAACAGTGGTTGCTTCACAATGAATTTTTATAAAATACTTCACTTGTCAAAATATGAACTGAACTCAACTTCAAAATGTACAGAGAATCTCAAAATTGTTGGATTAGAATTCAAGTTCCTTCAATTTAATCTACTTTTTTCATTTGATTGAGGAATCCATTTAGAATATAGGTTATTGCGCAGCGCTTAGTTGATACATGGTTTAGACTTTCGTAAACATAGAAAAGCAGATTTGGGATACTCTTTAATAAGACAATCCTAAATAGCAATAGCAATCACTCAAAAACTAATGGCATAATGTTTCCTAGAATCCCCTATTGTTGTAGCTTAGAAGAGCTTCAGTAGAGACAATTCAAATATCTATAACAAGTTTATTTTTCTATGCAGTGCTTATGAATATAATAAAATATATTTTCGCTCAAGGTAAAGATTTCAAAAACCATAGTAAATATTTAGAAAAGCAGGAATGAAATGTTGAGAAATGTCACACTTCACCGAATACACTGTAGTAGGTAACTCACTGGTAACAGAATGCAATTCAAACTTCTCAGCGTAGGCTTTGATCAGAGAACTATTATGTAGGGTTTTTTTGAGAAAATAATGATTCAGCCAAATCGACATCTTCTAAATAATTTTAAGTCGATGATCCTGGTAAGTTACCCATTTGTACAAAGTACCGATATGTAATGCTCAAAGTGTGCATCCGCGCAAAAAAATACTACTACAGCAGAGGCATTATCATACGTTCTTGAATAAGTGGCGAACTATTCACAAGTAGCAAGTACACACTTGAACTTGAGTTCTATTACAATACTATTGTGATTTCAAGTATATTTTGAAGAGCAATGATGTACAATATTTTCAATTATGAACTATTTCATGAAAGCTTATCGTAAAATAAGGTCTGCGGGTTTCTATAAGTCTTAAGAGTTTGATTTGAAAATTGTGTTTCGAGACCTCAGAATATGTCAAATACTTCGAGAACCATTCAAGAAAGATATATAAGTAATATTCGAGAAATTCGCTTTTTTTTGGCCTGAAAAACGCTCAAAAGTTTACTGAATTTAATTCAACTTACAATACCATAAGAGTCATATTAAGGATCCTGATTATTGAGTATCTCAAAAAAAAATACAAAAACTACAAAAATTTGTATTGAAACGAAAATTTGCAGCCCCCATATGTGAAGAATACCACAAAGCAAATTTCCAAGAATGTAATATCGATATCCTACCTTGAGAAGCTCTTAAGTTCATTATTGGGAGAAATATTGTGATTCTCGAGTAACGTTTCTAGCCTTGGCATTTCCATGCTTTTTTTCTCAAGAAAATGTTAAAATATATTTTTGGGAAAAATAAAAGTAGTTATGTGCTATCACTTTCAAGTAACGAATCTAGCGCTCAGCACTACCATGTTTTCAATACTCAAGATATTGGTAATCATCACTATCTTGTAGAAAACACATAATTGTTTTCATAACAACCATCTGATTATGATAAATATATTTTCCTTCTTTTTTTTCTTCGCTATACTCTCATTTAGTGCTATCGTTTTTCAGACAAACGATGAAAATGATTAACTCCACTGATGGGCGGGTTGAAATTATTTCAATCTATTATCGAAATATTAATTGTGCTAGAGAAACGGCAAGGTTTTTTGTGTAAACAATCCAGAAAAACAGGTATCTTCATACTTGATGAATGAATTGTTGACATTGGTTTTGGTGGCTAACGAAAAACATAAAGTTCAAAAAGTTAAACATCGACCTATATGGAACGAAGCAGCTGAAGAGGCAGTAGTGAGCTATTTGGAAATAAAATCAGTCGTTTCATTAGAAAATTATCATGTCTGTCTAGTGTGTCAGTTTCAACAATCTACAGGTTCGTGAAAAATCTCCAATTTCACCCTTATAAAGTGATGCTAGTCCATGAAAAGAACGCTGACGATCCCGATGGCTAATTTATGAAATTGTTCGTTTTCTTAGTTTGATATTGAATAAGTAGCAGAAGCAAAGCTATCAAAATGAAGGCAAATTTCGATCAAACCTATCCAGTATTTCTTCTAATTTTCATTAAGCGGATAACATACAATTCAAATGACTCTAATTCAATAACTTTTCACTCGAGAATAGTTGGAGATACGTGAAGATTTGAAAAAAAAAAAGTTTAAATTGAACGACGTTGACGAAAATTGATTTGACGCTGATCAGTGGCTTACTAAAATAATTTGAAAGGTAAAAAAGAAGACGTTTCCTCGTAAAAGAGAACACCTCGTGAATTTCAGTTGAAATCTGCGACGTGTAATGATGTAGGCTGAGAAAAAACTTGTATTCCAAATTTGGAATGAATGTCTCAAAAACTGCAGGGATTTTGAAAAAAAAATCAAAATTTTCAGAAAATTTCAACACCCCTTAGATCCGTAACGAAGCTTTTGCGGACCTTTGTTCGTATGAACTCCTATTCTCAGGATTGCACACTGATCAACCCATTCAAATTTCGACATGCTAATTCGTAAAAAGACAGGGTGATATACTATAACGAAAATAAACAGGGTGACATACTACTTGTATCACCCTATTCATTTTAATTTTCGATATTCTAACCTGCACCTTCGATAGCTGAAAAAACAATTAGACACATTCATCTATAACCTGCATTTTGCATTCAGTGCGCCACTGGATATAGTAACTAGCAACTAAAACTTTTATTTTGGCACGGCCCGACTAAAAAAGTATGAAAAAGACAAAACATAAAATAGGTCGACATTTCGTGAGATCGACTGCTTTTTAATAGTAGATTTCAAGAGATACTATTAGCATATGTATTAATAATTACCGATGGTATTCGCACAATAGTTTCTTGGAAATACGGTTGGTTCTAGTGAAAAGAAATTTAATAATACTTTTTTTAATTAATGCAAATAAACAATATGAAATATTTCTAAAGTTTGGCGGAATCTTTCAAAAAAATAATACTGAAACGCCCTGCTCAGGATATAGCCCAACTTTCCTAGTTACAACGAAAGTACTCTCGGCCGTTTCGCCAATTATTTCCGCTCATTGCTGTAGTTCTTTCCTCCTGTTCGACACCTTCTTGCCTTTACCTCTAATCACAAATACTCACTATTTTCTCCAGGCCCAGTTCCTCCTTTTCATCGTTCACTCGCTTCTGTGCTTCTTCTTATCTATTGGAATATTCCTCTGAAACGCTTTCCTATGAATTCCACAAGGCCCTCACGTTTCACATTCTCCTCTTGCACATTTCCTGCACTTTCTCAAGCAATGTGAACACAGTTAAAAACTCTTAGGTCCTTTTCATACAGCACTTTCTAAGCTCATTTTTCTGTCTCGTCTCACCCATCTAGCTACGTCACTTTACCCTCGTATAACTGAGACTGCTTGCTCAAGTAAACGAAGTGTAAATAAGAGCTTATCAAAAATATCACGATAGTAAACTTTCAGAAAAGGGGTATACGTGGAGGAATATGCAAATGTTCAAACAAATATTCTGAAAGTAATAACAAATATATGAGGAATTTAAACCATCATATTCCTACAAAATACACACTCTATACTGATATTAATAATCTTTTTGGCAGGGCAATGAGCCAAACTCTTCCCTATGGTGGGTTTGAATTTGGTGATACTGACTTTGACGTTTCTACGGTTCCCGATGAGAATCCAGTAAGTTATTTTCAGGAGGTAAACTAGGAATATCCTAAACATAATCATGATCGTCACAGTGATAAACCCTTCTGTCCTGAAACTCGTACTCCACGAAATTCCAAGAAGAAAAAATTACTCACGACTCTATATTATAAGGAATTTCTTTGTTATCCTTCCTAAGAAATTCTTATTGCGCTTCTCATTTCCTAGATCATTTTCGCCTTCGCCTTTTGTTTCTACTTCACACTTTGCTTAAGAACTGTTATTTCGTACTCAATCTCTGTCTTTCTTACCTCATCAAATTCTCTCATTACCTGCAATATCCCTTTCGTATTCCTTTCGCCTTAACAAACGACTTTTCTCACTGAGAATTTGAACCCGCATATTCTTCCGCCCTGTCGTTTCGCCAACTACTTCCGCTATTCCCTGTAGTTCTTTATACCTGTTCTATACCCTCTAGGCTTTTCCTCACATTTCAACTACTCACTTTTACCTCTAGGCACATTCCCTCATTTTTCTCGTTTACTGGCTTCTGAATTTCTCTGCCGCATTTTGGTTCCGTTTTCAATGCATACCACTTACTTCCAAACTCTCATTTGGTATTTTTATCTCATTTTGTTGATCGAAATGTTTCCATGAAACAGTTTCCCAAGATAATCTTGAGGCTCTCACCATTCACATTCTCCTCTTGCACATTTCCCGCACTTTCCCAATCAATGTGCTATCACACAGTTCATAACAATTAGGTCCCTTTCATACAGCACTTTCTAAGCTCATGTTTCTCATGTGTCTCATCTGATCCATCTAGCTAGGACACTTTACCCTCATATAACTGAGACATGTTCGAGTATACGAAGTGTAAATGAGAGCTTATCAAAGATATCACGAGGGTAAACTTTCTGGAAAGGGGTTAACGTGGAGGAATATGCCAATATTCTATCAAAAATTCTGAAAGTATTAACAAATATATGAAGGATTTAAACCCTCAAATTCCTACAAAATACACGCTCTTTACTGACAATAATAATCTCTTTGGCAGTGGAATGAGTCAAAGTCTTCCCTATGGTGGTTTTGAATTTGGTGATACTGACTTAGACATTACTACGATTCTCGATGAAAATCCAGTTGGTTATTTTCAGGAGGTAAACTTGGAATATCCCAAACATATTCATGATCGTCACAGTGATAAACCCTTCTGTCCTGAAACTCGTACTCCACCAAATTTCAAGAAAGGAAAAATTACTCACGACTCTATATGATACGGAATCTCTTTGTTATTCTTCCTAAAATAATGTTATTGCGCTTATCATATTCCTGGATCTTTTCCGCCTCTGTCTTCTGTTCCTGCTTCACACTTTTCTGAAGGACTGTTCTTTCGTACTCAATCTCTGTCTTTCTTACCTCTTCAAAGTCTCTCATTACCTGCAATATCTCTTTCGTATACCTTTCGACTTAACAAACGACTTTTTCACTGGGAATTTGGACCTGCATATTTTTCCGCTCTGCCGTTTCGCCTATTACTTCCGCTCGTTTCTGTAGTTCTTTCCTCCTGTTTGATTCTCTCTTGCATTTTCCTCATATCACAAATACCTACTTTTTTATCGTGGCCCAGTTCCTCATTTTCCTCGTTCACTCGCTTCTGTACTTCTGCCGAATTTTCGTTCCGTAATTAAGCAGAATATTTTTTCCCAAACTCTAATTTGGCATTTTTCTCTAATTTTTTTTATCAGGATATTTCTCCGAAATGCTTTTCTGAAATTTTTTCAAGGCACTCACTATTCACATTCTCCTCTTGCACATGTCCTACACTTTCTCAATCAATATGCTATCACACAGTTCAAAACACTTAGGTCCTTTTTATTCAGCAGTTTTTGAGCTCATGTTTCTGTATCATCTCACCCATCTAGCTACGTCACTTTACCCTCGTATACCTGAGACTGCATGCTCAAGTATACAAAGTGTAAATTAGAGCTTATCAAAGATATTACGATGATAAACTTTCTGGAAAGGGGTATACGTGGAGAAATATGCCAATGTTCAAACAATTACTCTGAAAGTGTATATGTGATATGTGAGGGATTTAAGGCCTCAAATTCATACAAAATACACACTCTATACTGACATTAATAATCTTTATGGCGGTGCAATAAGTCAAAGTCTTTCCTATGGTGGTTTCGAATTTGATGATACTGACATTGACGTTACTACGATTCCTGTTGAGAATCTAGTTGGCTATTTAAAGGAGGTAAACTTGGAATATCCCAAATATATTCATGATCGTCATAGTGATTTAACCATCTGTCCTGAAACACGTACTCCATCAAATTCCAAACAGAAAATATCACTGACGACTCTATATGATAAGGAACCCTCTTTGTAATGCTTCCTAAAAACTTTTCGGTGCGCTTCTCATTGTGAGAGGTCTGGGAAAATCTGAGGAAAGCATTTCAGAGAAATATCCCGATCTATGAAATGATAGAATAATGCCAAATGAGAGTTTGGGAGGAAGTGGTCTGCTTAAAATATGAAACGGAAATTTGGCAGAAGTACAAAAGTAAGGAAACGAGGAAAATTAGGCGCTATTCCTATGGAAATGAGTGAGTAAGTGAAATTTGAGAAGAAGGGTAGAGAGTATTGAACAGGTATAAAGAACTACATGAAAGAGCGGAAGTAATTGGCGAAACCACAGGGCGGAAGAATATGCAAGTACATATTCTCGGTAAGAAAAGTCCTTCGTAGAGGCACAAGGAATGTAAGAGATATTTTAGGTAATGAGAGGCTTTGAAGAGGAAAGAAATACAGAGAATGAGTAGGGAAGAACAGTCAGTTGCTAAGTAATTCTGGATGGCAGACGATGGAACGTTCAAGGAGCTTAGGCATTTGAGGATTCTAGAAACTCCTTCGCCGGGAGAGTCGGAGTGCGCAGTTGCTCGAAGCGCAAGGTTGGTTTTGGGCACTGGGTGTTCAAAGCGTCTGGACGTTCAGAGGGCCTGACCTATAGAGGCGCGGGGTGGTTCGAAGAGTTCGAAATTAAGCGTTAGACACTGTGAGGCGCGTGAGAAGGCGGGAGATATTTCAGGAAGTTTATGCGTGATTTTTTTAGGGGCGCATAGGCATACATCTGTCTGCCTAGGCGTTCGAATTGCGAGGAAGATCTGCACGTCTAAGAGTTCGATATGAAAGGTAGATCTTCTCGCCTAGGCGTTTAATAAACAAGAATGTTCTGTCCGCCTAGGAGTTTGATATACAATGTAGATCAACCCACATAGGCGTTTTTGGGTGCAAGATAGATCTGCCTGTCTAGATGTTTGCTTTACAAGGTAGATCTGCCGGCCTGCTAGTGTATATATATTAAACGCGTGAGGCACTTTTCGGTCAAAATGGAAGGGATGGAATGTGGTTGAACCGGGACGGGTGCTCTCGAGCGGCAGGCGAAGGCCAGGCCGACTAAATTTTTTACGAAACAAGTTTTTCCCAAGGCTCTCACCATTCACATTCCTCTCTTGCGCATTTCTTGTACCTACTCTAGCAATGTGCTGTCGCACAGATCTAAACACTTACGCCTCTACAATACAGCACTTTCTACGCTTGAGCTCCTGACTTTCGTTTTAATATTTATGTTATTCTTAGATCTTGATTAACGTCAATTTTTTCCTTGATTTTACCGCTATCCCTCTTAGTTATTCTTCCTAGTATGTTCTTATTGGGCTTCTCATCTTCCTAGATTATTTTTCGACTTTGACCCCTGTTCTTTTCTCACACTTCGCTGAAGAACTGTTCTTCCCTACTCACTCTCTGTATTTCTTTCCTCTTCAAAGTCTCTCATTACCTGAAATATCTCTTTTACATTTCTTTCGCCTCTACGAACGAATTGTTTCACCGAAAATTTGAACCTGCATATTCTACCGCCCTGTCGTTTTGCCAATTAATTCCGCTCTTCCATGTAGTCCTCTATTCCAGTTCAATACCTTCTAGCCTTTTTCCCACACTTCACTTACTCATTACTTTCACTGGGCCAAGCTCCTAATTTTCCTCGTTAACTCACTGCTGTACTTTGCAGTCTAGATCCTAGGAAAATGATCTAGGAATATGAGAAAAGCAATAAGAATTTACCTGCAATATCTCTTTCGCATTCCTTTCGCCTTAACAAACGACTTTTTTCACTGAGTATTTGAACCTGCATATTCTTCCGTCCTGTCGTTTCACCAAATACTTCCGCTATTCAATGTAATTCTTTATACCTGTTCTATACTCTCTAGCCTTTTCCTCACATTTCTGTATTTCTCTGACGCATTTTTGTTGCGTATTCAATGCATGCTCAATAACAATTAGAATGAATTTATGTTTTCTATTTTGGTTGACATAGAGATCCAATTGAGCCAAATCACATTGCCATAAGTCATCGATTGCCTTTATGACAGTACGTCTACGAGGAAAATTCTTTCGAGTCGGCTTATGTTGTTCGTTAACAACTTGTATTTTTTCATTCGAGTGGTTCATTGTTAGACCAAAATGTTGGTAGAACACTCAGCGTAGTAGCTTTAGAGACACAAGATGAAAACTCAATACTCAACTTCTTAAACTCATCATTCATTGTATTTATAGTAATGTAGAGTAATTCCAATCTCTCTTCAATACTTGATAAAGGTTTAATTGTTTCTTCAACATCCTGAATATTTTTCCATAGTTTCCTCGTTTGTTCTTCATTGAATACTATCATTTTATCGTGTTCAAGTACATCAGTTTCAGTGCAGTCACACGATTAGTAATACCATCTTTGAACTCATGATAGGCTAACCCAAAAGTCATCAAATTATTGTTAGATTCTTTAAGCTTCAGTTCAATTTTATCCAATAAATGTTTCATAGCTTCATTTATATTTTCAATTGAGTTTAGGGTATATAAAAGTGTTCTGGAATTAGCTGATATATCCGAATTCTTTTTATTTATTGTACTTTCAGAATCATTTTTCGATAAGTTCACTGTTTAAGTTAAATCTAGTTGCTTCTTTAGTTGATCGCTAACTACTTAACTAGATGGGTGAGATGAGACAGAAACATGAGCTTAGAAAGTGCTGTATGAAAAGGACCTAAGTGTTTTCAACTTAGAGATAGCTTATTGATCGAGAAAGTGCAAGAAATGTGCAAGAGGAGAATGTGCAACGTGAGTGCCTTGAGAAAATCTTAGGAAAGCGTTTCGGAGAAATATCCCGATAGATAAAATGAGAAAAAAATTCCAAATGAGAGTTTGGGAGGAAAAATTCTGCTTAAAATATGGAACAAAAATTCGGCAGAAGTACAGAATTGAGTTAACGAGGAAAATGATGAACTGGGCCTAGATAAAATAGTGATTATTTGTGATATGAGGAATATTCCTCGATAACTTACTGCTGTACTTCGAGTCTAGATCCTAGGAAAATGACCTAGGAAGATGAGAAGCGCAATAGTAACTTACTAGGAAGAATAAAGAAAAGGGACAGCGCGAAAATCTAGGAAATAATTATCGGTTAGCAAGATCTAGGGATAGCATAAATATTAAAACGAGAGTCTTAAGCTCAAGCGTAGAGTATTGTAGAGACGTAAGTGTTTAGATCTGTGCGATAGCACATTGCTATAGTAAGTGCAAGAAATGGGCAAGAGGAGAATGTGAATGGTGAGAGCCTTGGGAAAATCTCAGGAAAGCATCTCTGAGAAATATCCCGATCGATAAAATGAGAGAATGATGCCAAATGAGGCTTGGGGAGGAAGTGTTCTGCTAGAAATATGAAACGCTAATGTGGCAGAAGTACAGCAATAAGTTAACGAGGATAATTGGGAGCTTAGCCTAGAGAAAGTAGTGAGTAAGTGAAAAATGAGAAAAAGGCTAGAGAGTATTTAACGAATTAAACAACTATATGAAAGAGCGGAAGTAATTGGCGAATCGACAGGGCGACAGAATATGCAAGTTCATATTCTCGGTGAGAATAGTCGTTCGTAGAGGCAAAAGGATTGTAAAAGAGATATTTCAGGTAATGATAGACTTTGAAGAAGAAAGAAATACAGAGAATGAGTGGAGAAGAACAGTCAGCTGCTACGTAATTCAGGATGGCAGATTATGGAACTTTCAAGGAGCATAGGCGTTTCAGGATTCTAGAAACTCTTTCGCCGGGAGAATCGGAGTGCCCAGTTGTTTGAAGCGCAAGGTTGGTTTTGGGCACTGGGTGTTCAAGGCGTCTTGACCTTCAGAGGGCCTGACTTATCGAGGCGCGGGGTGGTTCGAAGAGTACGAGTTTTAGGCATAAGACACTGTGGGGCGCTTGAGCGTTTATAACAAGGTAGTTCTGGGTGCAAGGTAGTTTGAGTCGTGTGGATGTTCGAACGCAGGATAATTCTGGACGTTTGAAGGCCAAATATAGTTCAGGGAGTTTATTCACGATATTTTTCGGGGCGCATAGGCGTTTGGTGATGAAAGGTACATTTGTCAGCCTAGGCGTTTGAATTGCGAGGTAGATTTGCATGCCTAAGCGTTTAACATACAAGGTAGTTCTGTCCGCCTAGCAGTTTGATATACAAGGCAGATCTGCCTTGTATATCAGAAAGTTATCACTCTAATCTTGTCGTAATTTACATAGAAATGTTAGTAAGTCATTTTCATTTACGTATCTGTGTCTTCTTTCTCCATCTAAAGTAACAGGATCGCAAAATGTAAGCATTTCATTGAACTGATCTTTTGATATTGAATTAATTAAACTGAATTCATCATCCGTTAGCGAATCAGCGTCGGCTACATCCGAAGGCTTGAGAAGAGAACAATCACGCATGGCGGTTAAAAAGTATTGTATCATGACCCCTTCAATCTTGAGAAATCTATTTAATGACAACAGTTCACCTGTAAGAACAGAAAATACGAAACCTCGTGAATTAGGATGATGTGTACAAACTCGAACATTTTCTGGAACATATATATTATTTTCATGAAAATCTTCGCCCTTGATGACGTAGAGAGGGTATGCACGTTTCCATCCTCTCGACATATGAAACATTGAAAAGAAGTGCAGCTTTTTAGGACATTCAATTTTACGCAATTTGGATCAATACTAAATTCGAACTCATTTTTCACTATTAAGTGACAGTTTATGCATAAACTCGAGCCATCATGAATATTTTCCAAGGGATGCGGAGTTCTCCGCGGAAACGGACCGATATTTCCTGTTTTTCGAAAACATTTATCCCAGTTATGCGTTTCATGCGATATTGGTCTGAATTGAGTATTACACACATAGCAACTTCTTTGCATTAGAACAACCATTACGGAAATTTTATAAAATAAAAGAAACTTTAACACTTAGACAAGTGCACTTCGATCGAAAATTAATACTACAAGAAGCTAGAACACTCAGCTCAAGTGAGCACTTCACCTAATAACCTATCTAAATCGATAAGAAACGAATACCTGCTAACAATTGTAATTGCCAACAGGATAGTTCTGAACGTTTGAAGGCGAGAGATAGTTCAGGGAGTTTATGCGCGATGTTTTCAGGGGCGCATAGGCGTACATCTGTCTGCCTAGGCGTTCGAATTGCGAGGTAGATCTGCACGTCTAAGCGTTTGATATAAAAAGAAGATCTTCCCGCCTAGGCGTTTAATATACAAGGATGTTCTGTCCGCCTAGAAGTTTGATATACAAGGTAAATCAGCCCACATAGGTGGTTTTGGGTGCAAGGTAGATCGGCCCGTCTAGCTGTTTGATTAACAAGATAGTTCTGCCGGCATGCTTGTGTATATATACTAAACGCGTGAGGCTCTTTTCGGTCAAAATGGAGGGAGTGGAATGTGGTTGACCCAGGGCTGGGGCTCTCGAGCGGCAGGTGGAGGCCAGGCCGTTTAAGCTTTCAACGGAACATGATTATCCCAAGGCTCTCACCATTCACATTCTCCTCTTGCTTATTTCTTGTACTTACTCTAGCATTGTGCTATCGCACAGATCTGAACACTCACGTCTCTACAATACAGCTTTTTCCACGCCTGAGCTTTTGTCTCTCGTTTTAATATTCATTATATTTTTAGATCTTGCTAACCGTCAATTCTTTCCTTGATATTCGCGCTGTCCCTTTTTGTTCTTCTTTCTAGTAAATCCTTATTGCGCTTCTCATTTTCCCAGATGATTTTCCTAGGATCTAGACTGCGAAGTACAGCAGTAAGTTTACGAGGAAAATTAGGAGCTTGGCCTAGTGAAAGTAATGAGTAAGTGAAATGTTATAAAAAGGCTAGAGAATATTGAACAGGAATAAAGAACTACATGAAAGGGCGGAAGTCATTGGCGAAACGACAGGGCGGAAAAATATGTAAGTTCAAATTCTCGGTAAAAAAAGTCGTTCGTAGAGGCAAAAGAAATAAGAAAGAGATATTTCAGGTAATGAGAGACTTTGAAGAGAAGAGAAATACAGAGAATGAGTAAGTAAGAACAGTTCTTAAGCGAAATGTGAGGAAGGAACAGAAGACAAAAGCAAATGATGATCTAGGAAGATGAGAAGCGCAATAGCAATTAACTAGAAAGATTAACAAAGAGGGAGACGTGGAAATCAAGGAATGAATTGACGGTTAGCAAGATCTAATGATAGCATGAATAATAAACTGAGAGACAAAAGCTCAAGAAAAGAAAGTGCTGTATGGTTAAGACGTAAGTGTTTAGATCTGTGCGATAGCACATTGCTAGGGTAAGAACAAGAAATGCGCAAGAGGAGGATGTGAATGGTGAGAGCCTTGCGAAAATCTTGTTTCGTAAAAATTTAGTCGGCCTGGCCTTCGCCTGCCGCTCGAGAGTCCCTGTCTCGGTTCAACCACATTCCACCCCCTCCATTTTGACCAAAAAGAGCCTCACGCGTTTAGTATATATACACTAGCAGGCCGGCAGATCTACCTTGCACCCAAAAACGCGTATGTGGGCAGATCTAACTTGTATATCAAACTCCTTAACGGACAGATCTACCTTGTATATTAAACGCCTAGTCGGGAAGATCTTCCTTTATATCCAACGCTTAGGCGTGCAAATCTAACTCGCAATTTAAACGCCTAGGCAGACAGATGTACCCCTCCCCCCAAACGCCTATGCGCCCCGAAAAATATCGCGTAGAAACTCCCTGAACGATCTTTCGCCTTCAAAAGATCAAGCTTGCTTACCGTCAATTCTTACCTTGATTTTCACGCTCTCCCTCTTTGTTATTCTTCCTAGTAAATTCCTATTGCGATTTTCATCTTCCGAGATCATTTTTTGCCTTTGTCTTATGTTCCATCCTCACACTTCGCTGAAGAACTGTTCTTCCCTACTCATTTTCTGTATTTCTCATCTTTTCAAAGTCTCTCTCTACCTGAAATATCTCTTTTACTTTTCTTTCGTCTCTAAGAACGACTTTTTTCACCGAGAATTTGAACCTGCATAATCTTCCGCCTTGTCGTTTCGCCAATTGATTCCGCTCTTTCCTGTAGTTCCTGATTCCTGTTCAATACACTCTAGCCTTTTTCTCACATTTCACTTTCTACTTTCACTAGGACAAGCTCCTAATTTTCCTCGTCTAGACGTTCAGAGGGGCTGACCTATCGAGGCGCGGGGTGGTTTAAAAAGTACGAGTTTTAGGCGTAAAACACTGTGGGGCGCTTGAGCGTTTATAACAAGGTAGTTCTGGGTGCAAGAAGGTTTGAGTCGTAAGGAAGTTTGGACGCAGGATACTTCTGGAGGTTTGAAGGCGAAAGATAGTTCAGGGAGTTGATGCGCGATGTTTTTCGGGGCGCATAGGCGTTTGGGGATGAGAGATACATTAGTATGCCTAGGCTTTTGAATTGCGAATTAGATCTGCACGCTTAAGCGTTTGATATAAAAGGTAGATTATCCCGCCTAGGCGTTTAATAAAATAAATTCTAAGAAATTTATGAATAAATAAATAAAATAAGAGACAGTAGCATGAGCTTAGAAAGTGCTGTATGAAAAGGACGTAAGTGTTTAGATCTGTGCCATAGCACTTTATTTTAGTAAGTGCAGGAAAAGTGCAAAAGGATAATGTTATTGTTGAATGCTTTGAGAAAATCTTAGGAATATGTTTCAGAGATATATCACAATCAATAAAATGAGAGAAAAATGCGAAATGAGAATTTGGGAGGAAGTGGTCTGCTTCAAATATGGAACGAAAATGTGGCAGAAGTACAAAAAGAAGTAAACGAGGAAATTGAGGAACTGGGCCTAGAGCAAAAAGTGAGTAAGTGAAATGCGAGAAGAACGCTAGAGATCATTGAACAGGCAGGAATACAGATTTAAAGGAAAGAGCGGAAGTAATTGGCGAAACGACAGAGCGGAAGAATATGCTGGTTCAAATTCTCGGTGAAAAAAGTTGATGGTTGGGGCAGAAGGAATGTGAAATAGATATTTCAGGTAATAAGAGACTTTGAAGAGGAAAGACAGACAGAGAATGAGTAAGGAAGAACAGTTCCTAAGAGAAGTGTGAAGTAGGAACAGATGACAAAGGCGGAAAATGATCTAGGAATATAAGAAGCGCAATGAGAAGTTTTTAGGATGAATAACAAAGGGGTTCCATATCATATAGAGTCGTGAGTGATTTTTTCTGTTTGGAATTTGATGGAGTACGAGTTTGAGGACAGACGGGTAAATCACTGTGACGAATATGAATATATTTGGGATATTCAAAGTTTACCTCCTTTAATTAGCCAAGAGGATTCTCGACAGGAATCATAGAAACGTCAATATCAGTATCATCAAATTCGAAACCACCATAGGGAAGACTTTGACTCTTCGCACCGCCATAAAGATGATAAATGTCAGTATAGAGTGTGTATTTTGTAGGAATTTGAGGGTTTAAACCCCTTACATATCTGTTATTACTTTCAGAGTAATTGTTCGAACATTGGCATATTTCTCCACGTATACCCCTTTCCAGAAAGTTTACCATCGTGATATCTTTGATAAGCTCTAATTTGCACTTCGTATACTCGAGCACTCAGTCTCAGGTATACGTGGGTAAAGTGACGTAGCTAGATAGGTGAGATGATGTGAGTATTTGTGATATGAGGAAAATGCAAGAGAGAGTCAAACAGGAGGAAAGAGCAACAGGAACGAGCAGAAGTAATAGGTGAAACTGCAGAGCAAAAGAATATGCAGGTCCAATATTTCAGTGGAAAAGGTCGTTTGCTAAGGCGAAAGGAATACGAAAGAGATATTGCAGGTAATAAAAGATTTTGAAGAGGTAAGAAAGACAGAGATTGAGTACGAAAGACAAGTTCTTCAGAAAAGTGAGAAGTAGGAACTGAAGACAAAGTCGGAAAATGATCTAGGAATATGAGAAGCGCAATAAGAATTATTTTGGAAAATTAACAAAGAGGGACAGTAATAAAATCAAGGAAATAATTGACGGTAAGCAAGATCTAAGAAAGGGTAAAATATTAAAAGAAGAGATAGAAGCTTGAGCTTAGAATCTGTTGTATAAAAGAGACGTAAGACTTTGGATCTGTGCGACAGCCCATAGCTTGTGTAAGAGAAAGAAATGTACAAGAGGAGAATGTGAATAGTGAGAGCCTCGAGTAAAGCTTAGAAAACTCTTTTGTAGAAACATCCCGATCAATAAAATGAGAGAAAAATGCCAAATGAGAGTTTGGGAGGTGGTGGTATGCATTGAATACGGAACAGAAATGCGGCAGAGAAATTCAGGAGCAAGTGAACGAGGAAATTGAGGAACAGGGTCTAGAGGAAATAGTGAGTAGTTGAAATGTGAGGAAAAGGCTAGAGAGTATTGAACAGGCATGATGAACTACAGGGAATAGAGGAATTAATTGGCGAAACGACAGGACAGAAGAATATGCAGGTTCAAATTCTCAGTGAAATAAGTCGTTTCTTAAGGCGAAAGGAATACGAGAGAGATATTGCAGGTAATGAGATGTTTTGAAGAGGTAAGAAAGACAGAGATTGAGTACGAAAGAACACTTCTTCAGAATAGTGTGAAGAAGTAGCAGAAGACGAAGTGATCTAGGAATATAGGAAGCGCAATGAGAAATTTTTAGGAAGAATAACAAAAAAGGTTCCTTATCATATAGAGTCGTGAGCAATTTTTTCTGTATCGAATATGGTGGAGTACGAGTTTCAATAAAGAAAGGTAAATCACTGGGAATATCGAGATAAATGTTTGGAATATTCCATGTTTACCTCCTGAAAATAACCAACTGGATTCTCATCGGGAATCGCATGTACGTCAATGTCAGTGTCACCAAATTCAGAACCACCATAAGGAAGACTTTGACTCATTGATTCACCATAAGGAATTTTAATGTTAGTATAGAGCTATTTATTTTATTCTCCTCTTCCACATTTCTTGCACTTACTCTTGCAATATGCTGTCCCACAGATCTAAACACTTTCGTCTCTACAAAACAGCAGTTTCTTCGCTTGAGCTTCTGACTCTCATTTTAATATTTATGTGATTATTAGATCTTGCTTACCGTCAATTCTTTCCTTGAATTTCCCGCTCTCCCTCTTTGTTATTTTTCCTAGTATATTCTTATTGGGCTTCTCATTTTCCTAGACTATTTTTTGCCTTTTCAATTCACATTCCTTTTGCCTCTTAAAACGACTTTTTTCACCGAGAATTTGAACATGCTTATTCTTCCGCCCTGTCGTTTCGCCAAATACTTCCGCTCTTTCCTGTAGTTCTTTATTCCTGTTCAATACTCTCTAGCCTTTTCCTCAAAATTCACTTACTCACTACTTTCCCTAGGCCAAGCTCCTAATTTTCCCCGTTTACTGACTTCTGTTCTTCTGCCACATTTACGTTTCATATTTTAAGCAGACTACTTCCTCCCAATTTCTCATTTGACATTATTCTCTCACTTTATTGATCGGGATATTTCTCTGAAACGCTTTCCTGAGATTTTCCAGGGCTCTCACCATTCTCATTCTCCTCTTGCACATTTCTTGCAGTTACTGCGTCTACGAACGACTATTTTTACCGAGAATATGAACTTGCATAATCTTCCGCCCTGTCGTTTCGCCAATTACTTCCGCTCTTTCATATAGTTCTTAATTCTTGCTCAATACTCTCTAGCCTTTTTTCTACACTTTTCACTAACTCACTGCTTTTACTAGGCCAAGCTCCTAATGTTTCTCGTTAACTTACTGCTGTACTTCTGACACATTTACGTTTCATATTTCAAGTAGACCACTTCATCCCAAACTCTCATTTGGCATCATTCTCTCATTATAATGATCGGGTTATTTCTCTGAAACTCTTTCCTGAGATTTTACCAAGGCTCCAACCATTCAGATTCCCCTCTTGCACATTTCTTGCACTTACTCTAGCAATGTGCTATCGTACAGATCTGAACACTTTTACGTCTCTACCATACAGCACTTTTCACGCTTGAGCTCTTGTCTCTCGTTTTAATATTTATGCTATCCTTAGATCTTGCTTACCGTCAATTCTTCCCTTGGTTTTCACGCTGTCCCTCTTTGTTTTTCTTCCTAGTAAATTCTTATTGCGCTTCTCATCTCCTGTATCATTTTCCGCCTTTGTGTTCTGTTCCTTCTTTTCTGAAAACTGAGTAAGAACGCAGTCTCTGTATTTCTCTCCTCTTCAAAGTTTCTCATTACCTGAAATATCTCTCTCATATTCCTTTTGACTCTACGAACGACTTTTTTCACCGAGTATTTGAACTTGCATATTCTTCCGCCCTGTCGTTTCGCCATTACTCCCGCCCTTTCATGTAGTTCTTTATTACTGTTCCTGTTCAATACTCTCTAGCCTTTTTCCCACATTTCATTTACTCATTACTTTCACTAGGCCAAGCTCTTAGCTTTCCTCGTTAACTCGCTGCTGTACTTCGCAGACTAGATCCTAGGAAAATGATCTAGGAAGAAGAGAAGTGCAATAAGAATTAACTAAGAAGAATAACAAAAAGGGACAGCGTGAAAATCAAGGAAAGAATTGACGGTTAGCAAGATCTAAGCTTAGCATGAATATTAAAACTAGGGACAAAATCTCAAGCATAGAAAGTGCTGTATTGTGGAATGTAAGTGTTTAGATCTGAGCGATAGCACATTTCTGGAGTAAGTGCAAGAAATATGCGAGAGGAAAATGTGAATGGTGAAAGCTTTGGGAGAATCTCTGGAAAGCATTTCAGAGAAATATTCCGAACGATGAAATGAGAGAATGATGCCAAATCAGGGTTTGGAAGGAAGTGGTCTGCTTGATATATGAAACGTGAATGTGACAGAAGTCAGTAAGTTAACGCGGAAAAGTAGGAGCTTTGCCTAGGGAAAGTAGTGAGAAAGTGAAATGTGAGAAAAAGGCTAGAGAGTTTTGAACAGGAATGAGGAACTACAGGTAGCAGCGGAAGCAATTGGCGAAACGACAGGGCGGAAGAATATGCAGGTTCAAATTCTCGGAGAGAAAAGTCGTTCGTAGAAACTAAAGGAAAGTAAAAGAGATATTTCAGGTAAAAAGAGACTTTGAAGAGTAAAGAAATACAGAGAATGAGTAGGGAAGAACAGTTCTTCAGCGAAGTGTGAGGAAGGAACAGAAGACAAAGGCAAAAAATGATCTAGGAAGATGAGAAGCGCAATTGAAATTCACTAGGAATAATATCAAAGAAGGAGAGCGGGAACATCGAGGAGATTATTGACGGTAAGCAAGATCTAAGGATAGCCTAAATATTAAAACAAGAAACAAGAGCTCAAGCGTAGAAAAAGCTGTATGGTAGAGACGTAAGTGTTTAGATCTGTGCGATAGCACATTGCTCGAGTAAAAGCAAGAAATGTGCAGGAGGAGAATGTGAATGGTAAGAGCCTTGAGAAAATCTCGGGAAAGCGTTTCAGATAAATAACCCGATCAATAAAATGAGAGAATGATGCCAAATAAGGGTTTGGGAGGAAGTGGTCTGCTAGAATTATGAAACGTAAATGTGGCAGAAGTACAGCAGAAAGTTAACGAGGAAACCTAGAAGCTTGGCCTAGTGAAAGTAGTGAGTAAAAGAAATGTGAGGAAAAAGCTGGAGAGAAGAATATGCAGGTTCGAATTCTCGGTGAAAAAAAGTCGTTCGTAGAAACTAAAGGAAAGTAAAAGAGATATTTCAGGTAATGAGAGACTTCGAAGAGTAAAGAAATACAGATAATGAGTAGGGAAGAACAGTTCTTCAGCGAAGTGTGAGAAAGGAACAGGGGACAAGGGCGAAAAATAATCTAGGAAGAAGAGAAGCCCAATAAGAATATACTTTGAAGAATAACGAAGAGGAAGAGCGGGAAAATTAAGGAAAAAATTGTGGTAAGCAAGATCTGAGAATAAAATAAAAATTAAAACGAGAGTCAGAAGCTCAAGCGTAGAAAGTGCTGTATTTTAGAGACGTAAGTGTTTAGATCTGTGCGACAAAACATTGCTAGAAAAAGTGCAGGAAATGTGCAAGAAGAGAATAACAATGGTAAGAGACTTGGGAAAATACTCGGTAGAGCGTTTCAGAGAAATATCTAGATCAATAAAATGAAAGAAATATGACAAATGAGAGTTTGGGAGGAAGTGGTCTGCTTAAAATATGAAACGGAAATTTGGCAAAGTTACAAAAGTAAGGAAACGAGGAAAATTAGGAGCTATTCCCATGGAAAAGAGTGAGTAAGTGAGATTTGAGAAAATGGGTAGAGAGTATTGATCAGGAATAAAGAACTACATGAAAGAGCGAAACGACAGGGCGGCAGAATATGCAGGATCATATTCTCGGTAAAAAAAAAACCTTCGTAGAGGCACAAGGAATGAAAAAGAGATATTTCAGGTAATGAGAGGCTTTGAAGAGGAAAGAAAAACAGAGAATGAGTAGGGAAAAACAGTCAGTTGCTAGGTAATTATGGATGGCAGACGATGAAACTTTCAAGGAGCTTAGGCGTTTGAGGTTTCTAGAAACTCCTTCGCCGGGAGAGTCGGACTGCGCAGTTGCTCGAAGCGCAAGGTTGGTTTTGGGCACTGGGTGTTCAAAGCGTCTGGACGTTCAGAGGGCCTGACCTATAGAGGCGCGGGGTGATTCGAAGAGTACGAATTTTAGGCGCAAGACACTGTGAGGCGCTTGAGCGTTTATAACAAGGTAGTTCTGGATGCAAGGTGGTTTAAGTCGTGAGGATGTTCGGACGCAGGATAGTTCTGAACGTTTGAAGGCAAGAGATAGTTCAGGGAGTTTATGCGCGATGTTCTTAGGGGCGCATAGGCGTACATCTGTCTGCCTAGGCGTTCGAATTGCGAGGTAGATCTGCACGTCTAAGCGTTTGATATAAAAGGTAGATCTTCCCGCCTAGGCGTTTAATAAACAAGGATGTTATGTCCACCTAGAAGTTTGATATACAAGGTAGATCAGCCCACATAGGCGTTTTTGGGTGCAAGGTAGATCTGCCCGTCTAGGTGTTTGCTTTACAAGGTAGATCTGCCGGCCTGCTAGTGTATATATACTAATCGCGTGAGGCACTTTTCGGTCAAAATGGAGGGGATGGAATGTGGTTGAACCGGGACGGGGCTCTAGAGCGGCAGGCGAAGGCCAGGCCGACTAAATTTTTTACGAAACAAGTTTTTCCCAAGGCTCTCACCATTCACATTCTTCTCTTGCGCATTTCTTGTACCTACTCTAGCAATGTGCTGTCGCACAGATCTAAACACTTACGCCTCTACAATGCAGCACTTTCTACGCTTGAGCTTCTGACTCTCGTTTTAATGTTTATGTTATTCTTAGATCTTGATTAACGTCAATTCTTTCCTTGATTTTCCCGCTATCCCTCTTTGTTAATCTTCCTAGTATATTCTTATTGGGCTTATCATCTTCCTAGATTATTTTTGACTTTGTCCCCTGTTCTTTTCTCACACTACGCTGAAGAACTGTTCTTCCCTACTCATTCCCTGTATTTCTTTCCTCTTCAAAGTCTCTCATTACCTGAAATATCTCTCTTTCATTCCTTTCGCCTCCACGAACGAATTTTTCCACCGAGAATTTGATCCTGCATATTCTTCCGCCCTGTCGTTTCGCCAAATACTTCCGCTCTTCCATGTAGTTCTTTATTCCAGTTCAATACTCTCTAGCCTTTTTCCCACATTTCACTTACTCACTACATTCACTAGGCCAAGCTCTCAATTTCCCTCTTTAACTCACTGCTGTACTTCACAGTCTGGATCCTAGGAAAATGATCTAGGAAGATGAGAAGCGCAATAAGAATATACCTGCAATATCTCTTCCGCATTCCTTTCGCCTCAACAAACGAACGACTTTTTTCACTGAGTATTTGAACCTGCATATTCTTCCGCCCAGTCGTTTCGCCAAATACTTCCGCTATTCAATGTAATTCTTTATACCTGTTCTATACTCTCTAGCTTTTTCCTAATATTTCTGTATTTCTCTGACGCATTTTTGTTGCGTATTCAATGCATTCTCAATAACAACTAGAATGAATTTATGTTTTCTATTCTTGTTGACATAGAGATCCAATTGAGCCAAATCACAATGCCATAAGTCATCGATTGCATTTATGACAGTACGTCTTCGTATAAAATTCTTTCGAGTCGGCTTGTGTTGTTCGTTAACAACTTGTATTTTTTCATTCGAGTGGTTCATTGTTAGACCGAATTGGTGGTAGAACAGTCAGCGTAGTAGCTTTAGAGGCACTAGATGAAAACTCACTACTCAACTTCTTAAATTCATCATTCATTGTATTAATAGTAATGTAGAGTAATTCCAATCTCTCTTCAATACATGATAATGATTTAATTGTTTCTTCAACATCCTGAATATTTTTCAATGGTTTCCTCGTTTATTCTTCATTGGATATTATCATTTTATCGTTTTCAAGTACATCAGTTTCCAGTGCAGTCACACGATTAGTAATACCATCTTTGAACTCATGATAGGCTTACCCAAAAGTCATCAAATTATTGTTAGATTCTTTTAGCTTCAGTTCAATTTTATCCGATAAATGTTTCATAGCTTCATTTATATTTTCAATTGAGTTTAGGGTATATAGAAGTGTTCTGGAATTAGCCGATATATCCGAATTCTTTTTATTTATTGTACTTTCAAAACCGTTTCGCGAAAAGGCCACTGTTTAAGTTAAATCTAATTGCTTATTTAGTTGATCGCTAACTACTAACGTAGCTAGATGGATCAGATGAGACAGTAACATGAGCTGAGAAAGTGCTGTATAAAAAGACCTAAGTGTTCAAAACTTTGTAATAGCACATTACTTGAGGAAGTGCAGAAAATCGACAAGAGGAGAATTTGAGACGTGAGTGCCTTGAGGAATTCTTGGAAAAGCTTTTCGGAGAAATATCCCGATAAATTAAATGAGAGAAAAATGCCAAATGAGAGTTTGGGAGGAAGAAGTCTGCTTAAAACATGGGACGAAAATGCGGCAGAAGTACAAAAGCGAGTAAACGAGGAAAATGAGGAACTGGGCCTAGAGAAAATAGTAAGTATTAATGTTATGAGGAAAAGACAAGAGAGTATCGAACATGAGGAAAGGACTACAGGAACGAGAGGAGGTAAATGGCGAAACGGCAGAGCGGAAGAATATGCAGAGGAAAAAGTCGTTGGTTAAGGCGAAACGACAGGGCGAAAGAATATGCAGGTTCAAATTCTCTGTGAGAAAAGTCGTTTGTTAAGGCGAAAAGAATACGAAAGGGATATTGCAGGTGATAATAATAAGACGTTGATGAGGTAAGAAAGACAGAGATTGAGTACGAAATAACAGTTCTTCAAAAAGTGTGTGTATTCTTCCTAAGAAATTCCTATTGCGTTTCTTATATTCCTAGATCATTTTCTCCTCTGCCTTCTGTTCTTACTTCACACCTTTCTGAGGAACTATTCTTTCGTTTTCAATCTCTGTCTTACTCACCTCTTCAATGTCTCTTATTAATTGCAATATCCCTTGTGCATTCCTTTCGCCTTAACAAACGGTTTTTTTCACAGAGAATTTGAACCTGCATATTCTTCCATCCTGTCGTTTCGCCAATTACTTCCGCTATTTCCTGTAGTTCTTTATACCTGTTATATACTCTCTTGCTTCTTCCTCATATTTCAACTACTCACTATTTCCTCTGGACCCAGTTCTTCATTTTCCTCGTTTACTCTCTTCTGTATTTCTCTGCCGCATTTTTTGTTCCGTATTCAAAGCATACCTTTTCCTCCCAAACTCTCATTCCGCATTTTTCTCTCATTTTATTGATCGGTATGCTCCTCTGAAATGCTTTCCCAAGATTTTCTCAAGGCTCTCTCAATTCACATTCTCTTCTTGTACATTTCTTGCACCTACTCAAACAAAGTGCTATCGCACAGATCTAAACACTCAAGTCCTTTTCATTCAGCATTTTCTGAGCTCATGCTTCTGTCTCTTGTTTCAATATTTATATCTTTCTTAAATCTTGCTTACCTTCAATTCTTTCTGTGATTTTCTTACTGCCGCTCTTTGTAATTCTTCCTTATAAATTCTTATTGCGCTTCTCATATTCGTAGATCACTTTCCGCATTTGCCTTCTGTTCCTTCTTCACACTTTGTTGAAGAACTGTTATTCCTTAATCATTCTCTGTTTGTCTTACGTCATCAACGTCTCTTATTACCTGCAATATTTCTTTCGTATTCCTTTCGCCTTAACAAACGACTTTTCTCACTGAGAATTTGAACCTGCATATTCTTCCGCCCTGTCGTTTCGCCAACTACTTCCGCTATTCCCTGTAGTTCTTTATACCTGTTCTATACTCTCCAGGCATTTCTTCACATTTCAACTACTAACTTGTATCTCTAGGCCAATTTCCTCATTTTTCTCGTCTACTGACTTCTGAATTTCTCTGCCGCATTTTGGTTCCGTTTTCAATGCATACCACTTCCTCCCAAACTCTCATTTGGTATTTTCCTCTCATTTTGTGGATCGGAATGTTTCTATGAAACAGTTTCCCAAGATTAACTCGAGGATCTCACCATTCACATTCTCCTCCTGCACATTTCCCGCACGTTCCCAATCAATGTGCTATCACACAGTTCAAAACAATTAGGTCCCTTTCATACAGCAATTTCTAAGCTCATATTTCTGTCTCATCTGACCCATCTAGCTAGAACACTTTACCCTCATATAACTGAGATAGCATGTTCAAGTATACGAAGTGTAAATAAGAGCTTATCAAAGATATCACGATGGTAAACTTTCTGGAGAGGGGTATACGTGGAGTAATATGCCAATTTTCTCACAAATATTCTGAAAGTATTAACAAATATATGGGGGATTTAAACCCTCAAATTCCTTCAAAATACACGCTTTTTACTGACATTAATAATCTCTATGGCAGTGCAATGAGTCAAAGTCTTCCCTATGGTGGCTTTGAATTTGGTAATACTGACTTTTACGTTACTACGATTCCCGATGAAAATCCAGTTGGTTATTTTCAGGAGGTAAACTTTGAATATCCAAAACATATTCATGATCGTCACAGTGATAAACCCTTCTGTCCTGAACTTCGTACTCCACCAATTTCCAAACAGAAAAAATTACTCACAACTCTATATGACAAGGAATCTCTTTGTTATTCTTCCTAAGAAATTCTTATTGCGCTTCTCATTTCCTAAATCATTTCCGCCTTTGCCTTCTGTTCCTACTTCACACTTTGCTGAAGAACTGTTATTTCGTACTCAATCTCTGTCTTTCTTACCTCATCAACGTCTCTTATTACCTGCAATATCCCTTTCGTATTCCTTTCGCCTTAACGAACGACTTTTCTCACTGAGAATTTGAACTTGCATATTCTTTCGCCCTGTCGTTTCGCAAACTACTTCTGCTATTCCCTGTAGTTCTTTATACCTGTTCTATACTCTCTAGACTTTTCCTCACATTTCAACTACTAACTTTTACTCCTAGGCCCATTGCCTCATTTTTCTCGTTTACTGGCTTCTGAATTTCTGTGCCGCATTTTGGTTCCGTTTTCAATGCATACCACTTCCTCCCAAACTCTCATTTGGTATTTTTCTTTCATTTTGTTGATCGGAATGTTTCTATGAAACAGTTTCCCAAGATTAACTCGAGGATCTCACCATTCACATTCCCCTCTTGCACATTTCCCGCACGTTCCCAATCAATGTGCTTTCTCACAGTTCAAATAAATTAGGTCCCTTTCATACCCTTTTTGATACTGACTTTTACGTTACTACCATTCTTGATGAAAATCCAGTTGGTTATTTTCAGGAGGTAAACTTTGAATATCCCAAACATATTCATGATCGTCACAGTGATATTCCCTTCTTTCCTGAAACTCGTACTCCACCAATTTCGAAACAGAAAAAATTACTCACGACCCTATATGATAAGGAATCTCTTCGTTATTCTTCCTAAGAAATTCTTATTGCGCTCCGCATTTCCTAGATCATTTCCGCCTTTGCCTTCTGTTCCTACTTCACACTTTGCTGAAGAACTGTTATTTCGTACTCAATCTCTGTCTTTCTTACCTCATCAACGTCTCTTATTACCTGCAATATTTCTTTCGTATTCCTTTCGCCTTAACAAACGACTTTTCTCACTGAGAATTTGAACCTGCATATTCTTCCGCCCTGTCGTTTCGCCAACTACTTCCACTATTCCCTGTAGTTCTTTATACCTGTTCTATACTCTCTAGGCATTTCCTCACATTTCAACCACTAACTTTTACCTCTAGACCCATTTCCTCATTTTTCTCGTTTACTGGCTTCTGAATTTCTCTGCCGCATTTTGGTTCCGTTTTCAATGCATACCACTTCCTCCCAAACTCTAATTTGGTATTTTTCTCTCATTTTGTTGATCGGAATGTTTCTATGAAACAGTTTCCCAAAATTAACTCGAGGATCTCACCATTCACATTCTCCTCTTGCACATTTCCCGCACGTTTCCAATCAATGTGCTATCACACAGTTCAAAACAATTAGGTCCCTTTCATACGGCACTTTCTAAGCTCATGTTTCTGTCTCATCTGACTCATCTAGCTAGGACACTTCACCCTCATATAACTGAGACGGCATGTTCGAGTATACGAAGTGTAAATAGGAGCTTATCAAAGATATCACGATCGTAAACTTTCTGGAAAGGGGTATACGTGGAGGAACATGCCAATGTTCTAACAAATATTCTGAAAGTATTAACAAATATATGAGGGATTTACACCCTCAAATTCCTACAAAATGCACGCTCTTTACTGACATTAATAATCTCTATGGCAGTGCAATGAGTCAAACTCTTCCCCACGGTGGTTTTGAATTTGGTGATACTGACTTTTACGTTACTACCATTCTTGATGAAAATCCAGTTGGTTATTTTCAGGAGGTAAACTTTGAATATCCCAAACATATTCATGATCGTCACAGTGATATACCCTTCTGTCCTGAAACTCGTACTCCACCAATTTCCAAACAGAAAAAATTACTCACGACCCTATATGATAAGGAATCTCTTCGTTATTCTTGCTAAGAAATTCTTATTGCGCTTCGCATTTTCTAGATCATTTCCGCCTTTGCCTTCTGTTCCTACTTCACACTTTGCTGAAGAACTGTTATTTCGTACTCACTCTCTGTCTTTCTAACCTCATCAACGTCTCTTATTACCTGCAATATCCCTTTCGTATTCCTTTCGCCTTAACAAACGACTTTTCTCACTGAGAATTTGAACCTGCATATTCTTTCGCCCTGTCGTTTCGCAAACTATTTCCGCTATTCCATGTAGTTCTTTATACCTGTTCTATACTCTCTAGGCTTTTCCTCACATTTCAACTACTAACTTTTACCTCTAGGCTCATTTCCTTATTTTTCTCGTTTACTGGCTTCTAATTTCTGTGCCGCATTTTGGTTCCGTTTTCAATGCATACCACTTCTCTCCCTAACTCTCATTTGGTATTTTTCTCTAATTTTGTTGATCGGAATGTTTCTATAAAACAGTTTCCCAAGATTAACTCGAGGCTCTAACTATTCACATTCTCCTCTTGCACATTTCCCGCATGTTCCCAATCAATGTGCTTTCTCACAGTTCAAATAAATTAGGTCCCTTTCATACCCTTTTTGATACTGACTTTTACGTTACTACCATTCTTGATGAAAATCCAGTTGGTTATTTTCAGGAGGTAAACTTTGAATATCCCAAACATATTCATGATCGTCACAGTGATATACCCTTCTGTCCTGAAACTCGTACTCCACCAATTTCCAAACAGAAAAAATTACTCACGACCCTATATGATAAGGAATCTCTTCGTTATTCTTCCCAAGAATTTCTTATTGCGCTTCTCATTTCCAAGATCATTTCCGCCTTTGCCTTCTGCTCCTACTTCACACTCTACTGAAGAGCTGTTATTTCGTACTCAATCTCTGTCTTTCTTACCTTATCAACGTCTCTTATTACCTTCAATATCTCTTTCGTATTCCTTTCGCCTTAACAAACGACTTTTCTCACTGAGAATTTGAACCTGCATATTCTTTCGCCCTGTCGTTTCGCAAATTATTTCCGCTATTCCATGTAGTTCTTTATACCTGTTCTATACTCTCTAGGCTTTTCCTCACATTTCAACTACTAACTTTTACCTCTAGGCTCATTTCTTTATTTTTCTCGTTTACTGGCTTCTAATTTCTGTGCCGCATTTTGGTTCCGTTTTCAATGCATACCACTTCTCTCCCTAACTCTCATTTGGTATTTTTCTCTAATTTTGTTAATCGGAATGTTTCTATGAAACAGTTTCCCAAGATTAACTCGAGGCTCTAACCATTCACATTCTCCTCTTGCACATTTCCCGCATGTTCCCAATCAATGTGCTTTCTCACAGTTCAAATAAATTAGGTCCCTTTCATACAGCACTTTCTAAGCTCATGTGTCTGTCTCATCTGACCCATCTAGCTAGGACACTTTACCCTCATATAACTGAGACGGCATGTTCAAGTATCCGAAGTGTAAATAAGAGCTTATCAAAGATATCACGATGGTAAACTTTCTGGAAAGGGGTATACGTGGAGGAATATGCTAATGTTCTAACAAATATTCTGAAAGTATTAACAAATATATGAGGGATTTAAACCCTCAAATTCCTACAGAATACACGCTCTTTACTGGCATTAATAATCTCTATGGCAATGCAATGAGTCAAACTCTTCCCTACGGTGGTTTTGAATTTGGTGATACTGACTTTTACGTTACTACCATTCCCGATGAAAATCCAGTTGGTTATTTTCAGGAGGTAAACTTTGAATATCCCAAACATATTCATGATCGTCACAGTGCTAAACCCTTCTGTCCTGAAACTCGTACTCCACCAATTTCCAAACAGAAAAAATTACTCACGACTCTATATGATTAGGAATCTCTTTGTTATTCTTCCTAAGAAATTCTTCTTGCGCTTCTCATTTCCTAGATCATTTCCGCCTTTGCCTTCTGTTCTTACTTCACACTTTGCTGAAGAACTGTTATTTCGTAATCAATCTCTGTCTCTCTTACCTCGTCAACGTCTCTTATTACCTGCAATATCCGTTTCGTATTCCTTTCGCCTTAACAAACGACTTTCTCACTGAAAATTTGAACCTGCCTATTCTTTCGCCCTGTCGTTTCGCCAACTACTTCCGCTATTCCCTGTAGTTCTTTATACCTGTTCTATACTCTCTAGGCTTTTCCTCACATTTCAACTACTAACTTTTACCTCTAGGCCCATTTCCTCATTTTTCTCGTTTACTGGCTTCTGAATTTCTGTGCCGCATTTTGGTTCCGTTTTCAATGCAAACCACTTCTCTCCCAAACTCTCATTTGTTATTTTTCTCTCTTTCTGTTGATCGGAATGCTTCTATGAAAAAGTTTTCTTAGATTAACTCGAGGCTCTCACCATTCACATTCTACTCTTGCACATTTCCCGCACGTTCCCAATCAATGTGCTTTCTCACAGTTCAAAACAATTAGGTCCCTTTCATACAGCACTTTCTAAGCTCATGTGTCTGTCTCATCTGACCAATCTAGCTAGGACACTTTACTCTCATATAACTGAGACGGTATGTTCAAGTATACGAAGTGTAAATAAGAGCTTATCAAAGATATCACCATCGTAAACTTTCTGGAACGGGGTATACGTGGAGGAATATGCCAATGTTCTAACAAATATTCTGAAAGTATTAACAAATATATGAGGGATATAAACCCTCAAATTCCTACAAAATACACGCTCTTTACTGACATTAATAATCTCTATGGCAGTGCAATGAGTCAAACTCTTTTCTACGGTGGTTTTGAATTTGGTGATACTGACTTTTACGTTACTACCATTCCCGATGAAAATCTAGTTGGTTATCTTCAGGAGGTAATTTTGAATATCCAGAACATATTCATGATCGTCACAAAGATAAACCCTTCTCTCCTGAAACTCGTACTCCACCAATTTCCAAACAGAAAAAAATAGTCACGACTCGATATGATACGGAATCTTATTGTTATTCTTCCCAAGAATTTCTTATTGCGCTTCTCATTTCCAAGATCATTTCCGCCTTTGCCTTCTGCTCCTACTTCACACTCTACTGAAGAACTGTTATTTCGTACTCAATCTCTGTCTTTCTTACCTCATCAACGTCTCTTATTACCTTCAATTTCTCTTTCGTATTCCTTTCGCCTTAACAAACGACTTTTCTCACTAAGAATTTGAACCTGCATATTCTTTCGCCCTGTCGTTTCGCAAACTATTTCCGCTATTCCATGTAGTTCTTTATACCTGTTCTATACTCTCTAGGCTTTTCCTCACATTTCAACTACTAACTTTTACCTCAAGGCCCATTTCCTCATTTTTCTCGTTTACTGGCTTCTGAATTTCTGTGCCGCATTTTGGTTCCGTTTTCAATGCATACCACTTCTCTCCCTAACTCTCATTTGGTATTTTTCTCTAATTTTGTTGATCGGAATATTTCTATGAAACAGTTTCCCAAGATTAACTCGAGGGTCTATCCATTCACATTCTCCTCTTGCACATTTCCCGCACATTCCCAAACAATGTGCTTTCTCACAGTTCAAAACAATTAGGTCCCTTTCATACAGCACTTTCTAAGCTCATGTTTCTGTCTCATCTGACCCATCTAGCTAGGACACTTTACCCTCATATAACTGAGACGGAATGTTCAAGTTTACGAAATGTATATAAGAGCTTATCAAATATATCACGATGGTAAACTTTCTGGAAAGGGGTATACGTGTAGGAATATGCCAGTGTTCTAACAAATATTCTGAAAGTATTAACAAAAATATGAGGGATTTAAACCCTCAAATTCCTACAGAATACACGCTCTTTACTGGCATTAATAATCTCTATGGCAGTGCAATGAGTCAAACTCTTCCCTACGGTGGTTTTGAATTTGGTGATACTGACTTTTACGTTACTACCATTCCCGATGAAAATCCAGTTGGTTATTTTCAGGAGGTAAACTTTGAATATCCCAAACATATTCATGATCGTCACAGTGCTAAACCCTTCTGTCCTGAAACTCGTACTCCACCAATTTCCAAACAGAAAAAATTACTCACGACTCTATATGATTAGGAATCTCTTTGTTATTCTTCCTAAGAAATTCTTCTTGCGCTTCTCATTTCCTAGATCATTTCCGCCTTTGCCTTCTGTTCTTACTTCACACTTTGCTGAAGAACTGTTATTTCGTAATCAATCTCTGTCTCTCTTACCTCGTCAACGTCTCTTATTACCTGCAATATCCGTTTCGTATTCCTTTCGCCTTAACAAACGACTTTCCTCACTGAAAATTTGAACCTGCCTATTCTTTCGCCCTGTCGTTTCGCCAACTACTTCCGCTATTCCCTGTAGTTCTTTATACCTGTTCTATACTCTCTAGGCTTTTCCTCACATTTCAACTACTAACTTTTACCTCTAGGCCCATTTCCTCATTTTTCTCGTTTACTGGCTTCTGAATTTCTGTGCCGCATTTTGGTTCCGTTTTCAATGCAAACCACTTCTCTCCCAAACTCTCATTTGTTATTTTTCTCTCTTTCTGTTGATCGGAATGCTTCTATGAAACAGTTTTCTTAGATTAACTCGAGGCTCTCACCATTCACATTCTACTCTTGCACATTTCCCGCACGTTCCCAATCAATGTGCTTTCTCATAGTTCAAAACAATTAGGTCCCTTTCATACAGCACTTTCTAAGCTCATGTGTCTGTCTCATCTGACCAATCTAGCTAGGACACTTTACTCTCATATAACTGAGACGGTATGTTCAAGTATACGAAGTGTAAATAAGAGCTTATCAAAGATATCACCATCGTAAACTTTCTGGAACGGGGTATACGTGGAGGAATATGCCAATGTTCTAACAAATATTCTGAAAGTATTAACAAATATATGAGGGATATAAACCCTCAAATTCCTACAAAATACACGCTCTTTACTGACATTAATAATCTCTATGGCAGAGCAATGAGTCAAACTCTTCCCTACGGTGGTTTTGAATTTGGTAATACTGACTTTTACGTTACAACCATTCCCGATGAAAATTCTGTTATTTTCAGGAGGTAAACTTTGAATATCCCAAACATAGTCATGATCGTCACAGTGCTAAACCCTTCTGTCCTGAAACTCGTACTCCACCAATTTCCAAACAGAAAAAATTACTCACGACTTTATATGATAAGGAATCTCTTTGTTATTCTTCCTAAGAAATTCTTATTGCGCTTCTCATTACCTAGATCTTTCCGCCTTTGCCTTCTGTTCATACTTCACACTTTGCTGAAGAACTGTTATTTCGTACTCAATCTCTGTCTTTCTTACCTCATCAACGTCTCTTATTACCTGCAATATCCCTTTCGTATTCCTTTCGCCTTTTAAAACGACTTTTTTCACTGAGAATTTGAACCTGCATATTCTCTCGCACTGTCGTTTCGCCAACTACTTCCGCTATTCATTGTAGTTCTTTATACCTGATCTATACTCTCTAGGCTTTTCCTCACATTTCAACTACTAACTTTTACCTCAAGGCCCATTTCCTCATTTTTCTCGTTTACTGGCTTCTGAATTTCTGTGCCGCATTTTGGTTCCGTTTTCAATGCAAACCACTTCTCTCCCAAACTCTCATTTGGCATTTTTCTCTCTTTCTGTTGATCGGAATGCTTCTATGAAACAGTTTTCTTAGATTAACTCGAGGCTCTCACCATTCATATTCTCCTCTTGCACATTTCCCGCACGTTCCCAATCAATGTGCTTTCTCACAGTTCAAAACAATTAGGTCCCTTTCATACAGCACTTTCTAAGCTCATGTTTCTGTCTCATCTGACCCATCTAGCTAGGACACTTTACCCTTTTATAACTGAGACGGCATATTCAAGTATACGAAGTGTATATAAGAGCTTATCAAAGATATCACGATGGTAAACTTTCTGGAAAGGAGTATACGTGAAGGAATATGCAAATGTTCTAACAAATATTCTGAAAGTATTAACAAATATATGAGGCATTTAATCCCTCGAATTCCTACAAAATACACGCTCTTTACTGACATTAATAATCTCTATGGCAGTGCAATGAGTCAAACTCTTTTCTACGGTGGTTTTGAATTTGGTGATACTGACTTTTACGTTACTACCATTCCCGATGAAAATCTAGTTGGTTATCTTCAGGAGGTAAATTTTGTATATCCAGAACATATTCATGATCGTCACAAAGATAAACCCTTCTCTCCTGAAACTCGTACTCCACCAATTTCCAAACAGAAAAAAATAGTCACGACTCGATATGATACGGAATCTTATTGTTATTCTTCCCAAGAATTTCTTATTGCGCTTCTCATTTACAAGATCATTTCCGCCTTTGCCTTCTGCTCCTACTTCACACTCTACTGAAGAACTGTTATTTCGTACTCAATCTCTGTCTTTCTTACCTCATCAACGTCTCTTATTACCTTCAATATCGCTTTCGTATTCCTTTCGCCTTAACAAACGACTTTTCTCACTAAGAATTTGAACCTGCATATTCTTTCGCCCTGTCGTTTCGCAAACTATTTCCGCTATTCCATGTAGTTCTTTATACCTGTTCTATACTCTCTAGGCTTTTCCTCACATTTCAACTACTAACTTTTACCTCTAGGCTCATTGCCTTATTTTTCTCGTTTATTGGCTTCTAATTTCTGTGCCGCATTTTGGTTCCGTTTTCAATGCATACCACTTCTCTCCCTAACTCTCATTTGGTATTTTTCTCTAATTTTGTTGATCGGAATATTTCTATGAAACAGTTTCCCAAGATTAACTCGAGGGTCTATCCATTCACATTCTCCTCTTGCACATTTCCCGCATGTTCCCAATCAATGTGCTTTCTCACAGTTCAAATAAATTAGGTCCCTTTCATACAGCACTTTCTAAGCTCATGTGTCTGTCTCATCTTACCCATCTAGCTAGGACACTTTACCCTCATATAACTGAGACGGCATGTTCAAGTATCCGAAGTGTAAATAAGAGCTTATCAAAGATATCACGATGGTAAACTTTCTGGAAAGGGGTATACGTGGAGGAATATGCTAATGTTTTAACAAATATTCTGAAAGTATTAACAAATATATGAGGGATATAAACCCTCAAATTCCTACAAAATACACGCACTTAACTGACATTAATAATCTCTATGGCAGTGCAATGAGTCAAACTCTTCCCTACGGTGGTTTTGAATTTGGTGATACTGACTTTAACGTTACTACCATTCCCGATGAAAATCCAGTTGGTTATTTTCAGGACGTAAACTTCGAATATCCCAAACTTATTCATGATCGTCACAGTGATAAACCCTTCTGTCCTGAAACTCGTACTCCACCAATTTCCAAACAGAAAAAATTACTCACGACTCTATATGATAAGGAATCTCTTTGTTATTCTTCCTAAGAAATTCTTATTGCGCTTCTCATTTCCTAGTACATTTCCGCCTTTGCCTTCTGTTCCTACTTCACACTTTGCTGAAGAACTGTTATTCCGTACTCAATCTCTGTCTTTCTTTCCTCATCAACGTCTCTTATTACCTGCAATATCCCTTTCGTATTCCTTTCGCCTTAACAAACGACTTTTCTCACTGAGAATTTGAACCTGCATATTCTTTCGCCCTATCGTTTCGCAAACTACTTCCGCTATTCCCTGGAGTTCTTGATACCTGTTCTATACTCTCTAGGCTTTTCTTCACATTTCAACTACTAACTTTTTCCTCTAGGCCCATTTCCTCATTTTTCTCGTTTACTGGCTTCTGAATTTCTGTGCCGAATTTTGGTTCCGTTTTCAATGCATACCATTTCCTCCCAAATTCTCATTTGGAATTTTTCTCTAATTTTGTTGATCGGAAAGTTTCTATGAAACAGTTTCCCAAGATTAACTCGAGGCTCTCACCATTCACATTCTCCTCTTGCACATTTCCCGCACGTTCCTAATCAATGTGCTTTCTCACAGTTCAAAACAATTAGGTCCCTTTCATACAGCACTTTCTAAGCTCATGTTTCTGTCTCATCTGACCCATCTAGCTAGGACACTTTACCCTCATATAACTGAGACTCAAGTATACGAAGTGTAAATAAGAGCTTATCAAAGATATCACGATGGTGAACTTTCTGGAAAGTGGTGTACGTGGAGGAATATGGGAATGTTCTTACAAATATTCTGAAAGTATTAACAAATATATGAGGGATTTAAACCCTCAAATTCTTGCAAAATACACGCTCTTCACTGCCATTAATAATCTCTATGCCAGTGCAATGTGTCAAACTTTTCCCTATGGTGGTTTTGAATTTGGTGATACTGACTTTTACGTTACAACGATTCCCGACGAAAATCCAGTTGGTTATTTTCAGGAGGTAAACTTTGAATATCCCAAACATATTCATGATCGTCACAGTGATAAACCCTTCTGTCTTGAAACTCGTACTCCACCAATTTCCAAACAGAAAAAATTACTCACGACTCTATATGATAAGGAATCTCTTTGTTATTCTTCCTAAGGAATTCTTATTGCGCTTCTCATTTCCTAGATCATTTCCGCATTTGCCTTCTGTTCGTACTTCACACTTTGATGAAGAACTGTTATTTCGTACTCAATCTCTGTCTTTATTACCTCATCAACGTCACTTATTACCTGAAATATCCCTTTCGTATTCCTTTCGCCTTAACAAACGACTTTTCTCACTGAGAATTTGAACCTGCTTATTCTTTCGCCCTGTAGTTTCGCAAACTACTTCCGCTATTCCCTGTAGTTCTATATACCTGTTCTACACTGTCTAGGCTTTTCTTCACATTTCATCACTAACTTTTACCTCTAGGCCCATTTCCCCATTTTTCTCGTTTACTGGCTTCTGAATTTCTGTGCCGCATTTTGGTTCCGTTTTCAATGCATACCACTTCTTCCTAAACTCTCATTTGGTATTTTTCTCTCATTTTGTTGATCGGAAGATTTCTATGAAACAAATTTCCAAGATTAACTCGAGGCTCTCACCATTCACATTCTCCTCTTGCACATTTCCCGCACGTTCCCATTCAATGTGTTATCACACAGTTCAAAACAATTAGGTCCCTTTAATACAGTAATTTCTAAGCACATGTTTCTGTCTCATCTGACCCATCTAGCTAGGACACTTTACCCTCATATAACTGAGACTCAAGTATACGAAGTGTAAATAAGAGCTTATCAAAGATATCACGATGGTAAACTTTCTGGAAAAGGGTATACGTGGAGGAATATACAAATATTCTAACAAATATTCTGAAAGTTTTAACAAATATATGAGGGATTTAAACCCTCAATTTCCTACAAAATACCCGCTCTTTACTGACATTAATAATCTCTATGGCAGTGCAATGAGTCAAACTCTTCCCTATGGTGGTTTTGAATTTGGTGATACTGACTTTTACGTTACTACGATTCCCGATGAAAATCCAGTTGGTTATTTTCAGGAGGTAAACTTTGAATATCCCAAACATATTCATGATCGTCACAGTGATAAACCCTTCTGTCCTGAATTTCGTACTCCACCAATTTCCAAACTGAAAAAATTACTCACGACTCTATATGATGAGGAATCTCTTCGTTATTCTTCCTAGGAAATTCTTATTGCGCTTCTCATTTCCTAGATCATTTTCGCCTTTGCCTTCTGTTTCTACTTCACACTTTGCTGAAAAACTGTTATTTCGTACTCAATCTCTGTCTTTCTTACCTCATCAACGTCTCTTATTACCTGCAATATCCCTTTCGTATTCCTTTCGCCCTAACAAACGACTTTTCTCACTGAGAATTTGAACCTGCATATTCTTTCGCCCTGTCGTTTCGCAAACTACTTCCGTTATTCCGTGTAGTTCTTTAAACCTGTTCTATACTCTCTAGGATTTTCTTCACATTCCCACTACTAACTTTTACCTCTAGGCCCATTTCCTCATTTTTCTCGTTCACTGGCTTCTGAATTTCTGTACCGCATTTTTGTTCCGTTTTCAATGCATAACATTTCCTCCCAAACTCTCATTTGGTATTTTTCCCTCATTTTGTTGATCGGAATGTTTCTATGAAACAGTTTCCCAAGATTAACTCGAGGCTCTCACCTTTCACATTCTCCTCTTGCACATTATTCGCACGTTCCCAATCAATGTGCTTTCTCACAGTTCAAAACAATTAGGTCCCTTTCATACAGCACTTTCTAAGCTCATGTTTCTGTCTCATCTGACCCATCTAGCTAGGACACTTTACCCTCATATAACTGAGACGGCATGTTCAAGTATACGAAGTGTAAATAAGAGCTTATCAAAGATATCACGATCGTAAACTTTCTGGAAAGGGGTATACGTGAAGGAATATGCCAATGTTATAACAAATATTCTGAAAGTATTAACAAATATATGAGGGATTTAAACCCTCAAATTCCTACAAAATACACGCTCTTTACTGACATTAATAATCTCTATGGCAGTGCAATGAGTCAAATTCTTCCCTACAGTGGTTTTGAATTTGGTGATACTGACTTTTACGTTACTACCATTCCCGATGAAAATCCAGTTGGTTATTTTCAGGAGGTAAACTTTGAATATCTTAAACATATTCATGATCGTCACAGTGATGAACCCTTCTGTCCTGAAACTCGTACTCCACCAATTTCCAATAAGAAAAAATTACTCACGACTCTATATGATAAAATCTCTTTGTTATTCTTCCTGACAACTTCTTATTGCGCTTCTCATTTCCTAGATCATTTCCGCCTTTGCCTTCGGTTCCTACTTCACACTTTGCTGAAGAACTGTTATTTCGTACTCAATCTCTGTCTTTCTTACCTCATCAACGTCTTTCATTACCTGCAATATCCCTTTCATATTCTTTTCGCCTTAACAAATGACTTTTCTCACTGAGAATTTGATCCTGCATATTCTTTCGCCCTGTCGTTACGAAAACCACTTCCGCTATTCCCTGTAGTTCTTTATACCTGTTCTATACTCTCTAGGCTTTTCCTCACATTTCAACTATTAACTTTTACCTCTATGCCCATTTATTCATTTTTCTCGTTAATTGGATTCTCAATTTTTGTGTTGCATTTTGGTTCCGTTTTCAATGCATACCACTTCCTCCCAATCTCTCATTTGGTATTTTTCTCTCATTTTGTTGATCGAAATATTTCTATGAAACAGTTTCCCAAGATAAACTCGAGGCTCTCACCATTCACATTCTCCTCTTGCACATTTCCTGCACGTTCCCAATCAATGTGCTATCACACAGTTCAAAACAAATAGGTCCCTTTCATAGAGCACTCTCTAAGCTCATGTTTCTGTCTCATCTGACCTATCTAGCTAGGACACTTTACCCTCATATAACTGAGACGGCATGTTCAAGTATACGAAGTGTAAATAAGAGCTTATCAAAGATATCACGATCGTAAACTTTCTGGAAAGGGGTATACGTGAAGGAATATGCCAATGTTCTAACAAATATTCTGAAATTATTAACAAATATATGAGGAATTTAAACCCTCAAATTCCTACAAAATACACGCTCTTTAATGATATTAATAATCTCTATGGCAGTGCAATGTGTCAAACTCTTCCCTATGATGGTTTTGAATTTGGTGATACTGACTTTTACGTTACCACGATTCCCGACGAAAATCCAGTTGGTTATTTTCAGGAGGTAGACTTTGAATATCCCAAACACATTCATGATCGTCACAGTGATGAAGTCTTCTGTCCTGAAACTCGTACTCCACCAATTTCCAAACAGAAAAAATTACTAACGACTCTATATGATAAAATCTCTTTGTTATTCTTCCTGAGAAATTCTTATTGCGCTTCTCATTTCCTAGATCATTTCCGCCTTTGCCTTCGGTTCCTACTTCACACTTTGCTGAAGAACTGTTATTTCGTACTCAATCTCTGTCTTTCTTACCTCTTCAACGTCTTTTATTACCTGCAATATCCCTTTCGTATTCCTTTCGCCTTAACAAACGACTTTTCTCACTGAGAATTTGATCCTGCATATTCTTTCGCCCTGTCGTTTCGAAAACTACTTCCGCTATTCCCTGTAGTTCTTGATACCTGTTCTATACTCTCTAGGCTTTTCCTCACATTTCAACTATTAACTTTTACCTCTAGGCCCATTTCCTCATTTTTCTCGTTAATTGGATTCTCAATTTTTGTGTTGCATTTTGGTTCCGTTTTCAATGCATACCACTTCCTCCCAAACTATCATTTGGTATTTTTCTCTCATTTTGTTGATCGAAATGTTTCTATGAAACAGTTTCCCAAGATAAACTCGAGGCTCTCACCATTCACATTCTCCTCTTGCACATTTCCTGCACGTTCCCAATCAATGTGCTATCACACAGTTCAAAACAATTAGGTCCCTTTCATAGAGCACTCTCTAAGCTCATGTTTCTGTCTCATCTGACCTATCTAGCTAGGATACTTTACCCTCATATAACTGTGACGGCATGTTCAAGTATACGAAGTGTAAATGAGAGCTTATCAAAGATATCACGATGGTAAACTTTCTGGAAAGGGGTATACGTGGAGGAATATGCCAATGTTCTATCAAATATTCTGAAAGTATTAACAAATATATGAGGAATTTAAACCCTCAAATTCCTACAAAATACACGCTCTTTACTGACATTATTAATCTCTATGGTAGTGCAATGTGTCAAACTCTTCCCTATGGTGGTTTTGAATTTGGTGATACTGACTTTTACGTTACCACGATTCCCGACGAAAATCCAGTTGGTTATTTTCAGGAGGCAGACTATGAATATCCCAAACATATTCATGATCGTCACAGTGATAAAGTCTTCTGTCCTGAAACTCGTACTCCACCAATTTCCAAACAGAAAAAATTACTCACGACTCTATATGATAAGGAATCTCTTTATTATTCTTCCTAAGAAATTCTTATTGCGCTTCCCATTTCCTAGATCATTTCCGTCTTTGCCTTCTGTTCCTACTTCACACTTTCTTGAAGAACTGTTATTTCGTTCTCAATCTCTGTCTTTATTACCTCATCAACGTCTCTTATTTCCTGAAATATCCCTTTCGTTTTCCTTTCGCCTTAACAAACGTATTTTTTCATTGAGAATTTGAACCTGCATATTCTTTCGCCGTGTCGTTTCGCAAACTACTTCCGCTATTCCCTGTAGTTCTTTATACCTGTTCTATACTGTCTAGGCTTTTCTTCACATTTCAACTACTAACTTTTACCTGTAGGCCAATTTCCTCATTTTTCTCGTTTACTGGCTTCTGAATTTCTGTGCCGCATTTTGGTTCCGTTTTCAATGCATACCACTTCCTCCTAAACTCTCATTTGGTATTTTTCTCTCATTTTGTTGATCGGAATGTTTCTATGAAACAAATTTCCAAGATTAACTCGAGGCTCTCACCATTCACATTCTCCTCTTGCACATTTCCCGCACGTTCCCAATCAATGTGTTATCACACAGTTCAAAACAATTAGGTCCCTTTAATACAGCACTTTCTAAGCTCATGTTTCTGTCTCATCTGACCCATCTAGCTAGGACACTTTACCCTCATATAACTGAGACGGCATGTTCAAGTATACGAAGTGTAAATAAGACCTTATCAAAGATATCACGATGGTAAACTTTCTGGAAAGGGGTATACGTGGAGGAATATGCAAATGTTCTAACAAATATTCTGAAAGTTTTAACAAATATATGAGGGATTCAAACCCTCAAATTCCTACAAAATACACGCTCTTTACTGACATTATTAATCTCTTTGGCAGTGCAATGAGTCAAACTCTTCAGTATGGTGGTTTTGAATTTGGTGATACTGACTTTTACGTTACTACGATTCCCGATGAAAATCCAGTTGGTTATTTTCAGGAGGTAAACTTTGAATATCCCAAACATATTCATGATCGTCACAGTGATAAACTCTTCTGTCCTGAATTTCGTACTCCTCCAATTTCCAAACAGAAAAAATTACTCACGACTCTATATGATAAGGAATCTCTTCGTTATTCTTCCTAAGAAATTCTTATTGCGCTTCTCATTTCCTAGATCATTTTCGCCTTTGCCTTCTGTTCCTACTTCACACTTTGCTGGAAATCTGTTATTTCGTACTCAATCTCTGTCTTTCTTACCTCATCAACGTCTTTTATTACCTGCAATATCCCTTTCGTATTTCTTTCGCCTTAACAAACGTTTTTTCTCACTGAGAATTTGAACCTGCATATTCTTTCGCCCTGTCGTTTCGCGAACTACTTCCGCTATTCCCTGTAGTTCTTTATACCTATTCTATACTCTCTAGGCTTTTCTTCACATTTCAACTACTAACTTTTACCTCTAGGCCCATTTCCTCATTTTTCTCGTTAACTGGCTTCTGAATTTCTGTGCCGCATTTTGGTTCCGTTTTCAATGCATACCACTTCCTCCCAAACTGTCATTTGATATTTTTCTCTCATTTTGTTGATCGGAATATTTCTATGAAACAGTTTCCCAAGATTAACTCGAGGCTCCCAAAATTCACATTCTCCTCTTGCACATTTCCCGCACGTTCCCAATCAATGTGCTTTCTCACAGTTCAAAACAATTAGGTCCCTTTCATACAGCAATTTCTAAGCTCATGTTTCTGTATCATCTGACCCATCTAGCTAGGACACTTTACCCTAATATAACTGAGACGGCATGTTCAAGTATACGAAGTGTAAATAAGAGCTTATCAAAGATATCACGATGGTGAACTTTCTGGAAAGGGGTATACGTGAAGGAATATGCCAATGTTCTAACAAATATTCTGGAAAGTATTAACAAATACAGGGTGTTTCCGAATAAGATGTTATAAATGAAGGATGCGAATCCCTGAATGATTTGAGCAAGAAAGTTCGAAGAACCAATGGTCAAAAAATGCTTCGTTGCCGAGATACAGGGTGTTAAAGTTGAGAAAATTTTTCGATTTTCTCTCGATAAAACCTAGACTTCTCAAGATTTCGGGCTCAAATTTTCCACATAAGCTATTAAACACAATCTGAATCATGGGTGAGGCCAAATTTTGGAACAGTATACAGGGTAATACTTTTTCATGGGCCATGTTCCATTTTTACCCTCGGAACTTTTTTTTGGTACGCCACTGGCACTAACAAAAAATAAAATCGAATAAATCATTCAATTTGAAATTTTTTTTGACTCCTTCATTTTGATCGTAACTATCACCGTTTCTGAGATATTAATTATTCAAAATAATCCAATAGTTTTCCCATATCGAAGCCATGGAGATATTATCATGATAACTGATGCAATTTTTCAGGAATTGAGCTAAAATTTACATCAGATATCTCCTTATTGTATGTTTATAACAAAATAAGGCAAAATTCCTGACAGTATACAGGGTGTTATTTTTTCACGTGCATTTTCCTCTTTTGCCCCTGAACTTTTTGTGGTGCGCTACTGGTATATTCTGAAAACAGAATCAAACAGATTATTCAAAGTGAAAACTTTTCTGTTTCTTGTATTTTTCCATATCTGCCACCATTTTCGAAAAATTAATCAACAACGCCCGAACAGGCTAACCCTTTGCCTCCGTATATTTTTTCGGTGCATAACAGACGTTTTTCGTGATCAGAAACGGATTTTTCATTCAATTCGGATAATTTTGTGCTCATCTTGATCCTCATGTCTTTCACCGTTTTGAATTGAAAATCATCAGGATTTATCGTGTCTTCCTCATATCAGAACACGTTGGTGATTTCAAAAGGCTTAGAAGGCTCTGATACAGTTTTGCAAATAAAATCATAGAAAAAAAACTTGACACTTCAATGATTGTAAGTTTTGTCATTCAGTTTGTTGTGCCTACATTTGAAACAGCTGTAAGTAGTAACCAATAATCTTTGAACTGGTTTTCACTAATGCAGAAATGGCCGATATACATTTCATGTACGGTGTGGCTGAAGGAAACGCAGTGCACGCAAGGCGTTTGTATCAAGAACGCTTCCCTAATCGAATCATTCCTGATAGGCGTACGTTTTCTGACATTCACAGAAGATTGAGAGAACGGGGTACATTCAAACCGAATCATAACTTGAAAGGGGCAAATCGGAATATAAGGACCCCGGAAATCGAAGAGGCAGTCCTAAATTGTATAGATGAGGATCCTCAGCTGAGTACAAGCAAAATTGGAAGAGAGTTGAATATCTTATTTGTATTGGTCTGGAAAATTCTTCATGATTTCTTGCTTTACCCATACCATATTCAACGCGTCCAAGCTCTACTACCCCGCGATTTTCCTCTGCTACTCAATTTCTGCCGATGGTTCCTTCATAACATTGCTCATAATCCCCTTTTCGATAGCGAAATCATCTTCACAGATGAGGCGTCCTTCTCGAGAAATGCAATCAGGAACTTTCATAACAATCACTATTGGACTGAAGAAAATCCCCATATGATTGAGGAATGTCACCATCAAGAACAATTTTCGGTTAATGTCTGGGTTGGAATAATTGGGGATTTCCTGATCGGGCCATTTTTCTGCCAGACAGGCTGAATGGAGCCTTAAATCGCCACTTTCTAGAAGAGATTTTACCTGTGTTGCTAGAAGATGTGCCGCTGCAAACTAGAAATAGAATGTGGTTTATGCATGACGGAGCACCACCGCACTTCAGCATGGAAGCTAGAGAATATCTGAATATGACATTCAATAACAGCTGGATAGGGCGTGGTGGACCAGAAACTTGGCCTCCAAGGTCGCCAGATTTAAACAGTTTGGATTTTTTTCTTTGGGGACAACTGAAAACTTTGGTTTATAGCTCTCCCGTGAATACACTTGAAGAATTGAGGAATAGAATTACAGCATCATGTGACGTCATCAGAAATACCCCAGGAATATTTCAGAGGGTGCGCACTAATATGCGGAGACGAGCAGAAGCATGTATTCTTTCAGGTGGAGGACATTTTCAACATCTTCTTCGATTTGTTCTGTTTGTTCAATTTTTGTTTTCGTCATTATGAGATTTTGTTATTGAAATCATTCGCGATTATTTATGTTGTTTATTCATTTACTTCCGATTTATACACTCAATAAAACACATTTTTGAATTCCAATTCAATGATCAGGGAAATGACATCACCCTTTATACTTTCTCATAAATTCTACCAATCTAGTGGTGCAGATCTTAAAATGTGAACTTTGTTTGAAATTCGAGCTCAAGGTCTTCACAAATTGCCGAAATAACATGAAAAATATCTTCAAGCTTTCAATACGGAAGGGACTATACGATTACTTTTCTTGGATAATATCTCGAAAATGGTGGCAGATACGGAAAATACAGGGAACAGAAAAGTTTTCGCATTGAGTAATCTGTTTGATTCTGTTTTCAGAATATACCAGTAGCGCACCACAAAAAAGTTCAGGGGGCAAAAAGAGGAAAATGCACGTGAAAAAAATAACACCCTGTATACTGTCAGGAATTTCTGCCTCATTTTGTTATAAACATACAATAAGGAGATATCTGATGTAAATTTTAGCTCAATTCCTGAAAAATTGCATCAGTTATTAAGATAATATCTCCATGGCTTCGATATGGGAAAACTATTGGATTATTTTCAATAATTAATATCTCAGAAACGGTGATAACTACGATCAAAATGCAAGAGTCAAAAAAAATTTAAATTGAATGGTCTATTCGATTTTATTTTTGTGAGTGCCAGTGGCGTACCAAAAAAAAGTTCCGAGGGTAAAAATGAAAGAGTATCACCCTGTATACTGTTCCAAAATTTGGCCTCACCTGGTGATTCAGATTGTGTTTAATAACTCATGTGGAAAATTTGAGCCCGAAATCTTGAGAGGTCTAGGTTTTATCGAGAGAAAATCGAAAAATTTTCTCAACTTTAACACCCTGTATCTCGGCAACGAAGCATTTTTTGGCCATTGGTTCTTTGAACTTTCTTGCTCAAATCATCCAGGGATTCGCATCCTTCATTTATGACATCTTATTCGGAAACACCCTGTATATGAGGGATTTAAACCCTCAAATTCCTACAAAAGACGCTCTTTACTGACATTAATAATCTCTATGGCAGTGCAATGAGTCAAACTCTTCCCTAAAGTGGTTTTGAATTTGGTGATACTGACTTTACTTTACAACCATTCCCGATGAAAATCCAGTTGGTTATTTTCAGGAGTTAAACTTTGAATATCCCAAACATATTCATGATCGTCACAGTGATAAACCCTTCTGTCCTGAAACTCGTACTCCACCAATTTCCAAACAGGAAAAATTACTCACGACTCTATATGATAAAATCTCTTTGTTATTCTTCCTAAGAAATTCTTATTGCGCTTCTCATTTCCTAGATCATTTCCGCCTTTGCCTTCTGTTCCCACTTCACACTTTTTGAAGAACTGTTATTTCGTACTCAATATCTGTCTTTCTTACCCCATCAACGTCTCTTATTACCTGCAATATCCCTTTTCGTATTCCTTTCGCCTTAACAAACGACTTTTCTCACTGAGAATTTGAACCTGCATATTCTTTCGCCCTGTCGTTTCGCCATTTAATTCCGCTATTCTCTGTAGTTTCTTATACCTGTTCTATATTCTCTAGGCCCATTTCCTCATTTTTCTCGTTTACTGGCTTCTGAATTTCTGTGTCGCATTTTGGTTCCGTTTTCAATGAATATGCCAGTGCTCTTACAAATATTCTGAAAAATTAACAAATATATGAGGGATTTAACCCTCAAATTCCTACAAAATACACGCTCATTACTGACATTAATAATCTCTATGGCAGTGCAATGAGTCAAACTCTTCCCTACGGTGGTTTTGAATTTGGTGATACTGACTTTTACGTTATTACGATTCCCGATGAAAATCCAGTTGGTTATTCTCAGGAGGTAAACTTTGAATATCCCTTTTCTTCAAATTTCAACTACTAACTTTTATCTCTAGGCCCATTTCCTCATTTTTCTCGTTTACTGGCTTCTGAATTTCTGTGCCGCATTTTGGTTCCGTTTTCAATGCATACCACTTCCTCCTAAACTCTGATTTGGTATTTTTCTCTCATTTTGTTGATCGGAATGTTTCTATGAAACAAATTTCAATGATTAACTCGAGCCTCCACCATTCACATTCTCCTCTTGCACATTTTCCGCACCTTCCCAATCAATGTGCTTTCTCACAGTTCAAAACAATTAGGTCCCTTTCATACAGCACTTTCTAAGCTCATGTTTCTGTATCATCTGACACATTTAGCTATTACACTTTACCCTCATATAACTGAGACGGCATGTTCAAGTATACGAAGTGTAAATAAGAGCTTATCAAAGATATCACGATGGTGAACTTTCTGGAAAGGGGTATACGTGGAGGAATATGCCAATGTTTTAACAAATATTCTGAAAGTATTAACAAATATATGAGGGATTTAAACCCTCAAATTTCTACAAAATACACGCTCTTTACTGACATTGATAATCTCTATGGCAGTGCAATGAGTCAAACTCTTCCCCATGGTTGTTTTGAATTTGGTGATACTGACTTTTACGTTACTACCATTCCCGATGAAAATCCAGTTGGTTATTTTCAGGAGGTAAACTTTGAATATCCCAAACATATTCATGATCGTCACAGTGATAAACCCTTCTGTCCTGAAACTCGTACTCCACCAATTTCCAAACAGAAAAAATTACTCACGACTCTATATGATAAGGAATCTCATTGTTATTCTTCCTAAGAAATTCTTATTGCGCTTCTCATTTCCTAGATCATTTCCGCCTTTGTCTTCTGTTCTTACTTCACACTTTGCTGAAGAACTGTTATTTCGTACTCAATCTCTGTCTTTCTTACCTCATCAACGTCTCTTATTACCTGCAATATCCCTTTCGTATTCCTTTCGCCTTAACTAACGACTTTTCTCACTGAGAATTTGAACCTGCATATTCTTTCGTCCTGTCGTTTCGCAAACTACTTCCGCTATTCCCTGTAGTTCTTTATACCTGTTCTATTTCTCTAGGCTTTCCCTCACATTTCAACTACTAACTTTTACCTCTAGGCCCATTGCCTCATTTTTCTCTTTTTCTGGCTTCTGAATTACTGTGCCGCATTTTGGTTCCGTTTTCAATGCATACCACTTCCTCCCAAACACTCATTTGGAATTTTTCTCTCTATTTGTTGATCGGATTAATTCTATGAAACAGTTTCCCAAGATTAACTCAAGGCTCTCACCATTCACATTCTCCTCTTGCACATTTCCCGCACGTTCCCAATCAATGTGCTATCACACAGTTCAAAACAATTAGGTTCCTCTCATACAGCACTTTCTAAGCTCATGTTTCTGTCTCATCTGACCCATCTAGCTAGGACACTTTACCCTCATATAACTGAGACTGCATGTTCAAGTATACGAAGTGTAAATAAGAGCTTATCAAAGATATCACGATGGTGAACTTTCTGGAAAGGGGTATACGTGGAGGAATATGCCAATGTTCTAACAAATATTCTGAAAGTATTAACAAATATATGAGGGATTTAAACCCTCAAATTCCTACAAAATACACGCTCTTTACTGATATTGATAATCTCTATGGCAGTGCAATGAGTCAAACTCTTCCCTATGGTGGTTTTGAATTTGGTGATACTGACTTTTACGTTACTACGATTAACGATGAAAATCCAGTAGGTTATTTTCAGGAGGTAAACTTTGAATATCCCAAACATATTCATGATCGTCACAGTGATAAGCCCTTCTGTCCTGAAACTCGTACTCCACCAATTTCCAAACAGAAAAAATTACTCACGACTCTATATGATAAGGAATCTCATTGTTATTCCTCCTAAGAAATTCTTATTGCGCTTCTCATTTCCTTGATTATTTACGACTTTGCCTTCTGTTCCTACTTCACACTTTGCTGAAGAACTGTTATTTCGTACTCAATCTCTGTCTTTCTTACCTCTTCAAAGTCTCTCATTTCCTGCAATTTCTCTTTTGGTGTACCTTTCGCCTTAACAAACGACTCCTTTCACTGAGAATTCGGAGCTGCATATTTTTCCGCTCTGCCGTTTCGCCTATTACTTCCGCTCGTTTCTGTAGTTCTTTCCTCCTGTTTGATTCTCTCTTGCATTTTCCTCATATCACAAATACCCACATTTTTATCATGGCCCAGTTCCTCATTTTCTCGTATACTCGCCTCTGTACTTCTGCCAAATTACATTCCATATGTTAAGCAGAATATTTCTTCCCAAACTCTCATTTGGCGTTTTTCTCTCATTTTATTTATCAGGATATTTCTCCGAAATGCTTTTCTAAAATTTTTTCAAGGAACCCACTTTTCACATTCTCCTTTTGCACATGTCCTGCACTTTCTCAATCAATATGCTATCACACAGTTCAAAACACTTAGGTCCTTTTCATTCAGCACTTTCTGAGCTCATGTTTCTGTATCATCTCACCCATCAGCCGTCACTTTACCCTCGTATACCTGAGACTGCATGCTCAAGTATACAAAGTGTTTATTAGAGCTTATCAAAGATATCACGATGGTAAGCTTTCTGGAAAGGGGTATACGTGGAGAAGTATGCCAATGGGAAAGTAGTGAGTAAGTGAATTGTGAAAAAAGCTAGAGAGTATTGATCAGGAATAAAGATCTCCAGGAAAGAGCGAAAGTAATTGTCGAAACGACAGGACGTAGGAATATGCAGGTTCAAATTTTCGGTGAAAAAGTCGTTTTAGAGGCAAGAGGTATGCAAAGAGATATTTCAGGCAATGAGAGACTTTGAAGAGGAAAGAAATACAGAGAATGGGTAAGGAAGAACAGTTCTAAAGAAAAGTTAGAGGAAGGAACAGAAGACAAGGGCGGAAAATGATCTAGGAAGATGAAAAGCGCAATAAGAGTTTACTAGGTAGAATAACAAAGAGGAACAGCGTGAAAATCAAGGAAAGAATAGACGGTAGGCACGATCTAATGATAGCATAAATATTGAATCGAGAGACAAATGATCAAGCGTAGAAAGTGCTGTATCAAAGAGACCTAAGTTTTTAGATCTGTGCGACAGCACATTGCTAGTGTTAGTGCAATAAATTTTCAAGTGGAGAATGTGAATGGTGAGAGCCTTAGGAAAATACTGAGAAGAGCGTTTCAGAGAAATATCCCGATCAATAAAATGAAAGAAAAATGCCAAATGAGAGTTTGGGAGGAAGTGGTCTGCTTAAAATATGAAACGTAAATGTGGCAGAAGTACAGAAGTAAGTAAACGAGGAAAATTAGGAGCTTGGCCTAGGGAAAGTAGTGAGTAGGTGAAATATGAGAAAAAGGCTAGAGAGTATTGAACCGGAATAAAGAAATACCGGAAAGAGCGGAAGTAATTGGCGTAAGGACAGGGCGGCAGAATATGCAGGTTCGAATTCTCGATGAAAAAGTCGTCCGTAGAGGCAAAAGAAATGTAAAAGAGATATTTGAGGTAATGAGAGACTCTGAAGAGGAGAAATTCAGAGAATGAATAGGGAAGAACAGTTCTTCATCGTAGTGTGAGGAAGGAACAGAAGAAATAGGCTGAAAATGATTTAGAAAGATAAGAAGCGCAATAAGAATTTATTTGGAGGAATAACAAAGCGAGACAGCGTGAAAATAAAGGAAAGAATTGACTAAACGCAAGATCTAAGCAAAGCATAAATATTAAAACGAGAGTCAGAAGCTTAAGCGTAGAAAGTGCTGTGTGGTAGAGACGCAAGTGTTTAGATCTGTGCGACAGCACATTGCTAGAGTAAGTGCAAGAAATTTTCAAGTGGAGAATGTGAATGGTGAGAGCCTTAGGAAAATACTGAGAAGAGCGTTTCAGAGAAATATCCCGATCAATAAAATGAAAGAAAAATGCCAAATGAGAGTTTGGGAGGAAGTGGTCTGCTTAAAATATGAAACGTAAATGTGGCAGAAGTACAGAAGTAAGTAAACGAGGAAAATTAGGAGCTTGGCCTAGGGAAAGTAGTGGGTAAGTGAAATGTGAGAAACAGGCTAGAGAGTGTTGAACAGGAATAAAGAAATACCGGAAAGAGCGGAAGTAATTGGCGAAACGACAGGGCGGCGGAATATGCAGGTTCGAATTCTCGGTGGAAAAAGTCGTCCGTAGAGGCAATAGAAATGTAAGAGAGATATTTGAGGTAATGAAAGACTCTGAAGAGGAGAATTTCAGAGAATGAATAGGGAAGAACAGTTCTTCATCGTAGTGTGAGGAAGGAACAGAAGAAATAGGCTGAAAATGATCTAGAAAGATAAGAAGCGCAATAAGAATTTATTTGGAGGAATAACAAAGCGGGACAGCGCGAAAATCAAGGAAAGAATTGACTTAACGCAAGATCTAAGCAAAGCATAAATATTAAAACGAGAGTCAGAAGCTTAAGCGTAGAAAGTGCTGTGTGGTAGAGACGCAAGTGTTTAGATCTGTGCGACAGCACATTGCTAGAGTAAGTGCAAGAAATTTTCAAGTGGAGAATGTGAATGGTGAGAGCCTTAGGAAAATACTGAGAAGAGCGTTTCAGAGAAATATCCCGATCAATAAAATGAAAGAAAAATGCCAAATGAGAGTTTGGGAGGAAGTGGTCTGCTTAAAATATGAAACGTAAATGTGGCAGAAGTACAGAAGTAAGTAAACGAGGAAAATTAGGAGCTTGGCCTAGGGAAAGTAGTGGGTAAGTGAAATGTGAGAAACAGGCTAGAGAGTGTTGAACAGGAATAAAGAAATACCGGAAAGAGCGGAAGTAATTGGCGAAACGACAGGGCGGCAGAATATGCAGGTTCGAATTCTCGGTGGAAAAAGTCGTCCGTAGAGGCAATAGAAATGTAAGAGAGATATTTGAGGTAATGAGAGACTCTGAAGAGGAGAATTTCAGAGAATGAATAGGGAAGAACAGTTCTTCATCGTAGTGTGAGGAAGGAACAGAAGAAATAGGCTGAAAATGATCTAGAAAGATAAGAAGCGCAATAAGAATTTATTTGGAGGAATAACAAAGGGACAGCGTGAAAATCAAGGAAAGAATTGACTAAACGCAAGATCTAAGCAAAGCATAAATATTAAAACGAGAGTCAGAAGCTTAAGCGTAGAAAGTGCTGTGTGGTAGAGACGTAAGTGTTTAGATCTGTGCGACAGCACATTGCTAGAGTAAGTGCAAGAAATGTGCAAGAGGAAAATGTGGATTTTGAGAGCCTTGGGATAATCTCAGGAATTAGGAGTCTATGTATATGAGGCGATCTTATTGGGCTCACTAGTGCATATATACTGAATGACGACGATTTACCTAGCGTCGACGTTGACGTTGACGTTTCTCAAACTCAAATTCAAGGGTTTGGATCGTCGAATATCAACTTAAATATATATATATATATATATATATATATATATATATATATATATATATATATATATATATATATATATATATATATATATATATATATATATTGTTTCCATCTTCAGGCCTCTACAACGAACAAACATGATTGAAACTAAATCATATAGACAAAAATAATCACTAGGAAACCATAAGAATGGCAACTCACAGAAGGTTGAGGTTAATTATCCAAAAGTTAGTATGTGATGAAAAACCGAAGTCATGAACTCAAAGAACACAAGACACATCGACAAAGTGCACAATAAAACTCATATAAAACCTCATCAGGTACAAAATTGAGAAAATTGCCAGTTTAAAAACAACAACAAATCACGTAAAATTCATTTCATTCTAAGGCATGAAACGGCGCAGGAGCGGCCTTGTATAGGTTCTCAAAATGTAATAGACAGAGAATGTCAAACGTTTGTACTTTCAAGAATCAAGAAAGTATGCAAATTATGAAACCATGTCATTCTACAACAATCATTAAACACTTTAAATTGAAAAAGAACAAAGTGTGTTAAATGATTGATCAATTATGCGAATTGAGAAGTTGAGAACGAAAGTTGAAAGACTATAAAATTATTAAATTAACTAGAAATGGATCAATTGGAGGATTTTTTATCTAAGTCTAATAAATGAATATAAATTGAGCTTAAATTATTCAAATCTGTTTTTTTATTGATTGTCAAAGGTTCCTTCTGAATGGCAACCATCTCCAAAAACAGTCTCTTGTGGTAATTCTTTTCCGCGTCAACAATAGATGCCATTGCATAATCTTTCCGGATGTAATCTCACGTCACTTTTATGCAAACTAATTTGAGCTTGTAGAGTCCTACAAGTATGCCCAATGTAGACGCTGTTGCAGCCCCCACAAGGGATTTTATAGATGACATTGGACCTCTTCAAGAGCGGAGTGCGGTCTTTCTGGTGTGTGACGAATAGTTTGCCTATGGTTTCTAGAGTGCTCCTTGCAATCTCCAAAGTACAGCCTGTATTTCTTATCACATGTATCAAGCGAGAGGTCAGTTTGTCGACTAAAGGAAGGGACGCATATAGTGGGCCCTGTGCCTTCTCCACACTCAAGTTGGTCGTTGTCTCTGGATTTGGAGTTCCTCCCGGAGATTGACATTTTCTGGTACTATACTATTAGGTTTGCCGTCTATGATGGAAGAATTGCTATATAAAAGTTTTCCTAATAATTTTGGGGACATGAGTTATCCAACAACAAATGATAAAGAATGCGTAAGTTTTTCTGGTGGAAAGAAGGATGACTTAAGGTGGTGATTCTATGTTTTAATGCCAGTATTAAATTGACTTTAATCTTCTCATCATGAAAGGAACGATAATTCAAGTATTTACCAGTGGAGGTTGGTTTTCAATACCAGTCTAGGATTATAGTGTTAGAGGAAGTTCTAATAACCTTAGTATCAAGAAATGGTACCCAATTGTTGGTTTCCTCCTCAACCGTGAAAGAAATGTATTGATTATGACTTTTTAATTTATTTAATAAGTATTGTACTCGTTGTGTTGGTATGGCGCATATTATGTCATCTACATATGTTATCACTAATTAGATGAATTATAAACCCAACCATTTTTGCCAGTTTAAACAGTGGTGTAGCTAGATTAGTCACAGATATTCTTACTCAGGCATATAACAAACATGAAATTTATTACATTAGAGATTTGTTTGATTTTGCATCTCAGATGAATGGATTTATATTACCCGAGGATTACGTAGTTGTTAGTTTTGATGTTGGTTCCCTTTACACTCACATTCATTCCAACCTAGCAAAATCAAGTGTAGATAGACATTGGACTAGGATAGAACAGTCATGCAACGTAGATAATACCCATTTTCATCAACTTATAAACCTTATTTTTGACAATACAGTCTTTACCTATGATAACTCCGTTTACAAACAAATCTTGGGCATACCGATGGGTTCTCAAGTTTCAACAATAATAGCTCAATATGTCATAGACGATCTGTTAGATGATGTGTTGCAGGATCTTCCTTTTAATATTCCTTTTATAAAAGAATATTTAGATGACATAATATGCGCCAGAAGGAACCTTTGACAATCAATAAAAAACAGATTTGAATAATTTAAGCTCAATTTATATTCATTTATTAGACTTAGATAAAAAATCCTCCAATTGATCCATTTCTAGTTAATTTAATAATTTTATAGTCTTTCAACTTTCGTTCTCAACTTCTCAATTGCATAATTGATCAATCATTTAACACACTTTGTTCTTTTCAATTTAAAGTGTTTAATGATTGTTGTAGAATGACATGGTTTCATAATTTGCATACTTTCTTGATTCTTGAAAGTACAAACGTTTGACATTCTCTGTCTATTACATTTTGAGAACCTATACAAGGCCGCTCCTGCGCCGTTTCATGCCTTAGAATGAAATGAATTTTACGTGATTTGTTGTTGTTTTTAAACTGGCAATTTTCTCAATTTTGTACCTGATGAGGTTTTATATGAGTTTTATTGTGCACTTTGTCGATGTGTCTTGTGTTCTTTGAGTTCATGACTTCGGTTTTCATCACATACTAACTTTTGGATAATTACCTCAACCTTCTGTGAGTTGCCAGTTGGAAACAATATATATTTCCGAAAGCTTGCCATGAAATAAGAGTATTCCTTCGTTCCAAGACTACTAACCCGTTATCAATAAATATATATATATATATATATATATATATATATATATATATATATATATATATATATATATATATATATATATATATATATATATCTATATATTTGTATATTCAACGTGAATGGTGAGAGCCTTGGGTAAATCTCAGGAAAACGTTTCAGAGAAATATCCTGAATAATAAAATGAGAGAATAATGTCAAAAAGAGTTTGGGAGGAAGTGGTCTACTTAAAATATGAAACGTAAATGTGGCAGAAATACAGAAGTAAGTAAACGAGGACAATAAGGAGCTTGGCCTATGGAAAGTAGTGAGTAAGTGAAATGTGAGAAAGAGGCTAGAGAGTATTTAACCGGAATATAGAACTACAGAAAAGAGCAAAAATAATTGGAGAAACGACAGGGCGGAAGAATATGCAGGTTCAAATTCTCGGTGAAAATGGTCGTTCGTAGAGGCAAAAGTAATGTAAGAGAGATATTTCAGGTAATGAGAGAATTTGAAGGAAAATAAATACAGAGGATGAATAGGGAAGAACAGTTCTTTAGCGAAGTGTGAGAAAGAAACAGGAACGAAGGCGATAAATAATCTAGGAAGATGAGAAGCCCAATAAGAATATACTAGGAAGAATAACAAGGAGGAGAGCGGAAACCAAAGAAAGAATTGACGGTAAGCAAGATCTAAGGATAGCATAAATATTGAAACGAGAGACAAAAGCTCAACCGTAGAAAGTGCTGTATGGAAGAGACGTGAGTGTTTAAATATGTGCGACAGAACATTGCTAGAGTAGGTACAAGAAATGTGCAAGAGGAGAATGTGAATGGAGAGAGCCTTGGGAAAATCTCAGAAAAGCGTTTCAGAGAAATATCCCGATCAATGAAATGATAGACTAATGCCAATTGAGAGTTGAAATTTGAAACGTAAATGTGGCTGAAGTACAACAATAAGGAAACGAGGAGAATTCGGAGCTATTCCTATGGAAAAGAGGGAGTAAGTGAAATTTGAGAAAAGGGGTAGAGAGTATTGAACAGGAATAAAGAACTACATGAAAGAGCGGAAGTGATTGGCAAAGCGAGAGGGCGGAAGAATATGCAGGTTCAAATTCTCGGTGAAAATGTCGTTCGTAGGAACAAAAGGAATGTGAAAGAGTTATTTCAGATAATGAGAAACTTTGAAGAGGAAAGAAATACAGAGAATGAGTAAGGAAGAACGGTTTTTCAGAAAAGTGTGAAGAACGAACGGGAGACAAAGGCGGAAAATAATCTAGGAATATAAAAGCGCAATGAGAATTTATGAGGAGGAATAAAAAGAGGGCAGCGAGAAAATTAAGGAAAGAATTGACCGTACGCAGGATCTAAGAATAACATAAATACTAAAACGAGAGTCAGAAGCTCAAGCGTTTAAAATGCTGTATATTAGAGTAATAAATGTTTAGATCTGTGCAATTGCACATTGCTAGAGTAGGTGCAAGAAATTTGCAAAATAGAATGTGAATGGTGAGAGCCTTGGGAAAATCTCAGAAAGCGTTTCAGATAAATAACCCGATCACTAAAATGATATAACAATGCTAAATGAGAGTTTGGGTGAGGTGGTCTGCTTGATATATGAAACGTAAATATCTCAGAAGTACAGGAGTAAGCAAACGAGGAAAGTTAGGAGCTTGGCCTGATGAAAGTAGTGAGTAGGTGAAATGTGAGAAAAAGGCTATAGAGTATTGACCAGAAATGAAGAACTACAAGAATGAGCGGAAGGAAGTGGCGAAACGACAGTGCGGAAGAAATGCAGGTTCAAATTCTCGGTGGAAAAGTCGTTCAAAGAGACAAAAGAAATGTAAAGGAGATATTTCAGTTAAGGAGAGGCTCTGAAGTGGAGAGCAATACAGAGAATGAGTAAGGAAGAACAGTTCTTCAGAAAATTGTGAAGAAGGAACAGAAACAAAGGCGGAAAATAATCTAGGAAGATAGGAAGCGCAATAAGAATATATTTGGAGGAATAACAAAGAGGAGACCGTGAAAATCAAGGAAAGAATTGACGGTAAGCCAGATCTAAGGATAGCATAAATATTAAAACGAGAGACAGAAGCTCGAGCGTCGAAAGTGCTGTATGGTAGAGACGTAAGTGCTTAGGTCTGTGCGACAGCACATCGCTAGATTAGGTGCAGGAAATGTGCAAGAGGAGAATGTGAATGAGAGAGCCTTGGGAAAATCTCAGGAAAGCGTTTCAGAGAAATATCCTGATCAATGTAATGATAGAATAATGCCAAATGAGAGTTTGGGAGGAAGTGGTCTGCTTGAAATATTGAAGTATGAAACGTTAATGTGGCAGAAGAACAGAAGTAAGTAAACGAGAAAATTAGGAGCTTGGCCTAGGGAAAGTAGTGAGTAAGTGAAATGTGAGAAAAAGGCTAGAGAGAATTGAACTAATTCTAGCAATGTTCTGTCGCACAGATCTAGACACTAACGTCTCTTCCATACAGCACTTTCTACGGTTGAGCTTTTGTCTCTCGTTTTATATTTATTCTATCCTTAGTTCTTGCTTACCGTCAATTCTTTCCTTGATTTTTCCGCTCTCACTCTTTGTATTTCTTCCTAGTATATTCTAACTGGGCTTCTCATCTTCCTAGATCATGTTTCGCTTTTGTTCCCTGTTCCTTTCTTACACTTCGCTGCAGAACTGTTCTTCCTACTCATTCTCTGTACTTCTTTCCTCTTCAAATTCTCTCATTACCTGAAATATCTCTTTTACAATACTTTTGCCTCTACGAACGACTATTTCTCCAATTACCTGCGCTCTTTCCTGTAGTTCTTTATTCCTGTTAATTATTCTCTAGGCTTTTTCTCACATTTCACTTACTCTCTACTTTCCATAGGCCAAGCTCCTAATTGTCCTCGTTCACTTACTTCTGTACTTCTGCCACATTTACGTTTCATATTTTAAGCAGACTTTTTCCTCCCAAACTCTCGTTTGGCATTATTCTCTCATTTTATTTTATTTTTTTATTTAGAACAAGCGCATCAACCACGCAGGGTTATTAGCGCATCCATCAATAAAAACAAAAAAGAACAACATAGAATTTGAAGCTAAATTGAGTTATATAAATCACAGTCTTTAGGAAAATTCATGAGCTTAGTGAGATCTTTGTTCAGTACTGCACGTAAACTATTGCCAATTCGAAACCTATTTCTTTTCGCTGCATACCCTGGGCAGTCGATTATAACATGCTTGATGGTTAAGGGCGTCTGACAATGCTGACAAATGGGTCGCTGTTCTTTCGAAATGAGGTAGCTGTGAGTCATATTTGTGTGTCCTATGCGCAGCCGGTGTAAGACGACTTGGTCCTTACGCAAAGGTAAGTTATATTTCCACGAATCAACACTAGGTTTACACTCGCGTAATTTCGAGGAAGACTGGTTCCATTCATTTTGCCACGCACTTATAATTTGGTTCTTAATGTAGTTTTTGAAGTCCACAAATGAGATTTTCGACTCAACGATTGAGTCCACTGCACTTATTGCCGCCCGGGCTGCTATATCGGCCTCTTCATTACCTTGGATACCGATGTGTGAGGGTATCCACACAAATGATACACTTCTTCCCGAAGTTTGAATGTTATTCATGGCCTTAAATATTTGTTGCACTAGGGGGTCTTTTGCGTACATATTATCTAGTGACCTTATTGCACTTAGAGAGTCTAAAATGAGTATTACGGATCGGACGTTGTTTTCCTCTATTTGTTTGACACCCTGTAATATGGCATATAGCTCCGCTGTGTAAGTACTTGTATACTTTGGTAATTTGAATTTCGTAACCGACTGACACTGTACGATCGCAGCACCCACCTCGTCATTAATTTTCGATGCGTCCGTGTATAATCTGTCTCCTGGTAAATCACTGAGAATCGATTGCAGTTCTGTTTTATGGTATTCGTGTTTATGTTGTACTTGTTATATTTTGTCAATGTGAGAATGCAGTTTGGTTTGTCGATAGTCCATGGCGGGGGCATTTGTTCCTTTATACAAAAATATGATATTGGGAATGAGATTCCGAATAAATGTTTGTATTGCGTAATTCTTTCATTGGCACATGGTCTAGACCGTTTTTTGTGATATAGAGATCATGAAACCGATTCGATGTGGGAGAGAAAGATGGGTTGTTTGAATTGAAAATAACAGACGATGCATAAGTGATAGATAGATATGCTCTTCGTAATCTTAGGGGGGGTTCTGAAATTTCACACAGTAGGCTGTCTATAGGACTTGTGCAGTAAGCACCCAAAACTATTCTTATAGCAGTATTATGCAGGGTGTCTAGAGCTCCAAGAGTAGAGGGTGTGGCTGAGTCGTAGGCAATGGAACCGTAGTCAATTTTTGATCTGATGAGTGTTCTATAAACTTTTAACAAACTTGAGGTGTCAGATCCCCATTTTCGATTGGACAAAATTTTTAATAGATTCAGGCTTTTATTACAACTTTTTATGATATTTTCGATATGTGGTTTCCAAGTTAGTTTTGATCGTGAATCATACCCAGGAACTTAATTTGATCGAAAAATTCAAGATTTTTTCCAGCAATTTTCAGTAGAGGTGTTGAAAGAGGGGTTGATTTGGTGAAAAGAACACACTTTGTCTTCTCTGCCGAGAACTGAAAGCCAGTCATCGACGACCATTTAGATAGTTGCTTAAATTTTTCTGTAAAATGCATGATAACTGTGAAACATCTCTTCCTTTCATGAACAGAACGACATCATCTGCGTATAATCTGCATTTTACCGGTGAAGTAATATGCTGGGATATACTGTTAATGGCCAACAGGAATAGAGTCACACTAATTACCGACCCCTGAGGTATTCCGTTCTCTTGTACGGTGTCATCTGAATATACACCGTTCACTCGGACTTTCTGTGGTCTAAAAAGTTTTGTACAAACTTCAGCATGTTAACACCAACCATCCATGAAATGAGTTGTTGATATATTCGGTGTCTCCAAGTTATATTATACGCATGCTTGATATCTAGAAAAATTCCTACACATTGTTGATTATTTATGAAAGCATCATGGATGTCCGATTCTAGTTCTATAATGTTGTCCATTGTGGATCTGTTTTTCGAAAGCCGTTTTGGCCGGAAAATAGAAGATTTTGGTTTTCTATATACCAGACGAGCCTATTATTTACTAATCTTTCAAGTACCTTGCAGAGTGTACAGGTTAACGAAATTGGTCTAAAAGATTCTGGATCTTTAAGTTCTTTGTTCGGTTTCGGCAGAGGGATGATTATCGCTTTTTTCCATATTTTCGGTAGTTTGTGTGTAGCCCAGATTCTATTATATAATGTGAGAAGAAATTCTTTCCCTTTTTCAGGTAAGTTCGATAAAAAAGGACTTGGGATATTATCGACACCTGGACTTGTGGTTTTTAGACGTTTGAGTACATAATTCAATTCGTCCATAGAGAAAGGTGTGTTCAGGTCATCATTTCCAACTTCGTTCTCAAGAGGTAGCCCCTCAGTACAGTTTTTCAGTTCAATAAATTGTTCATCATAATTTTGGTTGTTGGAGTGGTCGCTATAAGTTTTAGCAAATGTGTTTGCAATTTCTTTGTCATTCGTCATAAGTGAGCCATTCAATGCGATAGAGCGGATGGGTGTATAAGTACTTTTTCCTGAGATTTTTTTAATTTTGTTCCACATCTCCGAAGATGATGTGGCAGGTGTAATTGTTGAAAGGTAGTGGCTCCAAGATTCCTTTTTACTCTTTTTGATTAAAAAACGGGCTTCTGCTCTGAGTTTATTAAATTCTATCATCTTTTCTTGTGATTTATCCTTTTATATTTATATAGAGCATGTTTGTACTTTTTATAGCAAGTTTACATTGTTCACTCCACCAGGAACCAAGGCCTTCCGGGTTGGTGTTTTGAGCACTTTCCAATAGATAGCTCCCTGCTTCTGTCAGCAATTTGGTGAAGTTAGCAACTGTTGTATCGATATTTTCTGTAGTGTCGAGTGAACTTATTCCTTCTACTAGTTTCTTTTGATACATAAACCAATTTGCTTCTTTTAGTTTCCATTTTCTATAGAAATTGTCTCGTAAGTATTTGAGGTATCGCTGATCATAATTGGGTAATGGTCACTTCCATAAAGGAAGGGGAGAACTTGCCATTGCAGACTTAGAGATGTAGAGGGATCACAAAAGCTTAAATCAAGGACTGTTGAGTTTCCTGTTGATACATTAAATCTTGTTCCTTCGCCAGTATTGAGTAAAAGAAAGTTTGCTCCATTCAAAGCATCACACAAATTTCTCCCTCTGTTATCCGTATTCCGTGACCCCCAGATCTCATTATGTCTATTGAAGTCACCGAATATTATCCTTGGAGAAGGTATTTGCGATAATATTAGATTTATGTCATTAGAGGTGAAGTCTGATGCCGGCGGAATGTAAATATTGCAGATTGAGCGTTTTTTGGGGAGATTGAGTGAGACGGCTACTGCTTTTAACTCTGTATTAAGAGGTATTTCTGTTGCTCCAATATCTTTTCGTACTAAGATTGCCACGCCCCCACTGGCTCGATTTACGTTCTCTACTTTTGAAAAAGCCTTTGTAATTTCTTGGAGAATGTGATTTATTTGGTTTGAAATGGGTCTCTTGTAGACCAATTATAGAAGGATCATATTCGTTAATAAGGATTTGAAACATTTCTAGATGGGAAAAATAGCCGTTGATGTTCCATTGTAAGAAAGAGTGGTTGGTAGGAGCCATTTTGGCTCCTTCACTCATGTTAGGGTCCATTAATAATTATTAGGATCTTGCGAGGTATCACTCTCGGAATCAGTAGCGATTCCGTCTAAGTGCCTCTTCAGCTTTTTTCGAAATTTCGTGCATCTTGATTTCAGGATTCTATCTTCTAGAGCTGGCTGTATTTCCTCTATCATGTAGTTGAGACCCGAGAGGTCGTTTGTATAGTCTTGTGCCAGTAAAATTTGATTATTCGCCCCAAGTAAGTTGGAAAAAAGATCTGTTAATTCATCATATGTGAGAACGAAGGGGGGAGAGTGTGCTTCGATGAGGTCTTTTACTGGTAAAAAGAAGTCTGTATTCATAATTTTACATTTGTTTTCATTTGCTTTGGTCTCGTGTTTGGGTTTTTTGAGTAGTGGTTTGGTGAAATTGATTTCTGGCTGTGAATGGGTGTCTGCTGTGGGAGAAACGATCTCGTTATGTATTCTTTTTATTTGCACTGTGTTGTAATTATTGCCAGTATTGCTTGAATTAGGTTGCATAGTCAAAATTTTGTCGGTTTTTTTGAAAGTAGTGCCTTCTGGTGTGATTTGGGTTTGTCGATGTTGAGTTGATGGAATAGGTGACGAAGCGAGTTCTGAAGCGAGCTGATTGGTAGTCTGAAGAGGGCAGCGGGAGGCAATATGCCCTGATTGTTTGCAACGGAAGCAACTGTTATTGAAAGTCAAGAAAATTCGATAAGTCGTTTCGTCTTGGGAAATTATTATCGAGTCAGGAATTTCTGTGTTCTCTAGAGGGGCGATATAAACTTGGCGATGGAAACTTAGTATATGTGCGTAATCTGGGTCGGGTATATTTATTGGTAGGTGGGTAATTGATGACAGAAGTTTGATTCCTAAGCGTTTCAGTTCATTTTCCAAGACATCGTTTGGGATTGTGGGACACACATTCGATATAACTAGCCTTTCTGCGGGGGTGATTAGTCGTCTGCCATACAGCAGCTGGTTGTTTATTTTAATCGGTTTATTTTCAGATATGAATTTGTCAACTGTATTTTTGTTACTAAGGTAAACGGAAATTCGGTTATTAGAGATTCGAAATGAAAAAGTAATGTTTTTTGGCCCCACAATAGGACCTAGCGCTAATAGATAATCTGTTAACTTGCAGTCGTCAACAGCATTGAAGATGATAGCTTGACCTTTTCGTGGTGTTTGGTGTTTGTTGACTTTGGAGGCATAAGAAGAAATTACGATGTTAGATTTACTGGAAGGCGGAGGATCGCCACGATTAGAAGGGTCGTCATCCTCATCCATACCTGTTTGATTGCATTCAGTTATGATGGCACCGATAAATTTGTTTTGAAAAACTTACAATCAGTTTATCACGTAAACACTGCACACATGTGGTTGATATGTTCACCTTTCAACTATCTAAACGAGAGTCCAAAAATTGCTTTTCTTTGTATACAATATAAGGATTTCTGATAACGATTACTAAAAACTGTTAATGTAATGTAATAGGTATACAGATCTTGTATCCTATGAAGGGAATGGAAATTTTGACTGGGTGTGAGAGGTTTCAGATTTAGACCACTATAGTTGTCTGGAAAATGTGAATGATATTTTATTCCAGATGGACTTTAAGTATAGATGATATACGAGAACTATGCTGTAAATTTTGAGATCCCACGAAACTGTATGAGTGAATGCTGGCAACATTACACTGTTGAGAATCCTTATCCTTCATTAGTATGGATCGCACTTCACTCAAGTCGCTGCTACCACAGACTTGAAGTGATAATGAATATTTCTTAGCGATAAACGATTTCATCAAGTCAAGGAGTTTGAATATTCTTCGAAAAGCGTGACTTGACTTTGCAACCCGAAAGCTTGACTTGATATCAAACTTTTTCATGCTGCTTGAAAACTTGATACTTGTAGCAGAATATAGTTAGGTTCACTTGCTTATCGCTTGTACATCCGTACAAGCGCAATAGAAGTAGGTAGTGTCTCTAGTTATACATGTTTCTTCAATTGGCTGCGAAACACTAGAATTTGAAAATAAAGTACGCTCGATCTGGTCAATTCGCTTCGAAAAAAGGAAGAAATCATCCAGCAGTCGTTTCAGGAATGTGAAAAAAATCTGTATTCAACAAGAATACCCAACAGAATATTGATATAATCTGAATCCTATAATAGATTACTGTATAATATGAAATAGATTCAAACGAAATGATTCTCTCAACGGTTTTTCGTATCATTCGTTAAAAACTCAATATTTCTTGCGAAAGTATATGGAAAACTGAAGAAATTTTATGAAGTGTCGTGAACTAGCGGCCAGAAGCGTAAGTATCATAATCTATCGATTGAGTCTTACTACATTTATCGATATTCAGCCGAACAGATTCGGAGAATGGGTGAATCTCCGAGAATAGATATTGAACGGTGATTTCTCTAGAACTGGATTGAGTCCAGGGGCTTCCCCTAAAATCGTATATGAAAAGGAATATCTACCCAATCTCACTTCATTTCTTGTGAATATACAGGTACTGTCATACCATTATCATCATGCCAGTATGGAAGACCCCACTAAAAGAGGTAACTAGGAAGGTTCAGTGTTGAAAAACGTGTGGAAATAGAATGAGTGATTTTTCTGATATTTCATCGAAAATGGAAGCAGATCCTTATGAAGACAACGGTTCAGAATACACAGACAAAAACTCATCGCATTTTGATACTGATATAGTCTCAATCCCCAAGAAGAATAAGTGTACTAAAAAAACTAGAGTGACGGATCATTTAATTGTTAGACATGACGTGGAAAGTGAAAGTAAACATGATGAAGTGGGGAAACACAATGTAAGTCCAAAGCATGAAATTTCAAAATGAACTTTGCAGCCACTCCGTTGACCAGACATTTGAAATTGAAGAAAGTTGATGTTAAGAATTGGAAATTCAGCAGGGCAGGAACAGGTAATCTCTGTTGCTAGCAGTTTTGGTAGCATTTCATGTTGGCTGAGTGTAAACAGCATCAATAAAAATGAAGAACAATGAAAACCATGATGTTTTTGTGATGCTATGGCTGTCTTTCATTTGAATTTATACATTTCTCTCTCTTTTTGTTCTGAATTTGTGCTTCTTTCAACAATATTATGAACTCGTTTCAGATTATTACGACGAATTTCATTTAAATATTTCTCGATCAAATATTCGGTATATTCAATCCCTTATTTTCGCTTTTACTGATTATCAGAGGAAGTCCAATGTTTTATTGAAATTATGTTCTGATTCAGGCTTTCAAGTTTTGCGATTCAAGCTTCTTACTACAATTACTAAGTTGGATTAGCTGAAGAACAGAGTTTTGAATAGTTCTAGTAAGCATTTTGTGATAACATTCCATCATGGCAACTGTATTTTAATGCCAAAGTGAATTTAAAACATGATGTATCTCGCTTAGTGATAAACCACGTGGAGGTAGGCCCAGTCACAGTGAATGTTCATAACATTGAGCGAGTGCGACGGAATAGCGAAGGAGATCCGGATGCATTTATCGAGTGATTGAAGCAATTCTTCGTATTGAATCTGCAATAGTCAATGCAATTTAGCATCTCCATTTGAAAAATATTCTCAGTTGTTGGAAGCCTCATTTGCAGAACGATTTCCTGAAAGCAGAGAGCGACAGTATTATGCGAGAAAGTTAGAGATGTTGAATAATGGTACTCATCGTATTTTATCTGAACTTGAAACAGGTGATGAAACATATATTCCATTTATCAAAGTTCCTACCCGCCAGGAGAGCTGTAAGTGGCAAAGATCTGTCAAGAAAGTTATTTGAGTTCATTTCATTTCTTTTAGAGTACAGGATTGGTGGAAGCAATTCATCCTGAAAATCAACTTATAATTAGTGACAGCCAACTGGCACTCCACATAATGTTTGCCAGCAATGCTTGAATCAGGATTCGTGGTATGATGTTGCATAAGGACAGTGTATCATCCTATACGGCACATAAAACAGATGACTTTTATGTGAAAGTTCACCCTACTCATCATGTGCGATTTTTGATTGTTATTGAACCTAAAGAAACATTTTCGTGGTCGATGTTTCCGGATGGAGAAGAAGATGGATGAGACAATTCAACACTTTTTTGAGAACTTTCCCAAAACTGATTGTCATTGAATCTTTCAATTGTGAAAGCTTCAGTTAAAAGAGTGCATTGTTATAGGCAGAGATTTCTTCCAAAATAAGTAAACCTATTTGCATCATATGCATCGTGTATTTTTCATATCTCAAAATACACAGCGTGATCCTCATATGTACGTGCAAATTAGCCAAAGTTGGCGATGATCGTTATCTTATTCGGAAAGATCTGGGCCATCCCGAAATTGCTCTGCATGATCTGATTAAATACTTAAAGTAGCACAAAAGCAATGCGATATTGAATTGTTCCTAGTAAAGCTTGTCTTTTGCACTATATTATTCGAATTTACATTCCAGCAATTGTAACAACAAAATAATCTCGAACAACAAAAAACTCCTTTTGGTGGCTGTAGGAAGAGCACTGCTATGTTGGTAGATATACCGGTTATATATGTAGTGTGTATTCAGCCCAAAACTATAGTCCTGCTTAATATATTGATAAAGTATATACAGTGCTGGGCAAATGTGTGGAACTAGGTAAATATCTCTGGGTTGTTGTATATATCGAAATAAAATTTGAAAAGTAGATACTCCAGTGAATTACGTATTTGTTCTAATATTTTGATACTCTCGAACTTTCGATTTGACCAGAAGAAGGGTTGACTTTGAAATTTGTAATGGAACACTTTGTACATTATTTTATTTTCCAATATAGCATTTTGTGAATTCGTAGTATAGGAAAATTGAAATCCATACTATTATTCCATTTCCTACCGAGATATTACAAAAAAAGTAAATAAAGAAAGGAACAATCTAATGACATCTACCACTCAATTGAATGAATCAATATTCATGATTACTAACTAAACCTAAGTCAATTTTAAAACAGGAAAATCAAATGTGGGTATCACGCAAAACTAAACTGAACTTTATGTACTAGATGTTCAAATTGATCTCCGTTTACGTCTTGGCAATGAGCAAGTCTCTATGCTCTTGTAGCATTGGCTTTTACTTCAGGTGAAACTCTCTGGATCTTTGGGGTTATTGTTGCAACAGATTTATGCAAAATATTTGATATATATATTAGGCCTTGAATAATCTCATAGGAAATTGTATAGTGGATTTAGTTCTGGACTTGATTAGGTAAATTCGTAAGTACCTCTTTTCCATTCTATTCATGAGGTGTTGACCTATCTAAATGACCTCGAACAATGGGATAAATATGGTGAGGTATCTCGTCCTGCTGAAATCAGATATTTGGAAAATGTCTCTCTACCTCCATCGCCGTAATCACTTGTGAGCTGTGAATACTTCTCTCCGTTCAAAGGTTCCCTATAAGAAAAAGAGTAACAGGATTCTGTTGTAAATTCACGCCAAAGCGATAAATTTTTAGGTATGTGGTATATGAACTTCTTGTACCCAATGATGATTACTTTGCGATTAGCGGCAGTTAGGTCGATTCACCGCACCATTTCAACAAAATGTAGCCTCGTCAGGAAACAACACAGTTCTAATAGAATTATTATCACAGCCAATATACATCATCGTTTCACAAAATTCGAAACGTATTTCAAATAATAAGAGAGTTCCTGGACAAGGCAAGTTTTATATGGATGAAAATTCTCTACCCTTTTTTATCCTCCATTTCTGTTTCATGCATATTGGCGAGTTCACAAAATATAACTGAAAGTTTTATCCTAAACATAAAACAATATCTTCTGACACATTTCCATCAGTTGAATTTTTCAAGAGTCCACTTTCTGGTAAATAGCTAACTGTTCCACTTACGTCAACCCAAGTTTTCATCACTACCGAACGTGATATCGGTCAATTCGGAAGAACAACGTTAAAAACATCACAACCTTCTCGATGCATCCTTTTCCTGTTACCATACCTAATCATCATTAATATTTTCATTCTTTCACCTTCACTTACTTCGTTTATTTCACGATCACATTCAAACCTTCCTTACTCATTTTGACAACTACTGTCACTGCTACTATGAATTTCATGGACTAATAGATATAGATATGATTTGATTGTTCCAATCGTCAGTTACTTTTTCGTCAATATTTAGTTAGACATTGACATAAAAATATCGAAACCGATATCTTCATATTCGTGATGAATAGCTTCATGAGAAACTAAAATACGTAATATTCTTATTTCCTGAAAATTTCGGAATTGGAAGTTTAAAATTGTCGATACATGCAGGAATATCCACCGGGACCGTCTGTTAAAAACTTTTAAGTTCCAATTACAACATCAAGCTGAAATTTTATACGTGGCCATAACTAGCGATTTCCAATTGAAGTGAAATATTTTCGAAGTGATATCATTTCCGGTTATACCGGAAGTGGGTCATCACTTTGTTAGTTCAAATGGCAATCTACCTTTTTTATTATACGTCTAGAACCGACATTCGAGCAGGGCATAAAATACCCAAGTTGTTGGCACTTATCTGTCAAAACTTTTGACAGATTTAATTATTATTTTATTTCAGATGGAATTGTATAAGCATGTACTATACCCATCTCTTATAGTTCCGAAATAATTTGGGAATATATTGAATTTTGATGATTTTGCAAAAACTAACAGAGAATGTTCTGAAATATTTGAATCAAGTAGCTGAACTGGCTACGCTCACCTGACAGGTGCCTTAAATTAATGTACTTGTCGCTTCGTTCATTCGAATTTGATATTTCAACAAGAATTGTCGTTATTTCTGATTGAAAATATCCAAAAATACAACACATTTCGAATAAAACCACAGGTTATTCAAACTAAAATATGTTTGATCTTTTTATTCATTTTAGAATGTCAAAAGTAGTGGGTAGCAATTGCAGGCAATTCAATGACCAATTTCCAAATTTACCGTCTATGAGTAAAATAAAATTTCGAAGCATTAGAAGCAATTTTCTTCAATTCGGATGAATAAAAATTGTAGGAACTGAGCGAAAACCAATCATCGAAGATAATTACATTAATACGAACAAATTATAGCAAACATCATATTAGAAAACTAATTTACGATCTGAATAAATGTTCAATATAGGCCCTATTCTGCTCGATACACTTGACAGCTCGTATACGAACATGATGAGTTGCCCTGCTTGTTTCCTCAGGATCAATATTACGAAAAGCATTATGAATGCGCTCTCGTAACTCTTCTTTACTTCTAACAGGAATAAGATACACTTCACTCTTGATTTTGCCCCATGAATGAAAATCAAGAGGCGTCAGGTCTGGAGAACGCGGAGACCATACGTTTGGTCCTTGATTACCCCACCATCTATCCTCGAACATTTCTGTTAGCTGCCGATCTACAGCTCGTGTTTTATGTGCTGGTGCACCATTCATTTGGTAATAGCAATCTCTCAGAATGTTAGGGAGTAATCCATCTAAAAAATTTGCTGATTTTCCTCTCAAAATTTTCAGGTATCTTTGTCCATTAAAATTTTCCTCATAAATGTGATAAGCCAACAAATCAATCATTAAAATTCAAAAACGTTCACGCTGGGTTTATTTTGGAAATCAATGACCTCAATGAAATGTGGATTTTCTGTGGCCCAAAAATGTCGATTTCTCCTGTTGGTTATTCCACTTTCATTGAACTTGGCTTCATCAGACCATATAATGTTTTGTAGAATTGTCTCATATTCTTGAAGCCGAATTAATAAATTTTCACAGAAATTTAGCCACTTGGGAAGGTCAGTTGGTTTCAAGTTTCGTAGTCTGATAAACGAATACGGGTGCATGTTATGTTTCTACAGGATCCTTTGAATGGAAGTATAACTCAATCCAATATCCATTCATGCTGACTTAATGGACGCATGTGGATTGGCACGAAAATACGCTAGCGTATCAATTTGATTGTCGTCGTCCTCCAGGGTTGGTTTTCTTCTAGTCTCTATGTATTTTGTTCCTGCAAATTGCAGTAAATTGCTTCTAATCCTTCGCAATTTTGTTTTACTCATTGGCGCCAAATTTGAAAATTGGTTATTGAATTACCTGCAAGTTTTATCCATCACTTTTTGACATTCGCCATGAATTAAAAAAGTATTGAAGATATCCTCGTTTGAATAATCAACCATTTTATTATCAATCTGGAGTTTTTCAAAATTTTCACTTCAAATTACCAACAATTCTCGTTGAAATATCAAATTCGAATGAACAAAGTGACAAGTACATTAATTTTAGGCACCTGTTAGGTGAGCGTAGCCAATTCAGCTACTCGATCCAAATATTTCAAAGCATTCTCTGTTAGTTGTTGCAAAATTATCAAAATTCAATATATTTCCAAATTATTTCGGAACTATAAGAGATGAGTATAGTACATGCTGATATAATTCCATCTGAAATTTGACTTCATCTGATGGCGATATAAAAATTGGCGCGTGCCATTTGAAAAAATCGAGTTATAGCTGTTTGAAAAAGGCCAAATTGAAAAAATTATACAAAACAACGCAATAAACACTAGACATGTGTAGACTGCTTAAAAAATTCCTTAATCCTTCTTCTATCCACATAAGCAAAAATTGTGTCTGTAGTGAAAAAGATCTACGACCTACAATTTTTTTAAATGTCGAAAATAGAGTTTATAACAAAAATAATCAAATCTGTCAAAAGTTTTGACAGATAAGAGCCAACAACTTGGGTATTTTATGCCTTGCTCAAATGTCGGTTCTAGATGTATAATAAAAAAAGTAGATTGCCATTTGAAATAACAAAGTGATGACCAACTTCCGGTATAACTGGAAATGGTATCACTTCGAAAATATTTCACTTCAATTGGAAATCGCTAGTTATGGCCGCGTATAAAATTTCAGCTTGACATTGTAATTGGAACTCCAAAAGTTTTTAACGGACGGTATTGGTGGATATCCCTGTAAAGAACAAGTACTCAATCTCCTGAAGTATCCACTTTTCAAAATTAATGTCGGTACCTCTAAGGATTTCAGAGATATTTACTTGGTTCCACTTTTGAACATCACTGTATATGAAAATGCTGGATGCTGAATAACTACATGTCCTGAATTTATTTTCGAAAAGTATATTCGATTTCACAATTCCAATTTTCCCTGAAAATAATACCCTGGAATCAGTCATACAGGGTGTTCTGTGACGGATGTCAAATTTTAGTCGAGGTTCAAAGCTTATAAATTTTCTTAATTCGAATAAAGAACACCTTGTATTTCGCGACTCATGAAAGGCTATCATAATATTTATTGAAATTTGAAAAATTCCTGTATCTGTTTTCAATAGATGCATAGTTGAAAATGATTTTTATTTCGAGCTAGAATTTTCACATAATTTGATAAAATTTTGCACTAAAATTGTCAAAAGGATCTAACTAAGAAAATTACCACGGAAAAGTGTATATTACACAGGCTATAAAAATTTCAGAAGATCTACCTTCTACTCAGATGCACATTTCGATTAATCCTTTTTGGAATGTATCCCTGAGGATGCACTCTATACAATAATTTTACTTCAAAAACCAAGTAGAAATCCTCTATTACCCCTCTGTGTAGTACTGTCTATAACGTAAAGAGGAGCGACTCATCATCTCAACGGAAATATTTCAAATATAGAGTAGTAAGTTCAAGTTGGCCGCAAGCAGTAGAAAGACCTATTGTCAGTGATCATTTATCTCGTTCCTTATATTTGCTGTATTCAAGAATGATTAAGAGTGGTTACAAAATGTCGCATCTTGAGGGATCTCTCGATATACATTGCCAGCTCTCGGGTCTTAAGTGTTTTGTATCTGAGAAGATACCCCGCCTAGTTCATAGAATTATAATTACGTATATATTCAGATATGCTGCTAGATGAACATATAATCATCATTTGATACAAATAACTTTTAGAGTTCGATGATGTCCAGTCGTACGAAAAAATCTTCGCTAATATCATGCTAGAAGATGGAGAAGCTGATGAAGTTCTGATTATTCCTAAACAAAAAGCATGCTCAGATGTTGAGTCTGAATTCGAGGCTGACAATGAGGTTGAATGCGCTCATTTCGGTTTGCAAAGCGAATTTGAAGCACTAAATAGTATCAACGTTACAGAACGTTGAGCTTGGAGAGAACAAGAATTTCTATTTCGAATCACCAGCACTTGAAAATGTATTATTTGGCGAAGAAAATTAAGACCCAAAGAATCACGAAAATGATGAATTTGACATCAATAGTGATGAAGACGAAGGTGCAGATGAAAATACAATTCTAAATCTCTCTTCCCAGAGAGGTAGGAAAAGGTCATCATGGAACATAATATCCAAATGTAAATCAAAGATTGAAAGGAGCTAACCGACGAAAATGGAATTCTTTTGTGGGAACGAAGAGTTTGGATTTCGGGAATCTCCTCTTGAAAATGCATTCACAATCCCAGTACAGCTCTTACAGGCGATAAATTATTTGAAAATATTCTTTGATGAAAATATTTTCGAAGTCATGTTAAAAAGAACTAATCGCTATTCAACTCAAATGAGAGAGTAAGAATCAGTGAGCACATGTATCTCAAAAATGATGGATTCTAATGCAATTGAGATTCTCATTGGTCGAATTTCCCTATAAGCCTATACTGGCTGTTGGAGGTTGAATTTGATGTTCGATCCTATAGAGAATGTGATGCCTGTGAAGAGATATTAGCTGCTGAGAAGGAATCTTCATGTTGTCGATAATGAACGAAACAACAATGACCGCTTTTTCAAAATAAGACCTTTACTAGAAAAAGTACGAGAAAACTGTCTTCGAATTGAGGAAGAGAAACACTTTTTCATCGACGAAATGATGATACCCTATAAGGGAACTAAAGCAAGTAATAGACGCCAATGTATGCAAAATTATCCTAAGAAGTGGTGGTTCAAAATATTCGTCCGCTGTGGTGAGTCCGGTTAGTGCACGATTCGTTTACATATGGGGGTGAAGATACTTTTACGGGGGTTTTCTGATATCAAAGAGTCATTCGGAGTGAGTGGTAAAATTATCATTGTGATAGCAAAAATAATAAAAGAACCTACCTGTTCTGATATATTTTTAACATAATTTTTTGCTCTTCAGATGTAGTTTACTACTTGAAAAATGAAAAAAAAATCTTTCTTTAGGAACAGTCACAGCCAATAGGGTAAGGAGTTGTACGTTAAAGAGTGACAAAGAACTTGGAAGAGCAGGTAGGGGTTCGTTCGATCAGAAAGTAGACAATAATAAGAATGTGGCTATTGTAAAGTAGTATGACAATAAAGCTGTTTTATTGTGTAGTTCATCCACCGATGCGCTATGCCCACATGTAATGAAGAAATACAATGCATACATGGGAGGAGTGGATTCGGCTGATATGCTTGTGGCATTGTGAAGAACAGATTTCAGGAGCCTTCGGTGATACCTTACACAGTTCTCGAAAATATCTGATATATGCAAAAATATTGCATGGCTTAAGTACCGACGGATTCTCTACTCCTGAATAATGGAAGAAAAAATGAAATCTACCTCCAAAGTAGCTAAATGTTTACTCTTACATGGCAAAAAAGAGGAAGACCCTCATCAGAGCATCTGATTAAGGTGCCAAAACAAAAAATTCGAAACCCTCTCAAGCCTCTGGTCAATCAGGATGTGGGGAAGGACTCGATTGGACATTTTCCAATATTCACGAAAGAGGGGACGTGTGGGGACTGCCCTAATTTACAGATAATATACAGATAAGTGTATGTGAGAGAAATGCAACGAAAGATTGTGTTTAGTTGAAAATAGAAATTGTTTCCATGATTCTCATAACTGATTACTAATATCTTATGTATCAAGTATTTTCAATAAATATTTTCCTATATTTTAGTTCGCTGTTATTTTCGAGTCTTCAGTGAGGCACAGCATCTCCAAATGAAAGCAAACCACCTATATCGATAATTATATTGTATCCTTTTGTATACATAATTAAGTCATTAGAAACCTGGCAACGTATCTCTAGACAGACGTTATCAAAATACAGCAATGCCGTTAGAGAAAATGTTTGCTTCTATCCTTATGATGAAGCCTAACTTGGTCAAATCAAGTCTTCTGGGCAAAGTTATGGGCTGCCAAATTTTTCCTAATGTTATTGAGATTGTCCAAATTGAAATTATGGAATGTATCTCGGATCTTTCCAACATATCATTGCTTATGATAATTCAATTTGACCATCTTGTATTTAATGGCTATTATCGAAGAAGAAGAAAATTATATAGCATGTAATTTTTTATGAAAACAATTAGTTAACGAATTGTATATAACTTCCTTAGAAGTTATCTTAATTCGATGTGGACAGTTTTGCTTTCTGAGTAATTGAGTGCGATTATAAAAGTTTGAGTCGAGCTTTTCTTTTCACAAATGCTTGAAAATTCAAGGTTCTTGAATCAGAAAATTTGAAAGCTTTTATAAGAACGAAATTGCACTGAAACTTTGAACTTCCTTTCGTATTCAATAAGAGGTTTGAAAAATACTGAAATTGATCGGGAAATATTCGAATGAAATTCAACGTGAACATCTAAAAATAATTCCTTAACTTGTTATAGGAAACACGAAAACAAAACAAGAACAAAAGTGAAAGTGAAATGCATATATTCAAATAAAATACAGCCAACAACACGAATAAATTCTTCCATAAAACAACTGAAATAAACTTCTGTGAAAATGGAAACAACTGAATTAAACTTCTGAGAAAATAAGGGAAATAACTACATTGAAATTTGAGTCAAAAAGTATAAGAATGAGCGAAACTACATTCCACTCCATCAGATAGTTGATAGTTCGCTATTTCTGAAGCAAGAGTTGGGATACGTCAACTGATTTGAGACTCAACCTGTTTCGAGTCTTGGTAATAGTTAACGCAGCTCTTGAGGAATGGCTCTCTATAGGAGCTCAGCTTGTATATTCGCCAAATTTGGAAATTTAGCTCGGCTCTTTTCCGTCGCTCTGAACTATCTTCCGAGCTTTTTGCAAGGGGGTTACTCAGGTATTTATCTATTCCACATCACCACATATCATCATTCAGTACAATTAGGAAAGACTCTTCTTATAGACCAAGTAGGTCTATCTCGAATTCAAGTCACTGCGTTCGACCTACTGATGTTCCAGGTAGAAGATTTGGTGTTACACACTTTCTCTATCAATGGTCAATCTATGTCTGTCAGCTTGAGTAATTTCAAATTGTTTTTTCCATTGTAATCACAAAGTATATTCAAAGGCCTCTAAACTAGGTAAGGATTTGGCATCATAATTTACACACAATTGCAAACTTTCACCATATCGTTACATACATTTTCAGAATATCTTCAATTGTTTGGCTCAAATATGAATTTTGATAACTGGCCAATTTATGGCAAACTCTTGTCTCTCATCTTCATACTTGCCAGATGAAGTTTTTTCAATAATATTTTCCATGTTAGAATCCAGTATTTCAATTTGGGGATCAATTTCGGAATTAGGAAATTTAATTAATTGGTGAGAGTAAAATTGCTCTTTGTGTTTTCGGTAAATATTCCTTGTACTGAATTTTTAGATGGTAAATTAGCAAAACTCGGAAGAATTATTCCGCTATTCAGACCATGAGCTGGAATAAAATCCAAAATAAGGAATGGAGCCTCCATGTGCAATCTATGAATTGGGCAGTTATCCCATAATATTCTAGATTACTGAGAGACGACCAGCCAACATTAATGAAAGAAATTTTGTGAGGTTCATTGTTTGAGAAACTCCCGCAGCATATATTTTTGTTTTTCGAGTGTGTTTGTTACCAGAGAAGTCATCTGGTTCCTACTAGGTAAATTTGCAAAAGGGCGAATTTAAGATTCAGTTGATGCAGAAAATTTATGGCTTGGCCTCTCGCGTCAATATTTGTGATATCGTGACAAGAGGAAATATTCCATAATCGTCTAATTCACTACACACTTTAGGTGTAGTTCTGAAAACAAGAATTCAACATTGAATTATTTATTCTGAAAATATATTGAAATACTCAACGTCGATTTTGTAAAAAGGGGAGGAGTAAATTTCCCTCATTACCTTTGCTCTACCGGTATTTTAGGGTTATTCTTCTGCTTGTTAGTAGGTTAGTGTGAGCCTTCAATACAAGGCGGTTACATACATAACACTAAGCTTGAGAAACATGCACGATGAACCATTTCGTATGAGTAGCCTGTAATTGATGAACCAAATGCATGGAATTTCGTGCAAACGCTGGAGTTGCTTGTACAAAATTATTCATCATGCAGGATTCCCAAGTTTGTAGATATGTATGTACTCACCTTTTAAACTAATGTCACGAGTCTGTTCATCTGAAGATAGTCCTTTAGTTCACCAAGAAACTTATTTACCCCGGATACGGAGCGACCTCTAGCTCGATAAGCTTTTTCCAGTTTAATGCACAGCTCTGTTAAGGCAGCCATAAATTCTTGAGCTAGTTATATGACTGAAAAGAAGACGCTTCATTTCCTGTGAAAAAAAAGGCCGGATCCTATTCTATTGAAGGCCCTTCGTGGTTTACTATATCCAAGGATAAAGGAGGAGTTTTAACCACAAGTTCAATATACTATAAATAAAAGTGGAGTATTTAATAAAAACACATGACGACTGCTCAAGTAGGAACAAATATGGTTTCTACAAGAGAACGTTATATCATGTCTTATCTATGAACAGAGCCGGAATACTAGGAATTTATTTGATTGAAATAAACTAAAAATCCGCTGAAAAGTACTAAATTTATCATCAAGTAAATAATCCGACCTAACTTCAACTACTTCCGCAGCGGTAAGATTTTCATTGACATAAATCTTTTCATTTTTTTGATTCGTTGATTCAACCGAAATAAAAAACTATTTCAATTGCATGCTTCAACTATAATCTTTTATTTCGTTTCACTCGTGCGATTTTAATATTTCAATTTTATTTATGGCAGGCAACTTGTTAAAAATACATGGCTTTTCCGGATCAGTAGGGAAATATGCCATCAAAATTCGTTGATTTCCTTGGCGTACAGGTGCCTCTCATGAAAAGTAAAATGAAAAAGATTTTACAATATCCTCGTTGAGACAACGGTTCGCTACTGTATGTCTTCTTCAAAAGCAGCTTCCATAAAACAGTGGGTTACAAATCAGCACTGAAACGTCTTAGGAAAATCAGTTTGAGGGTTCCTGTCATGACTCGAGACCCAGCTCTAACCGAATCTCGTCGAAGAGCCCGATTCAATTTTGCCAGGAAACATCTCAGTTGGTTGACACTGACTGGGAGAGATTTTTGTTGTTTATATTTTTCATTTCTAGTATACATACATCAAAATGAGAGATATAATGAGAGCCTACCTATGGTTTTGGTACAACACTAGTGTGGGAAGGGATTTCTTTGAAGCCCTCACTGATCCGCTCATTCTGAATAATGCAGCCCTAAATATTCGGAAGTTGGTTTCAGATATTTTCAAGAACATGTTTTACCATTTGCGTCAAACATGGGTGAAAATTTTTCATTTATGCATTACAAAGACCTCACCAAGCTCATATTGTTAGAAACTACCTTCAATATCACGAAATCACTTCAGTTGAGTGACTTGCTCGAAGTCCAGACTACATTCCCATCGAACATATATGGGAGATTCTGAATAGAAGATTGAGTAGCCAACAAAACCAGTTGGGTATAGGGAATCAATTTGAAACGAAATTGATCAGAACGCTATAAGGTCATTGATTCTGAGTACAAATTGCAGATTTCATGCAGTCACTCTTGCCAGGGGTAGATTTGTCTGGTATAAACAAATTTTTGGGGAATTTTTCCAACAGTTATTTCTTTCATTATTTGTTTTATTTCAATTTCTATGGGTAGCAGTTTCATTTCGATTATTCTCAAGTATTCTTCAATGATGGTGCATTACTGGAAGAATAAATCTTCAACATATCTAAATTTTTTTTCAATAAATTTGAATTTTCGATTTGGTGCAATAATTTCTTTTCTTGGTGCAGTATAAGTTTTAGTTTCAGTTTCTGCTGATAATCCTGTTTCAATCGGAAATACTGGAAGATTGAGTTTATGGTTGATGCTACATGATATATAACAGAGACCAAGCCTTAGTAATTATGAAATTATTTCCTCCCGAAAACATAATTAACATAAGCGTTTACAACGATCAATTCATTATGGTGATCCTTGTTAAAAAAAAGTTTTCCTCCAATTTTTAGATTACTGTCGGGAACTTGAAAAAAAAGAGATGGGAGTTGAGTTCATAATTTTTCTGATTCGACCTCAACATGAAGAGGCAGAACTGTAGAAATCATTTAATGACTTGATAAATCATAAGAAATTAAAAAGCCGAAGTGATCACGCGTAATTGGATAACTACTTTATATTTCAATATGTAGATATTGAACAAGAAATCCATCAAATTGGTGACGAAAACTGTTCATCAAAAACAAATTGAACTCAAAATCATTCATTAAATGTATTTAAAAATATATATCGGTTATACATATTTGTATTACGGTTTAACTCCACAAAGTTTCTCATATATCTGTTCTCGCTATAAAAGTGATTTCACATAAAATAAAAATCAGTCCGGTTATTAATACCAATACCAGGCAATTAATTGCAGTCAACATATATCATGAAATAATGACACATTTTGGATAACAGAAATTATTATGAAAATATACAAATTTATCAGAATATACGCTAACTATCCCACGAGTCTACATCGATTAACACTGGAAATAATTTTATAATTTAATTTTTGTGTAACATTATACTAAACGCTCTATTTCAATATAACCAAGAATATATATGACGAAGATTTATGCTACACTATTTTCTATGGAAAAATTTAATTATCTCTTTAATTCTGTCTGAATGAATTCTATGGAATTTTACATTATTATATAATTGCTTCCCTTAACACGAATGAACATTATCGTTTACATATATTATTTCGCATTTCCTTAAATTAATGGTAGCGGCTGCGCTTGCTCGCAACACCGACAGGCAGCAGACCGAGGCATTTCTAACCTAACCTATTATATGCGAGAATATTTTCGGATTATTTTCTTTCCAAATTATTCTGCGTTTATAACATTAGCTGTCATCATTAAATTAGTTAATATTCAACAGAAAGTCGAACTCTCATAGATGATTTCAATAAAAATACGGGAAATCCTTGAATAAATATCTGTTTACTTTGAAACTGAGCGAACTTCTTATGGCATTTCTACCTCTATTTTGGATGGTTTGGAATACTCAATTTCTCTTTTGTTATTGAGACCTTGAAAACAAATTTATCATGTCTCGAGCTTTGAAACTGACGGAAATCGCATGTAAACCTTTCAGTGCCTATCACACATTTAGAAAAAATTATGTACTTATATTTCTAAGGAAGAAAGTGAGGTGTTTTTGTACGACGTAATTTTTTCCAAACATTAAAACGGAGCAGCTTGCTTTTTGAATGTTCAAAGTTATTCAATTTGAAAACTTGTAAAACTGCAGATTTAACACATTGACATGATAAAATGTTATATTCATGGTTAGTATAATTAAGTTATAGGAACTTATTATCAAATCAATGAATGCCCAGAAGTTTTGAGGCAAGTCATATAGACCGATGAAGTCGCATCATTGATTGCAATAATTATAATGTGCATTCTTGTCTGGTGACATATTGATTAGCAGAATCAAGGAAAAAATGGTTTGAATGTGTGTGTTGTGCCCTAAATAATTTACGAAATTTTTTATGGAATTCGAATAGAAGGCGTTAAGAAGAATAAGGTCCATCACCGAACAGTTATGTGTGAATTTCGAGGATAACTGGTTAGGGACTGAAAGTCAAATGTTAAGGTCATTCGGTTCCCCTGACTTTAATCCACTAGACTTCGATTTCTTTGAAGTTTTATTTCACCAGAGAAACAGTTACAATTTTAAAGAGTTAAGACAGAATTTCATGAAATGCCTATTTAGCAATAGTATTTCTTGGCAACGTATTTCAGGCAATGAAAACAAGGACCTCACTATTAAATTCTCTTGTTCTTGTTTAAGAAAAGCTCAAAATTATTGATGTTATTTTCTTTATCATAAAATATTTTCTTCAGATGTTGAAATTATTCGGAATGGAATATTGCCAAAGTAATATCCATAGTTAGTCTATGAATTTCAATATTTGAATTTCATTCTACCAGAGAAACAGTCACAAATTAGGAGAGTTAAGATGGAATTCCCAAGAATGCCTATCTAGCCGTAGTATATCTCTACTAAGACAATTATCACGATCTTGAGTTAGAAAAATTCAAAATTATTGATCTTGTTTTCTTTATTATGTAATACTTCTTTCAGATGATAATTTCGTTTCTACTTATTTGGAATGGAATATTGCCAATGTAATATTCATAGACTAATAATCATGAAACTCAGGTAACTATGGAATAAAAATTTCGAATTGCAGAAAAACAGATTGTCATCTGAGAATGCATTCCGAAGTACGAGTCGTAGATTCATGAAGAACAGGAGACAATTGTCAGCTGTAAGACCAAAGATAATTACTATTGTCTGAATTTAATGAAACTTAGAAACCATTTTCTTCGACAGGTCTCAAGAAATTTGTGGTTTTCAGTCAAAGAGTGGGTAGAAATGGAAAGTTGATGCAAATTCATCGAATTTATGAAATTGCAACAATTTCAGGCTTTTCCTGAAAAAAACAAGTGAATACAAAAATTGGCAACATATATTGAACATTTGTGAAAATACACACAACCAAATTTATATGGAATCACTCGGTATTTCAGATTACTGATTTTTTTTAACCATGGATATTATTTGACTACTTGTGAAGAATTGAGTTTTATGTTGTAAAAAAACTCGATATTATAATAAGAAATGTGGAATTATCACCACATGTTCGGGATATTGCACTCAGTCGTCTCTGAGATTTGAAACTGTGAATTTCAAAATTTGAAAAAGCCTATAATCATAATCGAAAATGCCTTACGGTGGATTGTCCGATGTGCAGAAAGGTCGAAAAGTTGCAGTCATTGAAGAAGGGCTGACACAGAGTGGTCACAATGGGGGTATCACAGGAAGTGATTTCAAAAACCTACGCCCAATACGTGAAGCTACAATCTTTCCAAAATAGGTCTAGAAGAAGTCGTAGGAAGATCACTTCTGAAGAACAAGACTGATTTTTGTGCCAAATTGCAAGAAGACAAATTGCAAGAAGAGAACCTAGTGCGTCGACCCCATACTGCAAAGGCAATCTATGGAAGCAAGATACATCAGTGTATTAGTCAAAACGATACGTCAAAGACTTCGTTCAAGGGGTTTATGAAGCAGAAAGCCCTCAAAAGAGTTCCAGAGTTAACCAGACAACAAAAAATTAACAGACTTAATTGGTGTATCGAGCACCAAAATTGGAATATTGAGAAAGTTGTCAAAGTTCTACTTTCAGATGAGACGAGAATTGGAGTTCGATCAGATGACCGCCAGATTCAGGTTATAAGGGGTCGTGGAAGACAAGCAAGACCCCGAGAAGCAAGACAAATTTCAGAATAACAAGGGGGCAGTGTGATGTTTTGGGGTGGTAATATGCTGGGAGGTAAAACGGATTTGATTTCCTTTCCTGCGAGTGTAACGGCTAGAAATTACGTGGACCTAGTGCTGAAGCCCATAGTGCGACTCCACCGAGGTTCCTACGGTGAGAATTTCCTTTTTACGCAATATAATGCTACTCCGCATACCAGCAACCTCTCTCGAGATATATCACCCCAGAGGAGTTCGAAAAACTTATCCAAATCATGCCTAGACGGATTCAGCGTTGTACCAGAGCAAGAGGAGGTAATACAAGCTACTGAGGTCGAGAAAAAAAACACCTACTCCCATGAGAAAACAATTTTAATTTTTTTTAATACGAGCAGAAACAGTCTCTCATTTTCTCTTATTCGTTTCTTTTTTTAAATAAATCTTAATCTATTTCTTTCTTCAACTAAAATACCTCAAAAAGGATCAATTCCAAGAAGCCTTAGAAATTTACAAAATCTCAAGGTAATATTCAAAATCGGATGATTCCAGATAAACTTGGTTGTGTGTGAACAAAATAGTGCCTCCAACAGTGTAAAACCGCACATGATTCGTTTTGAAATAATTTTATAACTGGAAAACCGCCAAGCCTAAAAATTATTTACAAACACCACTTACTTTTACTCAAAATGTCATCTTTGTTAATAACCGAGATATTCGAATGAAGATATTCCCGAAATTCGAGAAATTTTGATTAACTCGAAAACGGATAGAGATATCGGAAAAACTGTTGCATCACATAACTGGTTCATAAAAAAGAGATCAAGGAAGGTGGGTCTCTTTTAACTATCTGCCTTACTAAAACAATGAAACTTGGTCTCCTTGTTGTATAATGAAAGTTGGCCCACAGTTAGTTTTATTACCTAGATTAAGTACAAATGATACTTTTGATCCGGGAACGACGTTCCATAAGACACATGTACACCGAATGTAAATGTCTACCCCACATACAAATTTTGAAATTTAGATTATAGTTGGACTTTTGCTAACGTTTCGGGGAACAACATCAGTCTCGAAACGCAAAGTCGGCAAGTAGAGAAGAGTATTTATTATTTTCCTCCTCTTTTTATTCCCATCCGCAAAAATAAGATATGTACAATTTGCTTCATTACATTACCGTCGTATACACTTTGTATCAGTATCATAATGAGTATGATATTCGGCCTGTTATTTGACACTGATCTGTAGCAGAGAAGTTTAGGCATTTATAATTTTCACAAAAGTAAATAGATTTTTATGAATCTTCATATGTGTATGGTAAAGGGAGATTAGTGACGCGAAAATAGATCTTTCACGCTCTTAACATGGAATGCGGCTTCAAAGTATAACCATTTGGAGGCCATACCCATCGTCAAGACTTCTTAATTCGAACGCCGCAGCCATATGCAATCAATTATATTCAGGTTATGGTTTGTGGAATAGTCAATCTATTTATATTATGATAAACAGCAGTACATCCTACCTCTTGCTCTTACAATAGTAAAATCATATCATTGTCAACTAAAATAGGCAGATTGGTGAGTTACATTTGAAGAGCTAAATCCTTTAAACAATCATATAATATTATTGAAACATCCCTATTGTCTTGCTTCAAGACTTCAAGAAACGTTCTGCACTATACTTGGTTAACACGTTTATGAATCATGGAAGATTACAACTATGGACAGTAAGAGAAAATATTCATGGCCGGTTGTCCGAAACCGAAACTGTAATTTTATTGATAAAGTTACCGAAAAATTGCTTGTTCACCATCTAGGAAGCATCAACACTCTCATTTTACATACGGCACATTTTATTAAGATTAAGATCAAATGAGAAATAAATTCAGGTGTTTTTGTCCCTTTCAATTTTCTACTAGCTGTTAGTTTGTGGTAAAAGGTTTTTCTGCATATGTTTCTTGTTCACATCCCACTTTGTTAAGAAATGTCGAGCTCAAAAGCAAATAGAAATTACAATATAAGAACCAGCTAAAAGAGTAGCTTGATGTTTGATGTTCATACTTGAACTTCCTTTCTGCTTCGATACTTTTCTGATGAATTTTGTTCAGAATCTCGTAAATACTCTGATGAAAATAATTAATCTCCCCCTAAAGTTGCTACTGGGTTATGACCATGTGAGCATCCTGATGTTTGGCTTCCATTTATTTCTTCCATAATCAAATACAGAAAACACGCGTTTTTATTTTGCATCAATTTTAAACCTTCAAATTGCCTATTAGTGAATCGAAATAAGGCCATAATCGTAATTATTCTGTGATACTTTAGACAATCGTAATAAACAGACTGGATAAGATACGTTATGGAACATTCTCTTTTGGATAAGAAGAATTTTTGATGAAGTAGAATTTTATCTATAGATTGGTGAAGTAACCGCATGAATGAGAATTATTAAAATTATACAACTCATTTGGATCTGGATCAAGTGAACGATATTTGCAATGACATCAATTTGTTTCCAAGTAGGCACCACTATCGGACAAGATAATATGATATGATAAATTCTGTTCGAAAAGACTACAGAGGATATGACATTTCTAAGGCCCGCTCAAGGATATCTTCCTCTAATCTCTTGAAAAGAACTTCACATTAAACAGCGAATGCAAGGGTTTTTTTTAAACTCATTTGATAGTTCTCCTTGCAATGAATTCTGCATCCAGCAGTTACTTTATAAAAATTGATATCAGAATATCATTATTTTTTTATTTATTATATTCAGTGGTGTGAATAGAATGAGAATACTAGTTTTTAATATGAGAGCAAAAATTCAATATCAAGTTAAATTTTCTTTTCGAAATGCTTCTTCGTCTCGCTGACTTACAAAGGCAATTGATAACGACAAAATAATTAGTGCAATTGTGTTTGATTAGTGAGTTAGCCAAATTTGAGCCGAGACCAAAAAAACAAAGCAAAACATCAAAGGTATCTTGACAGTATAGTTTGTTGTGATATTCTCCAGTATGAATTTTCTAAACCCTATCAGTGAAGACTATTTAGTGAGCGTTAGGCGTCATGTGAATGAAAGCAGAATTCCCAAGTATTCAAATTTGCGGGAAACAACTCTTATTTTTTCTTAATTGAGATACCTGGATTAGGCCTATCTGACTTCTGGATATTCCTGAAAATAATTCTCATCTTAAGGAAAACAGAACATTGAGAAGATAAGAGTAGTATCGAAGCAGGAATTGATTGATATAATGTGAAGAAATGTTATGTTAATAGTGACATTTTCCCATTCTATGTAAACAAGAAATTCCAGTAACCAGTTTCAGTTATGAATTCCTAGTGTCACTAACTTTCCGTGGATACCCATCTAACCTACATTAACTACACGTAGAGTTTTGGACCGCTGAGCTTTAGCAAGTTTTGTATGTTGAATCCTGCAGGGCGCAAATCGATACACATTACCAGCTTCATCCGAATTTTAACATAAAGTTTTAGATAGGTTTTATTTCATTATTACAGGATGGTATTAGGCATCAACAAAATTTCGATTTTCGATAGGAACGCAGCAATACATTATTTCTCTTCATATGAAAATTTCAAATTTAACATCGTTATGTTAGGTAACTTGAACTCACTTTGATTTTCGAATTGCTCCAGAAATAGTTTCTTTCAGAACTTCTTTGAACGACTTTTGAACAAGATAAACTCGCGAAATTTATCGCTATATGTGTATACTGTTAAAGTTAGTCGGATGTCATGGATAGGAGCAGCAGACTACTGCTTTGGTGGTATATATATATATATATATATATATATATATATATATATATATATATATATATATATATATATATATATATATATATATTTATATAATTTGACTTCCTAAAAGTAAAATCTTTCTATTGAAAAGGAAAATCCACTCTGATTATATAAAGATTTTCAATATCGAAATCGAGCCAATGCATGAAGGAGGTACACATAAATATCCAGGGTTTGCGCAAGAGAAGACAATTAACAATAGCATCACTAAAAAAATATTAGGAGTCAATATTATAACAGACTTAGAATTATCATCAAGAGTCATTTAACAAGTAAAAACCTTTTCAGAGCTATAGCCTTCTATGCAGTTCCCATTCTTACGTCTTCTTTCGGAATTATCAAATTGTCTGAAACTGATCTAAATGAACTACAATTTCAAACGAGGAAATTGCTTTGTGAATATAATAAGCAACACCCAGCAGCAATTCAAAGAGTTACACTACCTAGGCATCTTGGAGGTCGTGGACTAACTGATTTGAACAATCTTCATAGTGAACAGATTTTTTTTCTACATTCCCATTTTCATGATAAACAGAGAACGTCTAAATTACATGATTTTGTTGTTGCTTCAGACTATAATTTTACACCTCTGAACCTGACAATGCAAAAGGTAGATTATGATATATTTGTCAATAATTATAAAAGAGAAAGTTGGATGCAGAAGGAATTACACAGAAAGCACCCAAAAGAATTGAAGAATGATTATATTGATGAAATCGCATCAAATAGATGGTTAGTACCTGGAGAATTGTTCGCTGAAACAGAAAGCTTGGTAATTGCGATCCAGGATCAGGTTGTTTTCACGAAGAATTATAGAAAACACATCATCAAGCATAATATAGATGAATCTTGCCGTAGATGGTTTTGTTCTTCAAAAACAGTTTTTCATATATTATCATCTTGCTCAGTCCTTGCTCAACAGATTATTTAGAAAGACATAATGCCGTCGCTGATATTATTCCTTTTAATCTAGGAATTAAACATGACCTCATTCCCAAAATCAAAAAAAATGTTACAAATATGAACCAGAGATTATTTGTGAAAACGAGAAATATAAACTTCAATTTGATAAAATAATTCGATGCAACAGAGCTGTAAAACACAATAGGCCAGAGATCATTCTCACTGATAAACTGAATCGAATAACATATATAATTGATATTGCTATACCCGATGAACATAACATACAAAATAAATACAATGAAGACATTTCCAAATAAATGATGCTTCCGACGAGATTAAAAAGATGTGAAAAAATATTTATTCTACCGATTATTATTTCTACAACAGGTGTTATTCCTAGAAATCTTCACAAAAATATTGAGATTTTAAGTCTGAAGAAAAATTAAGTTGAACAGTTACAGAAGATGACAGTCATCAAATCTGGTAATATTCTTCGTAGGTTTTTTCCGAAATGAATAATGAAGTAGAGTCATAGGTTTTTCTTTAGTTTATACTGCTCAGAATCTTATTTCATATTTTATTTATTTTTATAAATAAATGTCATCTAATTAGCTGATAACTCTCTCATTTATACTCAAAGCGGTATCCTATTCGATCGTTCATCACTTCACACAAAGAAAACTATGAATAAATAACATTCAGGGTTACTTGACAAAGGTCCGTACACTGGATTTTTCCGGGGAGACAGCCTCTGAGACTACTCGTTGGTACATTGATGTCATTTGCTGATGATGCTATAGTTTGTATATATTCTGGTAGATTGATATACACACTCCACAAAAATTGTCGCATCACCTGGTATTCTGAATACCAATATCGATTGAGCAGCTCGATCGCAGATTCTCTGTCAACATATGTTTTTGCACATATGAGGGAAAAAATCTTATCTAAGTAGTAACATTTGTTTCCATATGATCTCAAACATGTCTGAAACAAGAATGGGTTTATTTGACTTTCAGTATTCATTCAATTTCTCTTCAGTTTTCAAGCTAAATTAATTCAAGTTTTCTGTACTTCTGGTTGATTTTTGAATATCTGAATTTATTGTAAAGGTTGCTGAACGTCCTGGACGCTATTTGATTGATTACGAAGTGGTAAGTATTGTAACACTTCTAGCAGAGGGGCGAAGCCAACGTTACGTGGCTAACTTGTTGAATGTTAACCAGAGCACTATTTCAAGAGGAATTAATCGGTACCACAAATCAGATGAATATAGAGGAAGGCCCGGACAGGAAAGAAATCGGATAACAACACCAGTTGATGATAAATGACTTCTTTTAACTGAACTGAGAGTTCAGCACTGCACGGCTAGAATGCTACAAAATGACCTTGTACTTTCCAGAAATGTGCATATTTCATTGGAAACTGTTAGGAACAGGCTCAGAGAAGACGATATCAAACCAACAAGGGCTTCTACCGACCCGCGTCTCACTAGGGAGCATCGATTTGCAAGACTTCAGTTTTCGAATGAACATGCAAATTTGGGCTGAATGGTCGAATGTTCTCTTTTCCGACGAGTCCAGATTCTGTCTAGTATCAAATGATCGACGCATGCTTTTAAACAGTTGACCTTGGGAATGGTATCAGCAATGCAATATCCGGCAAACCGAAAACTTCGGAGGGGACTCAGTAATGGTGTGGGGAGGCATTTCTTTCCATGGTCGCACTGAGTAAGTCCTAGTGAATAATGGAAGAATGACAGCAGCCAGATACATCGCAGATATCCCTGAACCTCATGTTGTACCCTTTGGCCCATTGATTGGAGAAAACATTTATATGCATGATAATACTCAGCATTTAGCCGAAATTGAAGCCAGAAGTCCCGATTTAAACCCCATAGAAAATGTTTGGGACAACATGGGGTGGCAAATTCAGCAACGTAGGATGCCTTGTAGAACACTCAAACAACTATAAAATCTTCTTCCGGAAATTTGGAACCCAGTGACTCGAGAGTACATACAAAAATTGTTTTAGGGGCTTCCGAGACGTATACTGGCAGTAATTAGTGCCCAGGAAGGAAATACTCGATTTTGAAATTTATTAGTAACCATTCGATGCTAGTTAATTGGTCGCTTCGCGAATGTTTGAAGATGGTAGAATTTTTTAATCTTTCATTAACTCGAAAATTGTTGATATTTTCCATCATAAACTCATCTCTCTTGATATCTTCTTATTTTACACTTCTGAAAGTGACCAAGCGACCCTTGAATGACCAATCTAAAAGTTCATATAGTATTGTCGTAAAAGTAAGGTAATGCGACAATTTTTGTGGGGAGTGCATTTTCATAACATTCAAAGTTATCCGAATATATAACCATTCCAGGATATGTTTCGATCGTAATCATACCCTTGCAGTGGTGTTAATTACCGGGTGGTGGATCTATGGAAATATGGGCAACTCGTCGGGATAAGATAAGAGACACACACAACTTTCAGGTCTTTGCCGGACTCGAACCGGGACCTGCCGCTTCACAGCATTAACTTCTGACCACTGGGCCACAGAGATGACCTCACTGAGATTTGAAACTGTGAATTTCAAAATTTAATACTGCCTATAATCATAATTGAAAATGTCCTATGTTGGATTGTCCGATGTGCAGAGATGCCGAATAATTACTCTCATTGAAGAAGGGGTGACACAGAGGGATATAGCAGCCACAATGGGAGTATCACAAGCATGATTTCAAAAACCTACGCTCGGTACGTGGAGTTACAATCTCTGCAGAATAGGCCTGAAAGGAGTCGTATGAAGATCACTTCTGAGGAACAAGACCGCTTTTTGTGCCAAATTGTAAGAAGAGACCCTAGTGCGTCGCATCCAATAATCCAAAGGCAACTTCTAGAAGCAACAGACATCAGTGTATCAGTCGAAACGATGCGTCATAAACTTCGTTCAAGAGGTTTATACAGCAGAAGGCCCTTAAGAGTTCATGAGCTAACCAGATAACAAACAATTTCGACATTATCTTGAAACAGAGGGACTCGCTATTTTGGACTAGCCAGCAAGCTCTCTAGGCCAAAATCCTATAGAACATTTATGGGATAATCTCAAAATGAAAAGTGGATCGTATCATGATAATCCAAGAACTCCACAACGGCTCATCCAAACCGCCACAGAAGAGTGGCGGAATATCATCCCAGAGGAGGTCGAAAACCTAATCCAAAGCATTCCTAGTCGGATTCAGGCTTGTATCAGAGCAACAAGAGGTAATACAAGCTACTAAGGTTGAGGAAGGAACACCTTTTCCGAGAGAAAACTATTTTAATTTTTTCCACTACATGCGGAAAGGGTGTCTTATTTTCTTTTATTTGTTTCTTTCTTAAAATAAACCTTAATTTAGTCCTTTTTTCAATTGAAACATCTCAAAAGGATCAGTTCTAACAGTGCTTCGAAATTTCTAAAATCCAGGGTAATATTCAAAATATCTGGTTGGTGAGTCTATATATATATATATATATATATATATATATATATATATATATATATATATATATATATATATATATATATATATATATATATATATATATATATATATATATATATATATATATATATATATATATATATATATAATTATCAGCTAATTAGATGACATTTATTTATGAAAATAAATAAAATATGAAATAAGATTCTGAGCAGTATAAACTAAAGAAAAACCTATGACTCTACTTCATTATTTATTTCGGAAAGAAACCTACGTAGAATATTACCAGATTTGATGACTGTTATCTTCTGTAACTGTTCAACTTAATTTTTCTTCAGACTTAAAATCTCAATATTTTGTGATTTTAAGGAATAACACCTGTTGTACATGCGGAAAGGGTGTCTTATTTCCTTTTATTCGTTTCTGTCTTGAAATAAACCTTGATTTATTCCTATTTTCAATTGAAATATCTCAAAAGGATCAGTAGTTTTAACAGTGCTTCGAAATTTCTAAAATCTCTGAGGTAATATATATATATATATATATATATATATATATATATATATATATATATATATATATATATATATATATATATATATATATATATATATATATAAATGTGATTGATTTGGCAAGTTGAGCTGTACACCTGTACACCTGAAGGAAATTTTGACATTGATTCAACTGAATTTAACCTTTGACATGAATTTCATCCATTTCAATTTCAACAGGTTTTAGTACAAATATATCAATCGACTGTATAGTTAAACTGTACACATCTTGTGATCAGAATCATATTGAATAATAGTAATTATCCTATCAGTATTTTACACATATCGATCTGTCCGCATTAACTGAGTCACCTGACTAAAGTGTTTTACTTGTGTTGTAGAGTAATAAATTACTTTTGAGTCAACGGAATTTGGTATTTTAATAGTAGCTTCACAGACACCGTAGCAATTCTTCATGTTTCATGTTTATCAAACATGGTGGCGCCGAAGAACTTAAGGCTGAGTTGGTTAGCCTACACCTTCTCCACATGGGCATAAGCTGGAAGCAAAACGTCAATTTCAAGAATAGCTCATTCAAACCCAAGTAAGGACTATAACTTTTTTCACACACTTTTTAGTTGTCAAATATCGCGCCGGAGTGAGACCCCGCGTTATTGTTTACCAGAATATTTCAGGAAGCTGCATGAATAAATGAACAAATGAGTCCCTAGCATTGTGCAGCACCTTCGCAGGAATCCTAGAATTAGGAATTGTTCTTTCCGTTCATCTCTAAAAAAGTTCTTATCCATCTGAAATTCATTTAAACAGAAAAATCAATGCAATGAATAGTGCTAATCTATACTTGTTGAAAATTATCTGAGAAACAATTTCCACGGTTAATACAGGAAACGATAATATGGGGTTGGTAAAGTAGGTTCTCTAAATGACCATGCCCAATGTCAACGCATCTGGTTGATCGACGAATAATATGGCTAGTAAAATCACTTATATGTCTGGATTTGTTCTAAAGGAATAAAACACACCAATTATTTTTTCCTCCGGCTGTTCTATTGTCTAGATTTCATCATTGAAAAAACGTTTCTTCATAACTTAGCGTAATGCAAAGTTATAAAGAGATATGGTTCTATTCCTTAATACTGCACTGTGCATAAAAGTAAGAAGAAAAACTATGTATTATAATATCACAAAGATTTATTGAAAATTAGAATTGGCATTTTGGTCTCCGACCATCTTCAGCTGACAAAAATACTGAAATGAACTTACTTGAAAATACATACATATATAAAGGTAGATACAAAATTAGTAAGGGTACGAACAAGAAGTAATAAATGAATTATGAGAAAATCATGTATTTCGTTCAGAAGATTATCTCTATCTGGAATTTATTGGAATTTGAAAATTTCGATGGATTTTAAGGAATCTACCTTTCGTCCTCTAGGTATTCTATGAATAATTTGAAGTTAATCTATCGGTGGAAAATGATATCCACTTTCAAAACAATGTAAAGCGAAAGTAGATTCATCGGTTCCATGGTTATTGTGATGTGATTGATGCTCTCTGTAGCTAGTTTTGAATGATTGACCAGTCGTATATGCACGCCTTCACAATCCATACAGAACAATCTGTAAACTTCAGTATTGTCAAATCTATCAATTTTATCTTTACCATTGAAAAATTCTTGGAAGAGTCTCATGAGGGTTTTCAAAGCTGATTTTTTATGATGTTTTTAAGATAGAGATAAACTTCCGAACGACCAGTATTACCCGGGTATTGTTCCGTATTCGATATTTTTAAATAATACCTGCTCTAATCATAATTCAATTATGACTTCTTGTTTGTATCCTTATTAGTTTACTATCTACCTATTCATATATGTATGTATTTCCAACTTCAGTTCTGTAATGTTTGTTAGCTGAAGATGGTCTAGGTACCGAAATTGCAATCTTGACTTTCAATAAATCTCTTGAGACAAAATAATACTTCCGTCGTAAGTTGAAATAACCTATCCCCATTTTTTTCCTTTCGAGAAAAATGCAGTTGAGTGAGATTCTTCACCACCTCCACTTCCTTTCAGTGTAGCGATCTGAAATTTTTACCATAGCGACTTAATATCCCCCTTCAACTTATATGTGAAATGCTACGAAACCTCGATAATTACCCAACTGGTAGCAATTAGCGCGAACGCTGTAAGAGGTTGGAGATAGGAAGTCTTAACCTAGAAACTTCCAATATCTTGCTGCACTTAGGACGATCTATCCTAATACCTCCAAGCTTAAAATATCTTATATACCTATATTTTAATTGATCGAAAAACACGATTATGTTCCTAAAAATAGTCCATGTATAGATTTAAAAACTGTAGTAGACAGAATTAGAAAAATTAATGATCCGCCACGATTTGGTGAAAAAAATATAAAAATAACAAAATTAGGAACAAAACAGCATAATTTGGAACAAACCATCAGAAAGTTCAGTTCATACTCTGTCATATATTTCTAACACCAATTTGAAAAAGTTCTAGGCAATAAGTTATTCATTAGTTTTTCATATCAGTCTTAAACTTTATACAGTTTTGTTGTGAAATATTTTGGTTAGGTTCTTACTTGAGAGGTAATTCTCAACCTCAAGCGCATTACAAAAAACATATTCACAGCTTTAAGTTATCACGAACATGAAACAAGTTATTATATTCTTCTGGGTTCCTTTTTAATTAATTAATACACATAATAACATGCCCACAGTTTTCAGTGTAGAGGTACTTGACTACAGTATGTGACTGTGCTCAGAACACTTTGGTCGACCATTAGTTTGATTAGAATAACGAATTGCGAACGAGAACCTGTGCTTAGAAGTACAAAATTCAACACTAAAAAATTTTTGAGATGAACTATGTCTGACTAACTCAAACAAAAAATTAATCCTTTGGTTTGAATATTAGTTTGATGATAATAATAGCGAGTTGCGAACGATAACCCTTAGAACTTAGAAGTACAAAATCCATAGCTAAAATATTTTTGAGATCAAAGTCAGACAAGAACCTTAACTAGGAAATGAACGAAACAGTGTAGAAATAAGCCGTTAACAAGGAAAAGTTGAATGTTGCGTTCAGATGTCTGAGTGCGAGTAGGTACCTATGTATTATTACTTTTGTTTTTTACATGTCATCATCTACTGGCTGAACGGTATTTGTGAGTGCCGAATTCTCCTAAAGTATTAGGCGGCCATCAGTTTTTAGGTCAGGTTTTGGCATCCTGATACGGTACAGAGTATTCGTTTTCAAATTGCAAAATGTTTTTGCACTTTTCAAAAAGCATACTCACAAAATCGGGTAAAAACGGTTCTGGTTAAAGCTTGTTTCGCTTCGCTGCTGACTTATAATCCTGTATTCTCATCTCGTGTACGTATATCTTACGCATATTTGCTGCTGGAAGAGCTCTGAAGAATACGCTTAGGTCGTGAATTTTTCGTCGACGCGACATCGAAAGTTTCATCTGATGGTAGAATGTATCGGCAGACATAAATCTATGACAGCTTTCGAAGTACTTGATTTCAAGAATTTCTACGCAGACTTCAGCACGCGAATTCAACATTTAGATAAGAAACGATAACAATGACCACTTTTTGACTTGAGGGACGCGGATATCCAGTCAGATGGTGATGCGCTTTTTACCTTCATTTTGATTCAGACAAACGTAGAACGTTGAGGCGATGTCGTACTTTTTTTGACCAGAAATGCCTTCGTGCCAAATCACAGCCATCGGTTTTTCTTGTGAGCTGTTGCTTTTCTGGAGCGACGGTTCAAATAGTACAAATGATTCATTGAATGCATTGTTCTGAGGTATGAAGTTACCATATCTGAACATATCCACTTAGGGGAGCACGATGACATGGAAAGAAAAAAAGTGGGAGCAATCGTGCCTCAACCCAAGGAAAACTACATCTAATATGAATTTTTCGGGCCAGGACAAAAGCCCGCTGATCAATTTAGTACATACATATATAGATTCCTCAAAAAGTTTCCAAAAATTAAGAACAGAAAAAATTAGCTATGTCCTCACCTTTTGATGGTCAGCTGAGACCATAGTTCATAAGCAGCGCAATACTTCGTGGCACCCTTCTGTTACTTCATCCGAGTGTTTTCATATTTTGCATGGTGAGCGCGCCAGGTTGTGCATGTTTTGCAGTCATCTACCAGTTGTTCTTTTCCGTCTCCCTTCTGTGAGGAGCAGTGCAATTTGAAATCTTCACAATCGAAGCACTCTTCATGCACAAGCTTTGAAAGTTTGTGCATCAGCTTGACACTCATGTCGCTCGAAAGTTATGAACCTTCGATAATGCAAAACCGTTGGATAGAACCATGATATGGTTGAATATTGGTTTTCTGTCAACTTCATCTTCATTAGAATGATGCCTTTTTATATCGTTTTCAGGCTGCACTCGGTCTTCATGGATTGAAGAATCAAATCATTTTTAATATCGTACCCCAAAGTAGTGATGAGAAACCTTACACACAAGAACGTCCTGTCCAACACTATCAGTTAGTGAATACTGGTACGTGTTTTCCCTTTCTCCCTGCTTATTTTACCATCAGAAATATCTGATGTGCTCCTTCATTTCTGGCATTTTCATTGGGACTTTATAACGAATGTTTTTTTGTCTTCATAACTCAGACCCCAGTACTCCTCATTTAATACTTGTCTACGGTACTCACTTAAAAGGATCGTACACCTTAGTTTACATCTAGGTGAGCAAGGAGGTAAAACATTGTGCGACTCGATGATCATTTTGTATTTCTATTGCTTTCGAATAGCCGAAGGCTCTTCACAGTTCCTCCATTTACGAGATTGATTTTATGAGTGTAGGCAATTCAAGCTTCTATGTTATCAGCTTTGTATTCGTACTCCTCACCTTCACTAATATAAGTTAACCATCACGTTAGAGATAGCTGAAATGATATTTCCATCACATTCAACTACATTCACTTTTTTTGATACCTTCTTGAAGGATTTTTTCTTCTCCTCAACAACCACAGAATTCGTAAGTTCATCGACAATGGTATGGACAGCAGAATACGAGATCAGTTCATCATTAGTCTGTTCGGTGGCTCCTTCCTGTCTTCTTGTTGGGTAGCATTCATAAGAAGAATCCGAGTTGTCTTCCGAGTAAGTAGGGACATAATCAGGGTCCGCTTCAATGCGACATGAAGATCGAGTGATTGTTTGTGACATCTTCACTTTGAGCTCAAGAGTTGGCTCTAGCACTTCCCCTGGTTTCATGGTTAGTCGTTGAAAAATATCAAGAACATTATCAACTAAACATCACGAAAGAAACTGAAACGAACCAGGAGAATAAAGTAAGCAAAAAAAAGCACATGATGAATGATTGAAAAACGTGACAACACTGATAACTATCTTCTCCTTCTTATTTGGAGTCTACAATATGATAAATTCACTATCCCAACCATGGTCATGAAGGGCGAGCATTTCTGTATTGAGCCTTCAGGAGGCACTGGCAATCCTTTTTCAATGACCTAAACATTGTGCCAGCAAAAAGTTTGAAAAAAAAAATGAAGGAGGAAGGACAAGATTGAGGGACACGCGATTTTAGGGAAATGAGTGATACTAGACTAGAATGTCCTATCTTCCTCATTACTGCTCACTTATAGCGATGTAATCTGGGTCGAGTTACAAACGCGTGCAGTCAGTACTTGGGTAGAGTACCCAATCTTCCGATATTATGGCATTATCTAACCTAACCTAGTCTAACCACCCACTTAGGATATTTTAATTTTGAATAGAGATAGGACGAAGTGTTTTCTTGAACCTCTCCTATGACGATAGGGACTTCTAATTTGGCAGAAGAGACGCGCCACGTCGAGATCTACACAGCTATGTGCCTAAGTCCAAGAACACAAAATGGTCGATAGGTGAGTTTATCCCAGCACGTCAGAATACATGCTTCTATTTCTTACTATCATGACGATTAACTATAAGGTAGTAACGGCGAAATGAATTAACCCACCACAATACATACATTGAAAGTTTGTCAGTTAAGTTAATGCGGTCGAAATGTATGATTTCCAAATGGCTTTCGTGATGGTATCCCGAACTGTGGTTACAGAAATTTCTAGTTGAATACTTTAATTCTGAGTTTAACGAATTTCAAACCTCCGAGTTATGCTTGTTTCAATATTCGAACGTTAAATATGCCATAGTTTAGAGTTTTTGAAATTAAAACGCACACAGATAGAATTATATCCAATCATAAAACATTAAACCTGTTAATTTTATTTTTCAAAATAACATGGCAAACTTTCGAAGACTTTGCAGCTAAAACGCCAGCAAAATAGACGATGTTGGTTGGAGAAAAAATATTTCACACGATGAACTTCATTATTTATTCGAAGAATGGCGATCAATTTCGAAATTTAGACAAGAATTATGATAAGATGAGTACAAGTTTTTCATTCAAGATTTTTAATTTCTGTTTTTCAGTCCTGTACCATTTTCAAATCATCAAATTTGTGCTTATGCCTTTTTCTTTCTGCATAATCAAATTCGAAAGCGGTCATTGGTTCAAAGGAACTTTTAGGGATCAACGGTGAGAACGAGTAGTAATTCTGGGATTTTGCGAAGGCCCACTAATATTTTCAAATTTTATGGAATAGATCATGCAGCTCTTCTAACAAAACTTCAAAATTTCAATATAAATATACACAGTGAAATAATGAACATGAACCAGAAAAACTCCACTTATTCATCAAAGTTTCCTAGAACATTCTACATAAGGTAACAGTATATCAACTCAATGAAATTATTTCTCCAAATATCAAATTCATCTACAGATTTGAAACTTATACCAAAAACAAAACAACAAAACTTCGCAACACTCAAAAAGAGAGAAGGATCCTTCACCGAGATAGACCAAATAGAGAACTGACTTACATGGACAGTTCTACGTAGTGTTCCAGAGTAAGTTCAGCTGCAGTCTGATGATCCGTGCATCGCTCGGGAATACAGTTGATGTTGTATATGAAGAGTTCATGGAATAGCATAATACACTCTGAATAAATATCTATTCAACAACAATTATGCCGTTAGTTTATATTTACTAATTGAGCCTTCGAAGCAGAACAAGTCATTATAATGCTCGATTGAGATTCAAAACAAATTTGTATCGATATCCAGCTCACTCTGAAATTCCGGCGATGATAAAATGTAATTCATGTTTCCTAGAAATTCATTCCGAATTTTCATCGTAGAATTATTCAGAGTGAAATGAAATAAACTCAACTAACATGGCATTAATATAATTTATTTCAAATCAGTATAAAATTACGACGATAATAAAAGAAATGCCACGTTAAATTGGACCGTACCCAATGAAGCAATTACCAATTTAGCCCAATTAATTCATTTGTAGTCCATTGATTATGTAAAACAAGAAGCGTTGGAATAAAATTACGAACTGTTCTCCCTTCACTTCCCGAATCATCCTTGTTTCGGCTACCCTCACTACTAAAGCGGCGTAGCACTACACATACAACAATACATCAAGCAGTTCAACAAATATATTCATTGTAGCAGGAAGTACACGAAGTTGACACCGATAATAAATTATTTTGTGTACTGTGCATGGAGTAAGTTAAGGCTGGATTGACTAAACTCGATTAGAAAGGTGATATGTTATATATATATATATATATATATATATATATATATATATATATATATATATATATATATATATATATATATATATATATATATATATATATATATATATATATATATATATATATATATATATATATATATATATATATATATATATATATATATATATATATATATATATATATATATATATATATATATATATATATATATATATATATATATATATATATATATATATATATATATATATATATATATATATATATATATATATATATATATATATATATATATATATATATATATATATATATATATATATATATATATATATATATATATATATATATATATATATATATATATATATATATATATATATATATATATATATATATATATATATATATATATATATATAGGGTTTTACCCCGACGAGTTGCCCATATATCTGTTCATGCAATCAAACTGATTTCATGAAAAATATAAATCCACCACCCGGTAATTAATACCATTGCCAGGCAATGATTATAATCAAAACATATCCTGGAGAAATTATATATTAGGATAACGTTAAATGTTATGAGAATATATCAATCTACCAGAATATATACATACTATAGCATCATCAGACAATGATATCAATGTACCAACGAGTAGTGTCAGAGGCTTTCTCCCGGAAAAATCCAGTGTACGGACCTTAGTCAAGTAACACTGAATGTTACTCATTAATAGTTTCCTTTGTGTGAAGTGGTGAACGATCGAATAGAATACTGCTCTGAATATAAATATGACAAAATTGTCAGTTAATTATATTACATTTATATAAACAAATAAATAAAATATGAAATGAGATTCTGAGCAGTATAAACTAAAGAGAAAACCTATGACTCTACCTCATTATTATTTTCGGAAAGAAATCTACGAAGAATATTACAAGATTTGATGACTGTTATCTTTTGTAACTGTTCAAACAAATTTTTCTTCAGACCCAAAATCTCAATACTTTTGTGAAGATTTCTAGAATAACGCCTGTTGTAGAAATAATAATCGGTAGAATAAATATTTTCTTCATTTTCCACATTTTTTTAATCTCGTCGCCAAGCATCATATATTTATATATACACAGGGTGCTTCAACGAAAACTAAACGGAGGCTATATCTAACAAGATATTCATTTCTGATCAAAACGCAAAATTAGTTCGAACTTTGTTTCAAGAGGGACATCTTTTGAGGTACAAAACTTGCCTGAAATAGGAGACTATCTATCGCCCTGAGCTATTCAAGTATTAGTGCAAAAAAATGGAACAGATTCATTCCAGATCAAAGGCTGTAATCTTTGATCTAAATGAATCTATTCCAGTTTTTCGCACTAATACTCTAATAGTCTTGGGGCGATAGTCTTCTCTATTTTTCAGTGGCTCACTCTGTATCTTCTACAATTTTCAATCAAAAATGAAAATTCTTTCACATGAATGCAGACGAAGATAATACCTTTCTTTCGAGTTATCACTCGACCCATCTACCCTCTTCCAAATTTTCAAGGGTTGTCACCCCTGCTCCAGGGGTTGAAATTCGAGATGAGGATGGTACTTAATGATGACTGCCATTGATCAGCATGGATCTGTTCCATTTTACCTCACTGAAACTTGAATTGCCTCAGGGAAATAGTCTTCCCTATCTTTCAGTTGCTCACCCTGTATCTTTTAGAGTTACCAATTAAAAATGGAAATTCGTTCAAGGAAATGTAGACAAAGATACCTCTTTTCTTTCGAGTCATCATTCGACTCATCTTTCCCATTCAAAATGTTCAAGGATTGCAACCCCCGCTCAGGGGGTTGATATTTCAGGCAAGTATTGAACCCCAAAAGACTGGTTTTTGCGTTTTGATCAGAAATGAATATATTTTCGTAAAATCATTTAAAATCAAAAGATTTTTTTGAATGTATCAAGAACAATTCAAAAGCTGAATTGTCGCATATTCCAGTAGAAATGAAACGGAATATTCTTGAAAAAATCAAATTTGCTTCTATGGTTGAACTTATATTATTTTGAGTTTATAGGATATTGCTCAACTCCTGTTCAAAATAATTTTTGATTAATTTAAATGATTTAAAATGATGTCTGTATACAGACATGCGTCTATCATTCAATACTAGATAGAACCTGGACCTGGCTGCTGAACGTCCTGGACGCTATTTGAGTGATCATAAAGTGGTAAGAATTGTAACACTTCTAGAGGAGGAGCGAGGCCAAAGTTACGAGGCTAACTTGTCGAATGTTAACCAAAGCACTATTTCAAGAGCAATCTATCGGTACCACAAAACAGGGGAATATGGAAGAAGGGCCGGACAGGGAAGAAATCGGATAACAACACCGTTAGCTTCGTTTAGCTGCACTAAGTGTTCGGCAGTGTACGGCTAGAATGCTACAAAATGAAGTTGAACTTTCCAAAAATGCGCTATTTCATTGCGAACTGTTAGGAACAGGCTCAGAGAAGACGATATCAGACCAAGGGTGGCTTCTAACGGCCCGCGTCTTACCAGAGATCATCGAGTTGCAAGACTTCAGTTTGCGAGGGAACATGCAAATTGGGGTATTCCAGAATGGTCGAATGTTCCCTTTTCCGACGAGTCCAGGTTCTGTCTAGTATCAAAAAAAAGATGCATTTCTGTATACAGACGACCTGAGGAACGGTATCCGCAATGCAATATCCGGCAAACCGAAAACTTCGAAGGGGGTTCAGTAATGGTGTGGGGAAGCATTTCTTTCCATGGTCGAACTGATTCGGTCCTAGTGAATAATGGAAGAACGACAGCAGCCAGATACATCGCAGATATCCCTGAACCCCATGTTGTACCGTTTGGCCAATTGATTGGCGAAAACTTCATTTATGTGCTTGATAATGCTCGGCCTCATGCAGCTAGAGTAGTTACAGAATTTCTGCAAAATACTGAAATTGAAGCCAGAAGTCCCGACTTGAATCCTATGGAACATGTTTGGGACAACATGGGGTGGCAAATTCAGCAATGTAGGATGCCTTTCAGAACACTCCAACAACTAGAAAATCTGCTTCCTGAAATTTGGAACTGAGTGACTCAAAAGTACATCCAAAATTTAATTGAGGGGCTTCCGAGACGTATACTGGCATTAATCAGGGCCCGGGGAGGTATCACTCGATTTTGAAAACGATTTGTAACGATGTATATATATATATATATATATATATATATATATATATATATATATATATATATATATATATATATATATATAAATATATATATGGAATGGACATAGAATTATAGGCTGCTAGTGTTTTATTGAAGAGATTGAACGATTCCATGGAAATAGTTGAATCTGTGAAGGTGAATTTCACAAAACAAGTCCAGACATCTCTGATCTGTCAATCTGTTCGTCGTCTTTTAATGGTTTATCGTTTGTTAATCCGTTTTCCTGGAAATATCAATTCGAGATATTCACTAATCTCTCCCGCATAGTGGAATCCATATTGTAAAATCCACATTTGTGAAATTCAAACCGCAAAAAAATTCAAATAGTTTTCTTCTAAGGTATTTTGAGGAAAAAATATGTGATAATTCTGTCTTTCAATATGCTGGTACAATCATTGAGTTTCCCAAGTAATATTCTTGAACTCAATGTGAATTTTCTTTTGACCTATATTGGTGAATCTCTCTGTGCCGTTAAGGTCAAAAATTGCTTCATTCGAGAAAAAAATATCTGAGACGACGTTTTCATCTTTCGTACTATTTGTATGCATGATTTTGGTGATGCACAACTTTCGGTCGGAATAATCGTCAATTCATTGTACGAGGCTGATTGTCAAGAATATAACCTTTAGCAATATTTTTTCATGAAGATGTGACTTATTTTCGCATCAAGTGCTAGTTATCGACTAATTTTCTTAACAGTTAATAACACGTAACTAGTAAGTAGATCTCCGATAATTTTCGTAACCAACAATCATCATAATCTCCATGCGGACTTATTGAGGTTTATTTAGATGGACCTTTGATGATTTCGGGCCAAATCACTTATTGAAACTGACCTAATTGTTTATCCGCCATTGTTTTTTTTCACGCAACGAAATTGCTATTTTGCACGTTGGCAACATATGTGTCATTATCACGTCATTGTGATTCGATGATTTTATTAGTTGCTTATTGTTTTTGGTTCATGTTCTTGATAATGAAAGATTATTGGTGTTTCCTCTTTCGACAGAACAAGAAAATGAAATTTCCTAGCTAGAACCTCATTCTGGGAAACTCCACAATTTTATGATCGCCGTTTTGAAACATTGTGACAAAGTTACAGAAAATCTGAGAAAAGTTGCAGGCTGAGACAAGTATTTTCCAGATTAAACACACATCACAAGCATTTCCATTTCAAAAATGATCATTTTCATGACAGGTGCTACCAAAATAGTGAATAAATTTTAACGGAAACTGAGAAAATGAAAACAAAATCGGCGTGCTTGGGACTTCTTCATAGAAATTGATGACTATTTAAAACGGTAAATCCAGTTCCTTTCCGTATATATCTAAATGTTTCTGAATACTATTGATCTCATTTTTAGTACAATTTCAACCACAAACTCCATGAAAAGATTAATGCTTCCTGATGAATGAAGGAATCATTCGCATTTAAATATCACGTTAACGTGGAGTGGCAAGAACATTCGACCACCCTTGGATCGTTTCACACCAGAAGATTATCTATCACGAACGACAGGGTAGTTTGTCTCTACTAAGTATGTTATTACTGAAGAAAATAATTCACCTACCATTGGCAACCCCTAATTAGAGCTCGGTGAACGATTACTATCCCGTTCATGAAAGAAACGCGGTCGATTTCCTTTTGGAATTGGATAGCTCACAACACTCAATAAAAATAGGAATAATATTATAGGAACTCAGTTTTGTAATGATAAAAACTGTAAGTAATAAGTTCTTGTTCGTTAGATAATGAATCCAACTTGATAAAATCTTCAGCACAACATCTAATCTAAGAGTCTAACGAAATTATTAATTTATACTGACCCAGTGTTATACCCTATCGTAATGAAGATCATTGTTATGTTGATAGTATTTTGTATTAAGACAAAGAATTCAAATTGTCATCATTTAGGCATTTTTTTCAAGATCCCGTGTAGATCCAAATCAAATGATTTTTTTGTTTCTCTTGAACTAATTAAATTAATTGTTATATGATTGGTGAAATTGAATATTTTATTTTGCCGTAATGGGAAGACAATATTTTGGAAATAATGTGAAGCAATGTTGGAAGCTGATTCGTCACAAATATTAATTATAAAGGCTTTGTGAAATAATCATCCACTATCCCATTTGACAGTGCGCTACAGGTAAACTGGCGATTTCGGCGAATAACAAATTGATCGTAGCAGAGTAGTCAGATCAAGTTTGATCTACGGCGCCTAGTGCTTTGGAAAATCGCATCCACAATTCCGGTTAATGGAATCTATAGCTACCAACGTCTACCACAAACAATAAAGTGGCCAAACTGTTATAAACAGGCTACTTCAGTCCAATCTACATGGCAGATGTCCATTGTAAAGAGAAAATATCGAGGCAAGGGCTAGAGATCACATTAAACCCTTCTGCTTTTCAGCAATGCATCCTGGTTAGGTTTAATTCTGGGAATGTTTGGAGTCTAGGATGGTCACAATAAATACTGAGGAGGTAAGATGAATACCTAGGGTAGTTTAATCGGTAACCGAAGAAACATTCGTCTTATTCTGACAAGATTTGTAAACAATAAGCCATAGAAACTATTCGTTCTTTCATTGTTCAGCTGCAATAGGACAAATTTTCATCTTTATGCATGAAACTGTTCGTCTTCCTAATGATGGAATACTCAAGGTGTTCCTAGAATAGAAGATTGTTTTATATCTGGTCCATTTGAAGCCTTTCGAACACTCGTGGGACATAGTAGGAAGAAATTTTACAAATATCATTTCGTAATCAAGTCTTTTATGCTGAGGCATTGGGATGGAATGTAATCAGTGGAGAATCTATTTCCAACTGAATATTTCAGTAAATCAAATCGATATAAAGCATCAAAGAAGGAAAACGCGGTGAATATAATACCCAACCTATAGTAACCTTTGAAGAAGGAAGAAATTTTTCACCCTATATCAAAATTGCCATTATTCCCGAGACATTACATTTCATCAATGTTTTATGAATAATGTATGGAACTACCGGATATTTCATATTGATTATGATGTTTCCGTGAAAACTACCATAATTGCATAATATTTCCAAGCAAAATTCTTCACCTCCCTCACCATATACCCGGTAATAACTAATATACAGGCTTGTCCACGCTATACGATATTTCGTATTGAGAGATTGGAATGCATTATTTGAAATATTTTCGGTCATATAATTTGCGTATTTGAGGGTCCTCGTGCAAAAAATTGTAAGTTTTGGGATAAAATCGCGAATAACTCAGAAATTATGCATTTTAGGTATAGAGAAACCTATAACAGATCGATGCCCATTAATATCACTAACATTACGAGTTCAATGGTGTATGCAGAGATAGATAGTCTAATTTGAAAAAACAGATTTTTGCCTCTTTGAACGTACTACGATTCACCACATGCTTTGCAAACACCCTGAATACCGTGAAGCCTCTAAACAAATTGAATTCTGCTGAATGCGCCTCTTAACTTACAACGTGCTAGAAATAATCGAAATTGAATGATGTTTAACGTTTTTATGATGCCTACCAAAAGTCGCAAAATTCCAGTTGAAAAATTCATATCTTGTTTTAAGTTGATTTCAGGTGGCAATGATATGGGAAAAAGGTTGTTTAGAATTCAATTTTCTACAATAAAAAAATCGAAACATACATTATGCCATTTGAAATAACCAAGATGGTTTCAACTTCTGTTATAACTGGAAGTGTCACAGAAGGAAGTATTCCCGAAACTTAGTTCAAATATTATTATGGACAAATAAAAAATTTCTTTCATTCCTTTCTTCATATACTTTCAATGTCCCATCTCGCTTGTACACCCGGTATAATCTCTCATAAGGCACTCTTGTTCAAAATATGAATTCCATAAAATATTTCGATTATCTCAATTTCTACTAAATGAAATAAACAATCTGTATAGTCGTACTCAAAATGAGGTAAAAACTACTCAAAATTTAATATCCTAGTATCTGTAAACAATTATGAAAACAGTTTCGCTCCCTTCTTTGAGTGACGGATTATCGACCCTCAATTTAGTTGTTTCAGAAAACGTGTACCTTCTCATGTAAATAATTTTTTCTTGAAAACGGTAGCGAGTTTGAGAAAAGCTGGATATCTTTTAAATGAATATTTTTCCTAAAAACAGTGACGCACTACACCATGGTTGGAATGGAGTCAAAGTTTGCGTTATCCTGAAAAAGTAACACCCTGTTTAACTGCGTAACTACTGGACACATTCAATGAATTGATGAGTGAAAACTTCTGTATCTCGACAACGTAGGACTTTTAGAAATATGCTCATGAGTAAATTTTTATGACTATGATGAGGAATCTCCAGTAGAAATTAATGATTGCATACCTGAAACCCTATATATAAAAATCTGAACGTTCGTATATTCTATCATTAAATCTGGACAACAATACATGTGAGATGATCGAATCATTGATAATGAATGTAGGCTGCTGCCATTGATGGTATATGTTCGATCTGCAGTGCTATGTAGCAGGTTGGTACTACAATAGGTGAAGCTCGGATTCAAAAAGCTTGTGGATATTCAGAATTTTTCACTAAATACATCATGCTGGTAGCCAAAATATCGAAACATGAACTTAAATTTACCCATATGATTTTGCATCAGTGAATAATAGAATATATCCCAGAGATATAAAACGATGAAATAATAAGTATTCTGAGAGAAATGAAAACAGGTAAATACCCCGGAGAAGATACATAACAACAGAAATGTTAAAGTTCGGGAGAGACAGTCTAATAAGATCCATAAAAGTCCTACTTAACAAATGCCTTTCACGAGGAAACACTCCCTGATGAATGGTATAACGCAGAGATGGTGATCCTGTTCAAAAAAGGGATAACAGCAATATTGAAAACTACAGGTCCATCAGTCTGTTATCACACCTTTATAAACTTCTGACGAAGATCAAAGAACAAAAAGGCTTTCGAGAAAACTGAATTTTTACCAGCCAACAGAACATGCAGGTTTTAGGAGTGGTTTCATCACCATTGACCACTTACAAACGTTGCGTATATTGATGGAAAAGACAACAGAATGCAATCTTGCACCTTGCGTTCATAGACTACAAAAAAGCCATGACAGAAACATGATCCCTTTAGAATAGTATGAGAACTACTAGAACTGATTCGAGATACAGTAATTCTATTAAATATTTACGACAACGCAATAATGTACGTATATCCGAAAAACAAATAAGATAACTTTGCAGAGAGAGGTGCGTCAGGATGATTCCATTTCTCCGAAGATGTTTATTCTGGCTCTGGAGGATATTTTCAAGATACTGCAATGGCAATGAGAAGGCATACAATAGATGGATCGTACCTAAATCACTTGTGTTTTGCGGATGACGTGGTTGTAATGTCGAGCGATCCAGCTGAATTGGAAGAAATGTTATTGCAGCTGAAGGAGGCATCTGAAGGAGTTGCCTTGGACAAAGATACAAAGAAAACCAAGAACATGAGCTCCACTGAAATTCAAATATCTATAAACAATGAGATTATCGAGAGAGTAGAGGAATATTTATGTCGTGGACACTCTTTCAGATAAGGAAAAGAGAATCAATCAGCAGAGATAACAGAGATAAACCAACCCGGGCTGCATTCAGAAAATTGCAACATATGCTCAAAAACTTGGGAAATCCCAATCAATTTGAAACGCAAGGTGTATGACGCATGTGTACTACCAATAGCAACGTATGGTCTAGAAACAATGTCCATCACAAAATAGAGTGCGAAACCTTTAAGAACTACCTTAAGGGCTATGGAGCGGCAATGCTGCGAATATGTTCGAGAGATAGAGTCAGAATCCAGGAAATTCGAAGAAGAAAAAATGACCAAAATAATCAGGCGAGTATCAGAGATGAAATGAAGGTGGGCCAGGCACATTGCAAGGTAGAACTCTGATGAATTTAGTTATTGTTGCTAGTAATCTTACTTTCTAGCAAATTTTTGGGTGCATGTAAAAAGCTCAAACACATGGTTTTTCTTTCAAACAAGAAGAATATCGATATAATTTGCCAATATAAAATAGCCATATATTTTCAATGCTTTCTGTAGTAAAAATTATTATATGTATAAAGGTCACATAATGAGAACAAAAATATTGTACTATGGAACGAAAAATTAGGAGCAGAACACGTGGCTGAAGAGATCGTTTTCAGATTTATATATTAAACAAACTAATCTGTTGAGTAATTGAAGTGACGATGATACATTCCGTGAACTTTTTCTGATACCTTCGTGATATATTGAACAAATGAGATTACGATGCTTTTTTATGTTAACCAGAGAGCTTTGATTCTGTGCCATCGAATTATTTCGATGGCACATCCATAACTATTAACACAGAATTTTGGGCCACGTAACGCATGGGGTTGCTGTTATCGATATAATTATTACTACTGAATCTACTTAATCTAAGTTGTTGGGTATATGTACATACATACAGGTGGCGCATCATCAGGAATATTCTGACAAAATTCGGAGCGATATCTTTTTATAACAGAAACCAGATGCCGCGGAAACCTGCCCAGACCTTTATTCGGTGTAGCGAAAAAAATTTGTAGAAAAAACTCTTTTCAAGGATCTTGCAGAGGTCAAACATTCACAAAAACATTCAGCAAGTTTTGTAAAATGGTTAGCAGTGTTCATGAAAATTTTCAGATATTTTAATCGATCACAATCAGAGGTAAAAATAAAATGTTTAAACACACGAATTTTAATTTTGTTGGAGGGGGGAGGTGGGAGGGAAGCTAATATTTCGAAGGAAGCTTTTCCGTTGACTTATCCAATGATGCACAGTATTTGAAATGAAAATGGAAAAACCATTCTGATCGAGACAAATTATTTCAGTCTGTATCAGACCAAATTCAATAATCAATACAATCAGTGAACATTTCAACAATTCACACGATAATTTACCAATGTATGGTGAAAGAAAGAGAAAATCAACAATTTTCCATAATAGACATAAAAAGTATTAATAAGTACAAATAAAATATTTATCCAAAAGTTAGGGATAAATTCTTAATAACGTATAGGAAGAATGGAGCTCGCAAGAATCACAGATGTTTTGACTAGGAATTTTTCCTTAGCTCATTCCAAAGCAGAAAGATAAATTCACACAGTTACATCTCTTACCATTTTTGTTGATTAGGAGTGATGTTAAGCCGTTTTTTATAGAAATTTTCAAAGCAGCAATAAACTGGTGACAAGTAGGTTCAGTGTTAATAACACATTTCTGTCTCATTATGCAGAATAAATTTTCCGATCCTGGTTAGAGGAAAGAGAGAGAAATAATAAAATCCTACTTTATCCAGAAGATTGCAGAAACATATAATTGATTTCATAGTTCTCTCAACAACTCTGTCCAAAACTCTATATTTGGTGACTCTCTTTTCAAATCACTCTACAAGATTTCACCTGAGAAACTTGGTGCAGCAACTCAGTTCCCATTGCTCTATTAATTTCCATTTCAAATCGTTTTTTTGACAACTTTTGTTCGAATTGTTTGCAAAGGGTAATTTAAAGTTTTATCTTGAATATCTACCGCTTTGCCTGTGGAAACCTATTCAGATTTCTCAATTGAGATTTTTAAATTCTTCAGTTACATTATTAATACTATCTTTCATGATATCACATTCCTTCTTCATAATATTTACAGTATTTCAAATCTGCTTTAATTAAGAAATTTAGGTAAGTGTAGTTTTTGCACAAGGTAAACTTTCTGTTGGTGATGAATTTTCTCTCATCATTTATTAATATCAGTATTTATATCATTCTGATTTTCATGTGGGTTCGCATTTTCATGGGTTGATTTAGCATATGAGTTATCCAATGATTGAAGAACTGAACAAGACGGTTCATGGAAAGACTTTGTGGGTTGGTATTAGTGCCATGCTTTAACCCATTAGTGAAATCTAACCTAACCTAACCCATTAGTGCATACAATCCGATTTATCGGATTTATCAATTAGGCAACCAAACATGCACAACAATATAAACTCAAAATTATTACCAGGTACAATATCAAACTGAACTTGTGTAATAGTTTTGGGAATTTTGAAGTGACTGAGTGAGCGAAAAAAAGAAAATGAAGTTTGAACAGGAATGGATCCAGTCAGCTTTTGAGGTTCAATATATATATATATATATATATATATATATATATATATATATATATATATATATATATATATATATATATATATTATTATTATATGTGAAAATCCATTCCATCATGAATATCATCAATTTCTTCTTCAGATGAGAACTGACTGTGATTCAGAAATCAGAGATCAGCCTGATGGAAATTTGAACCACCTAGGACCGAAAATGTTGAGTGCTCAATGCAAATATTCTGTGAAAAATAAAGAAAATGATTCGAATGAAAACGACCTTCCATCACAATCGCTTGAACCAGTTACTAGTACATCCACTAATTATGAATATGACTCGAGTGACGACGAACCGTTAGCAAATACCTACGTATAGAAAATCAAAAGGAAGATATAGCACTAAAAGATCTAGATCTAAACCGGAAACGCTGAAATGGAGGAAAAACACCCCGAGTTCGATGCGAATGTAGATTGTGTGGAGAAGCAACCATCAGAAAATGCGAAACAGGCAACATATGCTTTAGATTTTGCAGCCTTTTCTTCAACGGTGAGCTACTATCACAAAGTTTGAGACAAACAAATGCTTACTCAAGCCTTAGAGATAATCCTTCGAATGTATCCATGGAGGAGTTGCTTGTGGTCTTTTATTTTCACGATATGCCAAATATCCTAACAGAAGATTGTATTGTTCCACACTGGATGACGTGCCTCAAATTTTATAGAAAATCATGAGACATAATCGCTTCGAACTGATCCTTAAGCATTTTCACTTGAATGATAATGCAGCCATTGACAAGGACAATCGTTTGTATAAACTCAGACCTCTCATAACATCTTTCAATGAGAGTTTTCGAAAACATGGTGGATTACTGGAAAATATATATAGACGAATCTATGATTCCATATTATGGCAGTAACTATACAAAAGGAAAATCAATTATATTTGGTTTTGAGAAATGTGCACTTTGTTACAGAGATGGTTACTTGGTTTCTTTCGAGTTATACACAGGAAAAAGTGACAGGGTTGAAGAATTTGTTATCGGCGGCGATATTATCCTTCATCTAATAAATGCGAGTATTCTGCCGAATCGAGGATATAAATTTTTTTTTGACAACTACTTTTCTTTAATACAGTTATTTCAGTTATATCGACTGTATACTGCGCAACTGAAACTATATGTGACAATAGAGTTGGTAAATGTCCCCTCACAGAAAAATCTGCTATGCAAAATCAGGAGAGGGGTACGTATGATTCTAGGACGGACAGTGAAAAGAGTGTGCCTTGTCAGATTGAAGGATAACAAGGTAATTACTTGTGCCACCAATTTCGATGCCATTGCAGAAACAAAGTGTTCGAGATGGTCTAAAGGACGTAGAGGAAAAATATCGTTACTCAACCAAACCTTTTTGTGAATTATAACCATGGCATGGGTGGCGTCGATAAAATGGAACAATTGGTTGCTAGTTTTAGAACAAGAATGCGTCAGAAAATATGGTGGTGGCCAATATTCTGCTACTCATTGGATGTATCGGTGACTAATTCCTGGCTATTGATGAAAATAATCTGTCCAGGAGAAAAGGATTGCTTCTCTTCTGATTTTTAGGAGTAATATATCTATGTCTCTTCTACAAACTTAACGGTGATGATTCAGCAAGAGGTAATCTGATGAAAAATCCAATGAACGATACTCGCTACGAGGGTCTCAATTACTAGGCAGAATACATTACTACCGACTATGCAGATTTTGCGGTGGAAAGAGCAAATTCATTTGCACAAAATGGGGAGTTGGATTACATCCCAAATTATGTTTCAAAAATTTTCAAACATTCTAAGTGACTTGTGCTCACAATCCGATTTATCGGATGATGCTTAATTTTTTTCATATAAAAGTTTAAAGTATTTTGTTTATTGTATAATTATGAGTACTAAATACTAAGAAAATAAAAAAGAACTGAACTTTCATCATTTTTCAACTTTATGCTCTAATGGGTTAATGTTCTACGTTATGTGGACCAGAAGTCATTGTTCCTCAAATGATCCTTACATATTGGAAAGTTTGTACTGTCCAGTTCTACTTCAACAACGGAATAGATAGTTGTGAAAATTTAAAAATGCAGATTTTCTGTTTCAAACATTTTGAAGCAAAACGAAAATTTACAATTATATTTTACTCTCATTCGAGTTCTCCTAGAAAAAATCGCAATCAAGCACTCTCTGAATATATATAAAAAACAAAAATCACTTATCTTTTCAATGTTGATTAAAAGTCAAGGTTAACGACTCCTTTACATTTCACGAGATCCTCCTTCTTTTCCTGCCATATAGGTATAATCTAGAAAAGCAATTTTACCAATGAAAGCATTGGGGTCATACAGTCTCAAATTTAGTTTACTTACTTTCGAATCTTATACAAATTTAGACTAGATTTTACAACGAGAGTTGTAGAATTTGGCATGATACGGCATAGTTTCGTCAATGTACATGGTATACAAAACATGTTCCTGTTGACGATTTTACCATCTATGTAAACCTTCCTTTGAGGGTATGTTCTGAGATCCCGAGATTGGCGGGAGACAACATTGAAATTCCAGCTTGGCAACAACGACTGCAAACAAAAATAGATAAGCTTAGAAAATAAATCATGAGAGCACAACAGCTTGTGAAGAAAAACACCAGTGTCAAGTTGTTGCGCAGGTTATCGACTGAACTTCAAAATAGAATAAGGAACTCCAGGTGTAAAAACTATACTAATTCAATAACTGACCATCCCGATACTTCACGCGTTCACGAAACGCCTGAAAAGATATCAGCAGAGCTGCCACCGAAAGAAACAGAACCGCGATTTCAATAAAACCAAGGAAAGTTCTTTCGAAACATCAGCGAAAGATCAAGCCCAGGAGGTTGCGGTAAATATTCCACCGGACAGTAGATTGTACTGTTTTGGTCTGATCTATGGAATAAAGTAACACACCATAACTATTACACATCTTGGATACATACAGAAGAACAGAGCTTCAGGCATATGCATATGCCAGATGTTAATTTTACAGAGGAAGGCATCAGACGGATCACTCGCAGAAAAGCGTATTGAAAGTCACTTGGAGGAGATGGAATACACAATTATTGGTATAAAAAACTAACATCCTCTGACAAATATTTGGCTGCTCAGTTCAACAAATTAATTAAAGATCCTGCATTTTTGCCGAGTTTTCTCACAACTTGAATTACCTTTCTTTTTCCAAAAGGTGTGGCATCTGATGACTCATCGCTGTATAGACCAAATACTTGTCTCCCGACACTTTATAAAATATTATCAGCGGCAATCTGCAACAAGATATATAATTCTATTGCTCGAAATAACACACTCACTAAGGAGCAAAAATGATGTGGAAGAAAAGCAATGGGTAGTAAAGAACAACTTATTATTGATATGATCCTTTTGAAGCAACCGAGGCGAAAGAAGAGGAATCTTTTCTTGGCCTACATAGAATATCAAAAGTCGATTGACTCTTGCCCCCACTCTTGGCAGTTACCAGTGCTCCAGATGAACAATATCAACCCAAGTATTGCACGCTGCCTTCAAAATTGCATGAGCCAATGGTCTGCCAAACTGTCCATCAACGATCAATGGTAACACTGAATCGAGGGTGTTATGGATCGAAAAGAGAATCGTTCAGGTGGATTCACTAAATTCACTTTGGTGGACTTTGTCTAGATATCATTACTTTTTAGAGATAAATAAGGAGCTCCATCGAGACTTGACTAGTTTTTCACAGAATGTTTCTGGTGGGATTTCACTTCTTTTTATAGAAACCTGAGCATATTGACTTATTTCATTAGATTTTTTCAATTGACAATTTTTTTTTCTTAAGCAGTAGTATTTTATTATTACAAATCTTTCTGTTATTTTTTCTGGTTCTGATTCTTGTACATTGGCAACAGTTTTTTTTCGTATTTCCCATTCGCTATTTCTTCTTGTAAACTTGTATGTATAAGTATAAAAGCCAGTCTCGTCTTATCCAGAGTTGTCTTTTAATTTTATTCATATGCGTATTAAAAGCAGAACGGGAGGCATTCGCCCAGCAGTGACTTTGGGAATCTATAGGCTAGAACAAATTAGAAGATGTGTTCCACTGCGCTGTATTTTTGCAATGACAGTCGTTTTTTTTCAGCTGAGGTCAGCTGAGGGTCCTTCATCAGATACTTCATACGTTCAATATTTGACATCAAATAAAGTGGCCCACCAAGTTGAATATTTTTTTGTGAAGGTGGTATGTCGATCTTTAATAGTTTGGTTGGGCTCTTGTGTTTTCTGATAAGGGTCACCAGGTACTTCAGATCTTCGACTATCCTAGTTTTCATAGTTTTCTCTATATGTTGCCATAAAACCCTAACTCTGCACCAAATTACAGCTCTCCGAGCTTAAGGGAAGTACTTGTTCTATTCTGATGATCATGAGTAAGTGAGTGAGTGAGTGAGTGTCATAAATGCGAAATTTTGATGTCGTTAAACTTCGGAAATGAATGACCTACAGACTTGAAATTTTGGATTTCAAGTGTGTGATTATAGCTTACTGGATGCTAGAAACTTCTGTGACGAAATGGTTTAACTAAAGAATGGTACGGCAGTGTTTGCTTTGCGCTCGACTAGTCGGGGGCATTGATGTGCCCCCTGATTAATAAAAATAAATTTGGAAAAAAACTGTCCTTTGTTTGTGAGGTGGTTATCGGTATTCCTGAATATTTTCAGATTTTTCAAGCAGAATCCAAGGAAGAAACTTAAGTGTGAAAAAAAAAATTTCAATAATGGGGAGGGGAAGGAAATATAAAGTTAAGATGGAAGCTTTTCTTGTGATCATCCCAATGATGTAGTCAAGTAGAAAATGGATTTCACGAGCTAGGATATACAACTATCGTAACAGGGGGTACCCGTTCAATTTAAAACCAACGCGCTGATTCAGTCTGCCACCACGATCTTGGTGACCCTAGTTTCTATGCCATATTGGTTTCAGTCCAGAATCACCAAGTTCGTATTTCTTGAAGGGTCTTTTCTATGACGGGACCTCAAACACAGTGATTATTTTTGGGGCCAACCTATACGGAGCAATGATTTTACCAATGAAACGTTTCCTCAATAAATAGGCTTGGTTTTCTATAGCACGTTTGTGCACCGCCGTCAAATATGCGTTGACAAGGGGGTGCTTAGAAAGGAAATAGTGCAAATTGTCATCATTCCAACTTTTGAAATTTCTTTGAGAGTAAACAATGTTGTCTCTTTGTAAATTTGATGGAAATCTCATTTCTGATTCGA